>JBCAUA010000001.1:2910424-2924938 GCA_038406235.1 Peronia verruculata | reverse complement strand
TAGATAGATAGATAGATAGATAGATAGATAGATAGATAGATAGATAGAAAGATAGATAGAGACATAAAGAGATAGAGAGAGAAAGATAGATAGAAGAACGAAGGACTCGCTGGACGAGACAGATGGGTGAATTAAATGGGTAAATGGTTGGATGGACAGACGGACTCACGGGCAGAAAGAAAGGCAGATGGATGGGCGAATAGATGGATGAAAATGTTATGTGACTTTGTAAAAATAGTGGTTTTGATACCCTGTATAATTTCGTATCTGTTGATGTTTGCCCACTAGCGCGTTATTTCACCCAGAGAGTAAATGGGAGGTGGATATGAACGGCTGGCAACTGCTCCGGTTGTGAACGAATCGATTAACTTGAGGAAAAGCGGTATTTAACTGTTAGAGGACGGAAAATTAACGATTGAAGCAAGACAGGTAACACAAAACTGGTGGCAGAATTGAGAAAAAGAAAAAAAAAAACTGTCATATAATACAAGGAGTGAACAGCTACATGTGCATCAAGCCTCAGACCAAGGGTATCAAAACTTTCTGCAAAAAGGACCAGATTTGGTGAGATAAAAATATCTAGGGGCGGACCATTTAGTCTGGCAGTCTTTGTATTTAATGGAATTCGTATTTACAAAAGGCACACTTTTCTTTCTTTCTTTTTTTTTTTTTTCTTTTTTTTTTCCACATAGAACACAAAGAAATCTAAACCAGCTTTTGCCAAAATCCTTCTGCCTTGTATATTTCAAAACTGCGCAAAATGATGAGAAAATCTGAGTGGAAACACCTTTCGGGAAGAAACAAAAACAAACAAAAAAAATCGTGGGTCATTTGAAACATCACAGGGGCTACGGATCGGTGGAAATTTGAACACAAGCCAGAATTGGCCCCCAGGACGGACTTTGGAAATGTCTGCCCTAGACCACCGAGACCGCCGAGAAACAAGCTAAAATAGCTCCTATAAAAGGGGCTGAGCAGGTAAGCAAACCACAGTAAATAGATTGTAAAGCGCTTAGAGCCTGTAATTACGGGAATAAGCGCTATATACTCTCTATTATTATTATTATTATAGTAAAGTACTGCCCACTGCCGGTTACCCGAGAATGGATTTCATACTGAAATGACGTAAGATTTCCACAAAGCCAATCATAGAGCGCCTGTGGAGATACTCATTTATAATAAAACGATGTGAACAACTGAGACTATGAGGAGAAATAAATGTCGCCAAGAGATGATCAGTTATGATACATAGCACATGGCGCCATTTTTCGTCATTAATCCAATGACGCCACAGACGTCGGCAGGTGGGTGTGATAGACCATACAGAAAATATCCGTATTACCCAAAGTCCGACTACAGACGCCCCAGTAAAGGTGCAATATTGTCTGTTTGTTTGTGTTGGAGTTAACGACACATCAGCACAATCACGGCTATATTGTGTCAAACACTGTAAGATACGTTTACATGTCAAGAAGAAGAGAGGAAAGAAAGCGGGACAAAAGACAGAAGCAAGGAGAGAGAGAAGAGATGTTTCCCCTGGAGTGTCGAGGATGGCCCTCCATGGGAAACATCCCATCGATAACCGGCTTACGCCGCCTGCAGGTGGGAGCAGAGAACCTATTTATAAACTGCGGGCGCTCGAAGGAGTGCAATAATAGTACTATTGTTGACTCGAGATTTCTAATCTTTATTATGTATGGGTCCTTTCAATCCTTAGAAAGTAGGAGTAACGCGGTTTAAGTCCTTGTCCAGTTTAATGGCAAAATATTTCTCGGTAGAAATGTGGAATTTGTAAATGTTGCCTTATCAGGGGCATCTCTTCCTATTCTTTATTTGATTTTTAAATCCAAACGGTTCTTTAACGCATGTAACCCCCACAAGGAATCTCCGAAATAATTATATCCCCTCTTATCCTAGAAGGTTACCCATAGGGTTTCCCTACCCAAAAAGCTAGGGTATCGCTGAGTCATTGCAAAAAGTGTAGATCCTAATCTTATAATATTTGCCATCCTTATGTAGGATTGGAATTTCAAGCCTGTGACGCAAGTTTTCGCCCTGGAGCAAACGCTTATCCCATGCGCATCGGCGACTCCTTAGTCCTTTTGTTACCTATCCGGCCGGCTACAAAATATTGACAATAGCACATTGCACAACAAGAACAGTACAGTGGCCCCCACCTGTGACCAGGCAATGACCAGTAATATTATATATCACACTGCGTAATTTTAACCCTTCCAATACCCAAGCCTTTATCAAACAAGATATACGAGGCTTTGTAAAGGCCATTGTGTTTGAAGAGAAAGTATAACAATTCACATAACATAATAGTGTTGTTATTTTTTGACCACGGTTGTGGACAGCTGAGATAACCACCACTACAGGAGGTTGAACAGCTTATAAAAACCATAACCATATTTCTGTTGATATTTTGTGTTTTTTCTCTCACTGTGCTTGATGAGGTGAAAACTAATCCCACTAGGATATAATATATGAAAAAAAAAAACCCATCTATATAGGCAAAGGCTCACTTATCAGATTTTATAAGTTATCTCGTTACTAACTACTGGAGAACAAATTGTCATTTTTCTCTGAATGGCGATTTTGGATATGTCTCATTCTGCCCCAGACCCTTCATATAGATCTAAAGATCTAGACTATATCTGTAGCCTATTTTATTAGACTAGATCTAGATCTAGTATCTAGAGGGATTAGAACTTTTTTTTTTTTTTTGGTTGTATTTTTTAATGACATGGACGTGACAAACTGTGAAGGCTGAAGGATATCAGTCTGAAAAAGCTTTTGATATTTATGCATTTCATGTACACACATTAAATTTGGTTCCTAACATATACCCAGATCAATAAATCAGTTTGACAGACATTCACAATACACACTGTCTGGTCGTGTAGTATGTTTGGTATGCGAAGCATCCGGCAAAACATTCCAATTTTCAGTTTATGCACCTGGCACACAAATCAATTCACTTATTATACTTGTATGAGCCGAGCTTGAAAGTATGTTCAATGAGGGAATTAGGAGTTGAATAATACTTACAACTATTAATCATTATGTGGAGTATATTTTGTTCTTTCAGTCTTTGTTGAAGTCGACACTCTCAGCTGGTCAGCCATTTTGAATTTATTTTCATTGTTGATTGACCTCCCTTGGGGAAGTGAACTCTCAAAACATAATGGTAAAGCAAGTGAAACGGACATTTTTTATTTCGGTTCTTTTCGACTATTTTGAATTTGTCTTTGTTGAGATAACGTTGTCGCTGTATTAGTGTATTGAAAAGCGATAGTTCGGCTATCTAAATCCTGAAAGAGTTTGTTTTCGACAGGATTTTGGGTCTGTATACTTATGCAAGGTCATGAATATGTGTCTGTGTATGAAAGAGACTGAATGAAAGGAAGGGTGAATGAAATAGGTCCAGAAAAGAACAAAATATATCGTCCTCATGTGTGCGTTAGTACAATTAATCTTTGTTTTTTCTCTCTCAAAAGTATATCTTTGATCACGATTGTGTGCAACAGTTAACTTGCTAACATATTACTGTAAACATATCTTCCACCTTTTCAGTTCACATCAGACTGTTGACCAGAGTAATGCTTTACATAACTTTCTTATCTTAATACTTGTATCATTGGTGTACAAATGAAGTAGGGCTTACCGTGCTAAAGAGCAGATAGGAAAGCCAAGTGCCTGTTTGACTGAACTGAGATTTCTGGTAAAAGAAAAGGTTGAGTATGATATGACTGAATATTTGTCCTGGATTTTCTCTTTCACATTATTTCAATGTCATTGTGCCATTTGTGCAGAATCTCAATTCAGCAATAGGCATTTGAAATTCATTAAGAACCAGGACAACAAGTTTTAAGGAGGTATTTCGAGAAAAGTCACATGACCAAGGATTTTTACTCACACGCTGATTTGATTACATGCTGTGCGCATAACTGACAAACCTTGATGAATGATAAGCTTTCAGATATATCACACCATAAAAACAAAGCCACATATGAGCTGTGTTTCCACGGTCATGTGACGGACTCAAAATACCTCATTGATAATAACCTGCTTATAAGCTAACCTGTCAGTTTGTAACACTCGCATACATGTAGTCCAGTTGTATTGGTGCAGCCAACAGAATAAAAGTCATGCAACCCACATATGCAAACAATCGTGAGAAAAAAAATGGAACACCAGAATTTTGGTTTGCACATTGACGTATTTATTGTCTTTTTTGTTTTGACAAAAGATGCACAAAAACAATGGCTGCAGAATAAAGCTTTACAACAATGCGAAATGTGTACGCAAATATCAAATCAATAAATTTTTTTAAAAAAAGATATACAGTACAAAGGAAAGATCAGGCAAAGCCTGCACACAAAAGCACAAAAAATCTTTAATCAGCCAACTAAAGAAACTCATCATTTGACTATACCACTAAGACACTGACCATTCAAAAAAGTTTTATTTATGAAACAAGCTCAAAGGAATGGAAGAAATTAAGGCATGACATACAAAACAACGAAGCTAAAAATTGAATCTCTATGACTTACTTTAATATGATACATAAAAATCCTCGACAAAAACACTGACAGGTGAGCACTGACATAAGGACATAACTAAATGTGTGAGAGATAAATAGACGAAATAAGAAACAAACCAATCTCCAATCCAATTAGCTCTTGATATGGCAAATCTATGTTATTCATATTTAATAAATGAAGAGTTATATCTGAAAATAAGTGAGGAGACTGTCTTAGCTGGCTCCATACAAAATAGTGCTCATATGATATGGGCCACTGGTAAAGTGCATGGTGATCTTTCCAATTCCAGCAGTAGGAAAAAAAGCATTGCATTATTTACCATGAGCAATCTTGTCTCGGATGTACGCATCTCCCACCACTCTTTACTATCCATAAATTAATATCACTTGACCTTCCACATTGTACATTGTATAAAATTATGGCAACTTAAGACTACAGGAAAACAAATATTTAATGAAAAGAACATTTTTGTTTTTCCTATTCTGTTTACGAAATGGATGAAGGGCAACAATTTTTTGTTTTTGGTCCTCTTCCAAATTGAAATAAATACTTGCATTTTCATCTTCCTAACTAGTGCTATACTGACCAAAACAACGGCCCATTAAGCATAGCAAAGTAGCCAAGTTCAAATCAGACTGAGTGCTGCTGATTTGGATACAACATATTGGTAGAAGTACTTGACAAAATGTGAGATAAAGGTGACAAGTACAGTGATAAACAAAAACAAAACAAAAAAATATTTTGATCTAAAAGATTGCGAGAAGCTTCTGACAGAGGGTGAGGTAACACAAATGAGTAAGAATAAAGAAAGCCAATGTTTTTAATTGGTTCTGGTAAATTCACATGGCATTTAAAAGGCCAAATGGTGAAAACAATAACAAGACATTGTTGACATATAAATATACTGGAAGCTCAAGCCATGAACGAATTGTCTGAGAGTTGTGGAAAGTCAATTGCTGTAAACAGTTTCAATCTTTAACAGTTTGAGAATTACCCTATCCAGACTGTATGATAAATAACCGGTGGAGCAAAAGAAAGAGAGAGACTGTGGAGAGCTGAGGTAAAACAGGCTGATGATGGGACTGACTGAAAATGCCGTGACAAAATGAATACAAAAATTATGAGCTGTACACATGTAGTACCTTGTGCATCTGATGGATGAGCTTTTTCGTTTGTTTGTTTGTTCAGTATAAATTACCAAACTGAGTTAAAATGGATGAACAATGGAAACAGAAACAGACAAACACAGAAATGCATATATTGCTACCTTGATCACAATGGTAATTCATAAGCACACAGCTAGTTTCATAGCAACGGTGTAAGCCTGAATTCTGTTCACTTTGTTATATTAATACTTGGCTGTGAGGCTAATTGAAGGGCTAAGCTTGCACGCTGGTATTGGTAATGTTATCTTGATATCTCAAATGAGCCAATAATGTTGATTAAGTTATATGTTCTTTACATTTTCCTTTATCATTCAGTTATTAAACAGTGATGTAAGCTTTTCAATTCTCATTTCAAACAGCTGTTTTAAGACAATATCAACAAATGCATTCATGAAAATCAGCATTCATGAAAATCAGTGAAGTGACAAAGGAACCAAAAAAAAAAAAGAAAAACACTCCTGTAAAATGATGCACAAAGCAAAAAATCAAATATGAAAAAAAAAAATAAGAAATGGAAAAAAAAAACTATCAAAGAGAAGAGACAAGTACCACAGATCTTATTTAAATCATTTTAATTCAGATATCACTTTTCAATTCTTCAAAAGAAACTGCTATGCTTGAGTTGTTGATATTGGATGAGTTTTTTGTACTCGTGAAAATCATCTGCATGAAACTGGCAGTGGAGCAAGCAAAGATGTATTGTAATGCTGTATGACCTGAAGAGATCTATAACATGAGAGAAAACCACATAGTCACCATGAATAACTAGGATTCAATGCTCACATTACAATCACATGTCCCCTCATTTTCAAGATGCTGAAAATGTACAGCTCTCGTAATACTTGATTGTTGGCTTTTTTTTCCACATGAAACTGAAATCTGTGGGGGATGAACAACAGCACAGGTGGGAACAGGAGTAATGATATTTACATGTCCAAAAAAGTTGAAACAGGGAGAAAAGACCTTGAGTGAGAAGTATAAAAAGATAAAGTGAAAATAAATCATTTCAGTTCTACAATATATGGTACAGCTTCCAATGTTACCACCAAGAAATCAAGTGAGGAGGAGAAAACAAAAGAGGGTGGGGCAAAGGCTGAGAGACAGCTAATGATAAATAAAAGCATGTGGAGAGTAAGGAGAGCAAAATGTAAAATCCTGAGTTAGTAAATGACACAACTCAGCAGATCAAACTCACAAAAGCAAATAATTTATATTGTCCTGATCAACAGTGAGGATTTCATTGTGAAATATCATTCACTACTTATTTATTTTGTACTCGTGATTTTCACCCAATGTGTTCACTTCATGTGTTAATTTTTTCTACTCCTTTGAGGAAGAGAAAAATATAAGGTATATCGATAAATATTGTCACTCCAGAATCAAACTGTCCAAACCATAACAGTTTTACATTGTAGATATGACAATTTAATTCTGGGACAACATTGTATAGATCAAAATTTAGTTGTGTCACCTCACGTGCAAAAATTTCAAAGAGGACAACTAGTCACTCAGGAAAACACTTGGCATACAAATTATCTTAAATATTCTATGACAATGTATGCATGGCTACCTAAGTATACATAAAGTTCCAAATATTACTTTTGATGGTCCCACTGTTTCCATTCCCCTGCAAGCTATATGAACTGTAACTCCAGTGCTGACCTGACTATTTTCTAGTCACCTGCCAAATTCAATATGACAACAAAAAGTACACTATTTGCTGGCTTTGTTTGAAAAGTAATTTTATTTTTTTTTTGCTTCACAACTTCTCTGTTTTCTTCAATCCACATGGTCTTGATAAAGATCACAGGTGATGCCAAATTTCTGGATATGATCTAAGTATGCAAAAATAATTTGTTAATAATTTGCTCCACTATCTGTAATGTTAACTTTTTGTTATGTGACATAAATAACTTTCAGATAAATTTAAACTCCTAAACACAATAGCCCGCATAATATTTCAATATTCCTACTCTGATCCATTTTAATGACTATTATATTAAGAGAGGTTAGTGGGCATAACGAATTTTTATCTCAACAATCCATTTCAAAATCCTAGTATGATACTTATTTTCATTATACAACAATATATAACAAGTATAATAATAATGTACAAAGACTTCAAAAAAAAAAAAAAAATTACATTGAAAAATATGGCAATATTGCTTCTGATGCAATATTTAGAAGATGATTGTTTGTTTGTTTTTCTATCAGAATATTTTTTTTGAATAACAGCAAAGTCATATCATACACATTCAAGCAACTGATTTTCTTTTGAAAATGATGGCCTGTCTCTGACCCAAATGTCAGTGACAGTAAGTTTTCCTTATGTCCATCATTTTGAAAAAAAAGAAAATTCACTCAACAGGGAAAAAAACCCCCCCCACATAATTCATGTCATTTAGAAACAAGAAGTCCTTTGTTATTGACATGCAAAAACCACATCACAAAGTTCACTTTGATAAATTAATACTCCCCATGATTTGATCCAGAAATCACTGTCACTTAATTTAACTTGTTTCATATCCAATTGTTTATGTATAGGCAAGAGTTATCACTTTTCACACTGTTTGTGAAAGTAAATATAATCACATGCATATTTTTCCCACCTTTAATTAAGTGTATCACAAGTTATGACAAACCCCCAAAAAAAAGAAAAAAAAACCAATCCATATGTATGAGGCAGTGTTGGCTACATTTACCGATATGGTGAAGCACGTACTTCTACCTCCAGGTTTTAAGTTAGATCATGGTCAAACATCATAGTTTCCCTAACAGACTTGCAGTGAACAACTATTTTCCTTGAGAAAATATAATTACATGTATGAGTACTGTTCTCAAAATGGAGTTTTTGAATGACTTTGAAGCATAAGTGTGAGTGCTGGAATCCAAAATACCAGCATAATAATGTTTAGAATACTGAATGTGTGAATTCTGAAAATTCACTGACTAATGTCCATGAATACTGCACTCAAACTAAAGCATGTCTGTGCTTATTACATACTATCCAATATTTTGCTATTCAACTCGGAGATCTCACCCTGAAGTTCTTATGCTCGGTAAATTAATTGATAAGTAGTTGATAAACACAAAATGAATATGAGCAAACTTCTCTACTGAGTGCCAACTGACAATATTACAAGGCATCTTTTTTAAACAAATGGTTAGTTGATCTCAGCACAGCAAATAAGTAAAAGATTTAATAATTAGCATTATTAGACAGATCATTGTCCCTTTAAATGAAATTTCTGGTTTGTTTTCCAGTAGAGTAGATATAAAAAATCTTCAATCTTTACAAAAGAAATAATCTGCTTCTATATGAAGGAAAAATTTATTTTACATTGTAACAGTGATACAAAATGTTGCAGCACAAATCTGTGATTCCAATTCTCATTCCTACAAAAATCTGAATTTTGTTTTACGGGTTGATGAGATGCAATGGGTCACATCTTATTATTTAATATCAATGAGAGTTATCTAGCCAACAGTCAAGAAAACAGGGGAAGTGGGATGCAAACAGCAAACTACATAAAGAAAGCCCTGATATCAAAAAGCATTGGTCTTGTGTAGATGTGCCTTTTGACAGTGAATGTCAACTACTTGACACATATCTCTTCTTCAAACTTCAAGCCTATAAGCTGGCAGACTAGTTTCAAGATCCTGAAGCTGAATGGTGCAGCGGCTGACAGCTGGTGTCATATCTATGCGTAATTCTTGCAGTTTTTCTTTATTTAAGCCCATCCAATGTCTGAGTGTTTCATTATCGTATGTTGGAATGAGGGTGACTTCTAAATCTTTCTGATCCCATGTGGCTTTGGCTTCAACCAATGAATCCAAGACTTGTGGGTTTGGTGACAGTGAGCTGATCACATAGTACCGAGCTCGTATTCTCTTGAAAAATTCTGCATCCGCATAGGCAGTATCACCATGATTGGGGATGTAGGTCAGATCAACATAGAATGGGGTCATAGGAGGGAGTGGAGGGACTTTAGCATTCATGGGAGAAGATCTGCTGGAACCTGTACCTGGTCTTCGTGTGGCTGTGCCAGGACGAGCGGCACCTCGACTTGTGGCTGCTGGAGCTGTCCCTGGCCGCTTCTTCACATCTCCTGATGCTGTTCCATTGCGTGTTGCAGTCCCTGGTCTGCCAGCTTTGTTAGTAGCTGCTGATGCTGGACGTTTATCTGCACCATTAGATTTTGGAGAAGTAACACCTTTTTTAGCATCTGAAGGTGGAGGTGGAGAGGGCAGTCCCATAGGCTGGCCCCATTGAGTAGCAGGATCAAAAGGAGTCTGTTGAAGTTCCTCATCGCTGTCATAGCCTCCGCCAGGCGCAGCATTCACACCTTCTGGGGAAGATCCACTAACACCAACAAAGGGATTGACAGAAGCACCTCCTGCAGATTTCTGCTCTGAAGAGATCGCATCTACTTCTGAAACTGTTGAGCCTGAAGTTTCTACTTCTCCATTCATCTGCTGGCCCATCGCTTCATCAACATCTTTGTCATTATCAGGCTGTCCACCATCAATAGAATCTTTATCCTCATCTTTATCCTTACCAGTATCTGCTTCAGGACTTGAATCTTTGTCAAATGCTGCTGGTACAGATGAAGTTTCATCATCTTCAAGGCCTTCATCTGAGCCATCTTGAACTGGCTGAGCGGGGCTGTCATCATCAACATCCTCAAACTGGCGCTCAGCTGAAGTGCGGCTATCTCTGGATATTTCTTCTTCCTCTTCAGGATCAGCTTCTGGTGAAATATTCTGCCGGATTTCCTCATCATCAGGGTTAGAATCCTTCTCAAATGCGTTTGCATCATCATCTTTTCCTCCTTCATCCTCTTCATCTTCATCATCATAAATACCCATTTCTCTCAACGCTGCCTTATCAACTTGTTCATGTTTGACAGCTTCCTCTTCATGTTCCTCTTCATCAACTTCCTGAATGCCCCCCATATCTCTTCCATTGGAGGATTCATCAATACCATACTGAATGTTTTGTTCCATTGGTGCCTGGTTAGCAGGCACTCCAGGCTCAGGCTCATCATTCATGAACACTGGAGTCTTAAAACCCTCAGAGGAGCAGGGCTCAGAAGATGATGGGTATTGAAATTCTTGTTGTTCTTCATGCGCTGGCTCTGGGGAAGATGGTATCTCCTGAGCTGGATCAGAAAATGATGGTTGTGCTGTTTCATTTTCAAGTTCTTTGAGTTCCTGTTCTGCACGGCTAAATTCTGACAGTTCTTGTTCATCAGATTCAATCTTGGAGCTGTAATCAGGCATGGCCTCAGACTCTGTGCTTGGTGACTCCACAATGACTGGAGGCTCTGGTAGTGCCTGAGGCTTTATTTCCTCATCTTCAGCTTCAAGGACATCTCCTCCATTCGACTGAGTAGATTTTGGGTCATCATCATAGATGCCCAGATCCTCCAGTTTTTGCTTATCAACTGGCACTGCGTCCACAGAGGAGGATCCCACTGGCTCAGGTAATGAGCTGGGTACTTCTGAAATAGCACCATCTAGAGCCTGCAGTGCTTCTATTTGCTCTGGTCCTGATTGTCCCTGTTCTGACTCTGGTTTAAGCCCCTGCTGGTCAACATGGTTGATAGCTGGAGCATCACCTCCGCCAAACTCTGCCGAGGCAGGCTGGACATCTGGTGGAGTTGCCGCAGGCGTGGATTCTGATCCTCCTTCAGCAGCTGGTTTGGGAGGTGATGGTGATTTGGCCTTAACTGGAGACTTAGGGGGAGATGATGCTTTTGGAGGTGAGGGTGACTTGACTGGAGAGGCTGCTTTAGTTGGTGATGTCTTTCTGGGGCTTGTAGCTCCTTTTCCTGGACTCTGAGCGGAAACAGGCCTACTTGAGAGTTTAGCCTTGACTTCTTTACTCTCTGTTTTTCCTGCAGTTGGTTTCGGCTTTGCCTCTTTCTCTTCAACCTTGGGTTTTTCTTTTGCCTTAACATTCTTTTTGTTGTTATCCTCCTTGATAGGTCTGGATGTTTTAGTGGGTGATGTGGTTTTTGCCTCAGGTCTGGCAGAGGCAGGTTTGGATTCCTGTTTGCGGGGAGAGTCCATTCTCGATGAATTGAGGCCTCTCTCAGGCCTGCTTGTTGGTGCTGACCTGGGACCTCCTCTGGCAGTACTACTGGTAGGTCTGGCAGATCCTCCAGGGGGTCTCTTCACAGGAGCAGCAGGCTTCATCAGATCACGGGTGGTACAGGAAGCTCGTTTCAAAAATCCAAAGCTCTTCATTTTCTCCAACCCCTCTGCAATTTTGTGCTGGGGAGCATTGCCAGGAAACAGAATTCTAACAATCTTTTCATCAAAATTGTATGGCTTCCAAACTAGGAGGGTGCAGACAGACACAGCATTTGGGAGAGGAAAGGGTCCACTTGATCCCATACTGGCAGAATTCTTACCCCACAGCTGAAAAAATTCTTTCAGTTCTTTACTGTCAGTGACTGGATTGAGATTGTACATATCAAGAGATCCATGGCCAAGTTTATGGTACAGGTTGACCGGCTCACAGTTGGCAGCAGACGCACTGCGTGAGCAAGGATGTGGGCTGATACCCAACTGCTTTGCCATCTGGGTCATTTTGGTGGCTTCTTCAGCAAGATTAATGAGTAAAGTGGATTTGTCACTTCCACCTTGTTCAGCTTCAGTTGAAGAAGAACCAGATTTCTCCAATGCATTGAAATACAAATAGCCTATCTGTGGATGGATGTTTTCTAAGCTTTTTCTTTGCAAAACTGTGCTGAGACCAAAAATGTTATCTGTGCCTAAGTGAGTCATAAGCATGGCATCAACACGATCTAAATGTCTTGCAAAGTCCCAAAAGCATGCTCTTCTGTTGTAACCCCCATTAACAAGCAAATTAAACCCACTGACCCCAAAAAGAGCAGAATCTCCCTGACATCCTGGGAAAATGTACAAAGTTGGTCGTGTAAAACTAATATTTCCAAACTGTTCTGAGGCCTGAAGTAGACTTGTGATGGGCACAACCCTGACAAAGCCCCCGACGTAGGCAGTGAACTGCAGGACTCCATGAATATTATCCAATTTCTCGGGCGGGTTCAGCTGTATTCTCAAGTTGTTGGTGAAATCTGCCTTGCTGATACTTGTTCCCCAGTTGCTGTCAGCCAAAGTGTGAATGGTCAGGTTGGCTTCAATGTTTTGTTTGAGAGCATTTTCCACATCAACATTCTTGAAAACCTGGTCAAATCAAAAGTGACAAATTATAAATATTTGATTTGCATACTGTTCCCAAGTTCTTTTGTATTTCTCACTCCCCCCTACCCTTCACTCTAATTTTATAATTTGATACACTAGCTCTAAAAGTATCCCTTTGAAAGAAAATTTACACATAGAGCTATTGTGAAGTAACATGAGTCATGTAACAGAATGAATTCCTAAATAATGAAAACTAAAACAATGCCAATTCAACAACAACAATAAACAAATCAGATGTGTTATGAATAAACACACAACCTTTCAGTGTAATATCTCAGCATTCACTCAGATAATTTTCTAGTAAGTCGTGACAAAAACAACCAAAAATTCTTTTTGCATTTGATGTGCCTCATGTTTAAACAGACAATGATTGACATACCAACCTGTGCTAAGTTGCTGAAAGCAAATGTATCATCCTGGAGGACCCAAGCTCCTGATCCTTGGAAAGCATGACCAGCATAGATGATATACTTTGTGGGAGATGATGCGATCAGAAGTTTCTGGTAACAGCAGGAAAAAAAAAAAAGTTAAATGTCATGCATTGCAAAACCCTAAACATTTAGCAAAACATATTAATGGAATATATCAGACTTATTCCAACATGCAATCGGTGGTCACATGCCAGGTGGGATATCAGTTATAGTGACCAAACAAGCAAATGTGCCAACAAAACGTGAACTTAATTTATTAAATGGTATAATACATCAAATGACTTGTGCTACAAAGAGTTTTCTGTCAAGAACTCAGAAGTGCTGATTATGCTGTCATCACAGATGGTACCAAAATTCTCTTAAAGTATTTTCTGCAATTTGTTCATTTCAACTTCTAATGTCTCTCTCTCTCTCTCTCTCTCTCTCTCTCTCTCTGTGTGTGTCTCTCTCTCTTCTGGGAGTCATTTTGGCAACTGCTGGGAGGAGATGATTTTAACCACTACATCATCGATTTGGCATGGCACATTAATATATGCGAGCTTGAATAGAAATTGTGGTATCCCATTCTCAACAGAAATGAAGTCATCCATCATGTTTAAAGTACTTTTTGGGGGGTTTCATTCTTATTTTCTTGGCAACAGAGTGAAACATTCCACAAAATGTTTTCTTTTCAATACAACAATCTTGCTGCTTTACAATATCAGTAACAGAAAGGTATGGCATGAGGCAAAAATATATCTTAGGTTCTGAGCTACAAATACATATTAACTGATTCAAGTGACAATGGAAAATGCATTGCAATAAACATTAACTTCATACAAATATGTATCTATATTGCAACTCTACTAAAAAGTTTTTCCACAGACATGAAAGACTGAACACACAGCCTTAAAACTAGTATATGGAATTATAAGGATCAGTGTTTCCATCTACCTGAATGGTATGTGAATGCAGCTTCAGTAAAATGATGCATTGTTATGAAATACATGCATTGAAGAGTGTTTTTACTAGTTACCTCTGCATATACATCATCAATTATGTGAGAGAGATTTTTTATTACAGTGGTCTCCGCCTAAGAACCCTCCGCCTAAGAGCCCGGTCCGCCTAAGAACCCGCCTCTGCTGCGAAACCGAA
>JBCAUA010000001.1:2897728-2910324 GCA_038406235.1 Peronia verruculata | reverse complement strand
ATTTACATTACCTACATTATGTTGATCATGTCTTTCCCATATTATGCCTTCATTGCATATTTCCAGCTACCATATTGGAACCACAAAATTTTATTCATGTTGGAAATGAATCTCTCACCTTTCAGACCACCACAAGTGCATGCATGATGTGGTTGAGGAGTTAGAAACACAGACTGATTCACAAGACCAGGGCAAGCATAAGTACAGTTCTGGGTGAGTTTGATCTGGGTTATTTATTGTTTTTTTTTTTTTTTTATCTGTTTGCTTTGTCCGTTTTCTTACTTCTTTTAGCATTCAGGGAATGTAGACTTTGTCTTTCTTGCACTAGGTCTGTTCTGTCAAGAGAGAAAACTGAGCTTCTGAGTCTATTTATCCATATTATGTTCTTTTCACATTGTGATTTTGGCCTGAAAATAATTTGATTCCCTGAAACTGCCTTTGTACCAAAATGGCACTGCGGATTCAAATATGGACATAAGATCAACTTGTTTGCATGAATTACTTTATCCCCTTTCCTGTCTGGATTATCACAGATTCTTTCTATTTTTCTTCTGTCATCTGTTGATTAAATATTTATTTTTTTATTTTTTTATTTTTCTTCCCCATAAATCAGTGATGAATTCTTTAAGTTATGAAAGTATGTCTCCACATCCTTGTCATTGTCATCCTGGCAGTTAAGGGGTTGAATGAACTTGTTTTCTTTGTTTGTTTTTTCATAGTGTGTTTTCAGGTGATGCATTTTCGATTCTTCTTACACCTGAATAATTCAAGTTGGTGTAGAGATTCATTAAGAAAACAATCACTGTTATGTATGTCTCAAACAGTGAACTCTTTGTTGTAATTTTCCAGTGCACAGTCCAAATCCTTGCAGCAGGAAGTCTCACTAGACCAGGGCATTCGGATCTGTGTGAACGGTGTAACAGTCGACAGTTCTGAGGACTTCCCCACCACCCCTACCAGCCCATCCCGAGCCCCTAATGACACTGGTGGTCCCCCACCTAGAAAATACAGTCGACTCCGAGATGGGAATGAGCAGGTTAGCTTTCCTCATGGCAGAATGAGAGACATTAGTATTTGTGTGCTGTTCAAGGGATAGCCTCCCATAGTGCGAATTGAAACCTTCAATTTACCATTCAGAAGTTGGAAGAAAAAGCCCATAATTTAAAAATAATTGGCATATTATGGTACTGTTTAAGAAATAACAAGTGAGATAACACATGTAGAATGATATCATTTGCTGCCACTCACTGTCCACATACAGACTAAAATTGGGCAAAGCTGTTTTATCATGGGGTGTATAAAAACAGCTCTCTATCTGTTTCCTGTGTTAACTTCAAATTGTTAAGACTGATAGAAATGCTCAAAAAAACCTTCAGTTCTGTTTCTGTAGAAGTAACTGGCTGTATGTGTCTAGTCACCAATCCTTATTTGCTGAAGATATGTATCACAGCAGGGGTATCAGATCCTTGTGTCGGGTCAGACTATGTCTGCCAAATGCTGTGTGGATAGGAAGTCTAATGCAAAGAAAGATGAACAAGTTTTTGACCAGATTGGGCTGCCCCTTAATCTTTGTAGATTTAAATGCAAATCATGAAAAGCTGATGCCTGCAATTTTTTTATTGGGTCAAAGAGATGTAGTCCTTATTTTGTACAAACATTTAGAATTTTGAGAAGTACTGAGGGCTGCATCTGAGAGAAATGCTGTTTAAAGGTATATTTTTATTGGATAACCATTCACCATCTGACAGTTTCCTATAGGACATCCTTATCATAAGGCTTTCACTGTCTGTTCCCTTGAGGCCCACCATTGTTACAACTTATTGTTGAAGGTCACTCACTTCTCTCTGTGATATTTTATCTCTGCTCATCCATTTTAGAATGGTTTGTTTTTTGTTTGTGCCTCATGTTTGAATCTCGCTGTCCACCCAGACTGATGTGCAGGCCCGGCGTGGGTCTTGGTGCCAGGAGCCACCCGCTGTGAGGTCAGGCCTACCCTTTGACCGCCGGGATCAGCAGACTCGGGTCAGGATGTTGGCAATGACAGGCAAAAGGTCAGTGTTATGTGGATAACTAAAGTACCACTAAAAAATTATTAGTTGTGAATTGTTTGAAGGGTGTGAGATGAGATATTAGACAGGAAAATGAAACTTTCATCAAATCAGAAAGGTTGAAAAACCAAACAAAAAACAAGATAAATAATAATTGGTCCAACATTTCATTCTGTTTACTTTAGTTGTATGAATGTGGACATGTAGTCTTTAAACCTGTTTCATACTATGGTGGCACAGTTTGGTACATTTTGTCAAAAACATTTGTGGCAGAGAACAAGAATGTATTTTGTATCTGACATTTAAAAAAATGTAAAATTGTTTCAGTCTGCCATTTTAAATTTTGCAAATTCTTTGATCCTCTAAGATCCTGAGCTGCTTTTAAAAATGTACCATGGGATAAAACTTAAAGCAATGGTGATTATCAGTAACCTTCAGTGAGACTATTTAATATCAACTGAATAATATTCATCAGCAAAAGTCCGTCCTTTGTTATTTCTTTGTTTAGGTACACCATTCAAGCTTTCATTTATGTGCAGTCATTTTGCAATTGATCACAATTTTGATACAGGATTGTAAGTCAACACTGAGACCCGATAGATTTCCAAGTTGTCATAAAATGGTGATAAAGCATTTCTTCCTATTTCCCCAGCCTGAGCTTGACCAGTTTGGATGGAAGCGAAGAGTCCGAGGAGGAAGACTTCATGGGCCCGGCTGGTGAAGAGGTTCATCCACAGGCCATTGGCATTGCCATGCCTCAGCCCAGACGTAATGTCTCATCCTATGACAGAGACGCCGATACACACAGCGGCTCACCCGCAGATTCCACTGGCTCCAGTCCAGGTGTGTGAGAAGCCTTTGTTTTTGCTTATCTTTTCCTCTCTTTTTTTTTTTTTGTTTTCATCCTCCTGATGTGTTGTCATGATAAGTTTAGACTGATGGGAATACATTTCCAAACCTTCCTGTCCTGCTACGATACATTTAATATTAATATGTTGTGACAAAAATGATATAAGAAGGGCTTTGTATGAAACCAATCCAAAACTTCAAACGTCAAAAACCTGAGCAGAGCGAAGATATAATTTCATTCTTATAAATGGTCAACGATAACAAGAGGAGGCATAAAAAACAACAACAACAAGACAGATAACTAGAAAAAAAAAAAGGAAATAGGAATGAAAAAACACAAAAAAAAACCTGAGCAGAAATTGGGTGAAACTGAATATTTGAGTAACTACATCAGCTGCAGGAAAACATAGGATAGCCTTAAAGATTTTGTGTTTTTTTTTTTTTTTTCATCAATTTTTTGTTAGCTCATTTCATTTTTGCACTGAGCACTGAAATTTCATTGAGCACTATTATTCTATAGTAAGCAAATATCCACAGCCAGCCCCACACATTGTAGGACTTTCTATTGTACTCCATATTATCTGAAGGATAGTATTTTTGTGGCCAACCCTTCTCTCGCAAAACAAGAAAAGACTTGAGAGTGCACAGACATATTTTTTGTTTTGTTTTGTGAAGTTGCTTCTGCATTTTATAGTAAATGTCTTCTTTTTGTTCATGTTTTTATTTTGTCTTTTGTGCTCCATGTTGGTCATCGTGAGACAAATTAATTGAAGGTCACAGATGTTAAGACCGTGGACTAAAGTGTTTGCAAAACACTGTCATAGGTGGCCTTGGACCAGCAGTGAAATATTCAGAATACAGACATTTCCACCTTCCGCGCAGGTATCTTTGCCACCGTCTATTTTAGCTTTGCCAGTGACCATAAAGGTCCTAATATTCAAAGACTGCAATAGCAAATTGACCATCTGAGAAGGAATGACAGATGGAACTTCCTGTGACCTTCAGCAGTAGCCGCTTCTTCACCTGTGTTAGTAGTAACTGTTTTGTTTGTGCCAATGCCCACGCTTGAGAGTACAGTGTCTTCCTGTTTGTTCAAAATTGGCCCGTTTGTGGATGGAGTGAGCATCTTCTACCTTGTCTCATTTCACAAACTATCGTCTTAGCCTGGATTTCTCCTGGGTCTGCTACATACTTTGGCTTGGATTGGATTGAATTAGTTGGCAAATGAATATTTTTGTTACACTGGTGAGAAGAAACAGGATGGAGAGCTAAGAGCCAACAAAATTTTCAGCCATTTTTGACTTCCATAATTTTGTCTTCCCTGAAGCTTTCAAACTTGCAGCAGTATATAAAAGGAAATGTCGATTTTGTTTTGTTTGTCTATAATAAAAGGAGAACCATTTGTAAATCGAAACTATATATGGCCCATCATCTAGCTCCTAATCTCGGGGTTTTCTGTCTTGGCTGAGTTGTAAGGAGTGGAAGAGTTCTTAGTCACTAAGACAATTCTGAATTTTGAACACAATTGTGTTCAATGTCCAATCTGTCAGGTTGTGTACAGATGTTTTACAAATAAGGTGAAATTCATCTTTGATGTAGTAAAATTTCCAAGTATTTCTATACATCTAAGTGTTTTCCTGCTCTTATTTTTCCGTAAATGGTCATTTTTAGAGTCACTTGTTAATCCATGAAGATATTTTCATGTTTGTCTTGTGATAAAAAAAGTAATTTTGGCATTTTTATTGCATTTTTGTGTAGCATATCTGTTGACATTCATATTACTTATTTATTTACTTTGGAGATCAGATTTGTCTTTCACTCTCTCTGAATAGGAACATCGTTTGCTGTCATAGAATTTATGTTTGATCACTGTAGTATTGTCTGTCAGTTTGCAGACATCAAGGACATTGCTACAGCCACTGCTGATTTCAGTGAAAACACTTGCTATTTGCCATGTTTGTCGAGCACATCCCACTTTCAGTTAACGCCTTTGAAATAGCAGTTATAAGTCAACAGCCATGTTTGCTCTCTAATTCTGGATTCAAATTTCTGAATTCAGCTGCATTTGAATTTTCCTTTATCAGACAAGGCCTTATTCTGATTTTTTTTTCTGGTCTTTGTTTGGCAAACATTGATGAATTATGATACCATGATGGTCCATGCTGGAGGGACAGGCTGCCAGATCCTGTCCAATGTTTAGCCTAGGCTCATTTTGGTCAAATGTTTGGATTTGCCAAGGCCGTGTGTCTAGCTGTCTGTTTACATGGATGTGCGGCCAGGACAGGACAGGACTAGCCTGGCTGAGCCAGGAGAATATCTGGCAGGGCTAGGCGCCTATGGGAGGTCACCCAAGCTTAATGTGATGGGAAAAGAGATTGTTTGTTCTGGGCCTGTTTCCTTCCCTTTTTTTTTTCACTTGTTCTTGTTGACTTTGAAACTCAACAAAAGAGGTCTGAAGTGTCAAATCAAGAATAAAGAACGTTAAAAATATGCTGTGTGTCATGTGTCAAGTGTACATACACTTTATTTTTTGAAAACTATTTCTCCAAAATGAAACTTCGATAATATTATGGATTTTGCATCGACAGAGGAATGATGTTTGTCTTGCAAATTACAGAATTCTGTATTTAGTTTTATGGGCAGCAAGACATGTACAATGGTGTTAGACCCATTTGCAAACTTAGTCACACCAGAGATTAATCTTGTCCTGTTCATATGTTCTGGCACTGTTGTCATAGTTATGTGGCTTTATTAGAAGAGGGATGGAGTTATGTACCACCACAATAGTAGGGTTACCCTAACTCAAGACAGGGAGCAATGGAATACACCTCATTGCATTTTTTTCTTTTATTGTAGAGATGACCTTCCTGCACCTCACTCTCCTACTACTACTACATACAGTTTCACTTATTCCCTGTACCTATTGTGTAATGGTATCACTGTTGCTGTGTCCAGGCTGTGCCCAGTTGGTCTTCAGATTTCTCTTTCACTCCTAGTATTTGATCTATCAGCTTCTCTTGTGTGGTGACATAATTTTCTCTACAAAATTGTACCACAATTATATTCCCATATAATTCACAACCTATATGATCTTATTCCCTGGCTCATGAAAAGCATTAGGTTCTCTCAGTGCATAAAGTACCCATATCAAATTTTTTAGTGCGATATTTGTTTAAGATTAAATGAATAGGGCTGAAAAATAGAAGAAATCCTAAAGCAAGTTCTGACAAGTTCAGCTTTGGCCAAAAGTTATTTTTAGAAGTGTAATTTTAATTTCTTTGCATTAAAATTTCTTTTCTGAAGTTAATTTTATTGTGCTTTGTACAAAATGCGATCCATGCAAAAAAAAAAAATGTAATAATTATCAGAAACAGATTGAAGAAAGCCCAGAACTGTTTCAAAAATTGCAAAGCGCTGATGACAGTCCACTTGTAATGTTCTTCTTGTCTGCTCTGGCTCACTATTTGAGCCCGAATGACTGCAGGTCTGCCCAGATCTTTGTGTAAATGAGCCAGGATTAGGAAGATCTGTGGGTGTAGACACTATAGGGAAAACAAGCATCAGTTTGGGCTTTCGGTGTTCACGCTGGTGTAAGGGGACGCTGTACAAACACTGGACACCTCGGGCTGACCTTGAGCTTTCTCCCCAACTGTTATTTGGCCACCGCTCCTGGTCATTGGTTGGATCGAGAATCATTGGCCTGGCCTGGCCTTCATGTCCTCTCACACTTTTAAGGCTAAAGCTGGCACGGAAAGCAGACAGTTTCATTCTGCTCAGATGTTGTTAAAGGGAAAAAAAAAAAAAAACTATTTGCCAGTTGTTTTTTCTGTGTCCTCCCACATGTTGCCAATCGAGGATTAAAAACATTGTCACACACGCCTTCCAGCTTTTTTAACCCCACTGATAATTTTTATACATGTCAAGAAGCGGTTTTGGTGGATTTGTGACAGTTGGGTTTTGAAACCCTCACACCTGAAAAATTCAGGACAATCTGGCCTCATGTATTTGCACTCAAACTGGGACTCATTTACCTGACAGCCTTTTTTATTTATCTATTTTTTTTTTTTTTAATTATTTTTTACACTGGACCAGATTGTGCTAGAATGATGTGTACATTGTTAGGCAGTAAAGTTGTGAAATATTGTTTGATTCTGTCAACACTTAGTTCCAGTGATCTATGAAGGCTTGCCCTATGAGAGCTAAGTAATACAAGCATAATGGTGCAGTTCATGCTTGTGGGTCTTTTGCATGGTGAGAATTCATGATTGGCTTTTTCATGTTGTTATTAATTTTACAACAACAACAACAACAAAAAGTTTGCCAGTTGTTTGGAGACATTCCCTTTTCTGTTTATTCATTTTTTAAATGTTTTTTTTTTAAATTTATGTTTTATTTTATTGTTTAATATATTATTTGATTTTTACAAATTTTATTTGATATGTTAGCTTTTTTATTTTGATGTTTTATGTTCTGATTTCACTTTTGTTGTTTTTGCTGTTGTTTTTAATTGCTATAGAGTGAAACCACTTTGCTGTCTGATTTGATATTATTTATTGATGACATTTCTGAGATATATTTCTGCGAGTTTGATTTTCTAGCTGTAATTTGCATGTGTGCAATATGCGGAAAAATTTCGGCCACTCAAACATATCAGAAGTGAAAAACATCAGATACAAGAAATGTCATAGTTTCTCACACTTCAAGCAGTTTTTCAACATCAAGACAGATTTTTTCTTGTAAAAAGTAAAGTAAAAGTACCATCCCTTGACCCCCAAGAGGGGAAATTGGCTTGGCCATTTCAGACCATGTCACCACAGTACAGTGCCACTGTACTTCCCCGATATACATCAGGAACCCGTTTTACAGAAGGGTGCGCTGAGGAAAATTGTGTGTTAAGTTTCTTTCCTAAGGATACAACTGTTGTGATTCGAACCACCGACCTCTGCTTCCAAGGGCCGCAGCACAAATCACTGAGCTAATATACCACACTTTATTTCTGAAAGGTCTCAGCTAGCCCTCATTATAGACAGAAAAAAATGGATAATAAGTGCAAACTTATTTATTGTTTCCTCATCTTTCTATGATCAACTTTTCCATATTTCTCTCTCTTTCAGGCCGTGAGATGCCAGTGCCAGGTGTCACATTTAGCCAGTCCAAGATGGGAGTTGACCTCAATCTGTCCAACCACAATGCCAAGTCCCTCACAGACCTCAGCGTCACTGGAGACTCTTCACAGGTAAGTCAGTTAGCACAGGTAGGGAACATGCAAGTGTTTCTGGACTTCTATGGAATGGACATTAATGCTATCAGGTGCTCATGTCATCCGAGCCTGGCTTTTGTTTGATCCTTATATGAGCATTGTGTGAAGTCAAAAGAGCATAATTCATTTATGACCAAGACCAGATGAAATAGTGAGACATAGTTGTTATATAAGTTCAAGATGTCAAGTTGGCTCACACTTTGTTTCGTTTTACAACTGTGGATACAGATTGGATCACATCTTGGTGTATATAGACAGGATAAGAGATGTAGTGAAATTGCACTATCAAATGGATTATTTTAAATAGGGTGTTATACTTGGAACATTTCTCAGCAAAGTGACCTGTTTTTTAGTCACAAGGGAGAAATAATGCAAAATAGCTTGTCCTCTAGTTTATTTGTAAATTAATTTCTTCTAAATGATGTCAAGAAACCTGAAATTCTGATATCTAGTACTTTTAGAAGACATGTCAAGTTAGGTTAACTTTCATAGATGGCGCCTTTATTTAAATTTACCTGAAATGTGTCTGCAATTGACAACACATAGTTTTATTCGGAGGGTTCATGTAGGAGTATCTTGAATGACTACAAGACATGTAATGAGCTGAACTCCTTTACTGAGAGAATGGACTTTCATGATGCTGAAAGTTACAAAATGAACTTGACACATCATTCTTTTTCTAACCTAAAATGCATTGTCTGCATTAGATTTATGTTGTGTTTTTGTCCTCTTCGCAGTCACAGCGCAATGAGGGCAGCCATCGTGCTAGTCCTGGGGGACCCGGACTGAAGTCTCACCACCACTCGTATGAAGATGATGGAGCGCTAACAGTACCACATTCCAGCATGACGAAATCTCTTTCTACACCATCCATACCCCAGGCCACTGAGGCAGCTGGTAAGTGTTTCAGGCTACCTTCCTCTGGACAGAGCCACTTAAGTATAACAGTGTCTGACCAGGGAATCAGTTCATGAATAAGTGTATTTAAAATCATGTCTTCAAAGAGACAAATGCCTCAGATAAATGGCTCTTATGATGACATTTCTGATAATGTTAGGATTTCGAGCATGACACAAAAGTTGGACATGAATTTTACCATATTTTTTTATCTTATATAGCTTTTTTTTTCTGTTGTCACTGTGTTTGACAGTTTACGGACACACAACTGACAACATCAGGTCTGTGATGTATTAAAATAGATTAAAGGAAAAATGGTTATTTACATAGATTTGTCCTGTGGACATTGGAATAAAAGAGAAAGAGCATATAAGAGATTACTTAAATATAAATATATTTTCAGATTAATTGATAGCGTGAAGGTCTAACATTGGTAGACCTGGAGTCAGAGCTGAACCACTATTTTAAACATTCGTTAAGCTATGTTAGGGGGTGAAATGAGTCAAATGTGAAATTTTACATGTTTAGATTTATTGGTGCCTTTGAAAAGGTAAATGAGCAATACTAATCTCATTATCCTTCTGTGCTCAGATATTCACCTCATAGTAAATTCCTCTGACCCATTGATCAGTAGAATCTGATTTTCTCTCTTTGATATCCATCTCATTTCACGTGGATGAATATCATTGAGTTGTCTGAAGGATACAGCTGTCATGTTGCAGTTTCAGATACAAGACGGAGAAAAGCTGATGAACTACATTTTTTGTCTTGTGGTAAAGTCTTTCCATTGTTCTTTTTTTGTTTTTGCAGGGGAGCGATCACAGTCCATACGTGAGAGACGAGAAGGAAAGCAGTATGTATTAAAAAAAAAATGTTTGTCCAAGGTGTTGATATGTGCCCACAGCTTACTGTGTCTAAAGCTAGATATTCTCTGTGCTTTCATTTTCCTTCCACCTATCTGTCTATGTCTTTCCAAGTCAGGTTGCTATAATATTTCCATGTGCCTTTTAGCTTTAGTCATAATTTATTTAGAAGGTATAACATGAAGTGATAATTCATTTAGTATAAAGTTTGGATGTGAGCATTTAAATCAAGAAGCTGTGAATCTCCATTCATATACTCATGGCCCCTAGCTAAAATTTTTGTGCAGTACTACTTTGATTTGTGCATATCCAGTCCCAATTTCTTACGAGCTAAATGATTTTGAACAGTTTAGCGTATGAAAATTGGATGTTTGGATAATGCACTTGATGAACAGACAAGACACGTTTGATAGCAAGGGTTATGGAAGTTAATGCTGGTGGGTGACAATTTGTCCTTTACACTTTTGTCAGCTCAATAAATAATGTAACCATGAAGTCTTTGTACCTTCTCGAATTTTTGTTGCTTTCACCTCTTCAAAAACTGCACTTATATAATTCTAAGGAAAGAGGTCAGGGTTAACAATTTGGTCCCATTTTGTTAAAACTGCTATACAGTATATCTCAGCTTTATTCTTTTTACAATATTTGTTGGATTGAGTTTTGTAAGAGGGATTTCAAATTATTAATGGTTGCACACATGACCACGTTTCTTGGGGTTACAGTTTTTATGAAATTGTTTAATTTGACTGATCATATCACATTTGAAACATTAGGTGTTGTTATAACGTGTTTATCAGTGTTTAGTTTTGTCTCATGAAAGAACATTGCAGTTTTTGACTCTTTTGATTTTTTAAAACTTGAAATCATCTTCCCCATGCCCAAAGTCAGGAATACATTCTCACAAAATGACATATTCATAGTTCCGTTTCCATTCAGGAACTGGTGTTTAGTCATATAAGCTTGTTCATATGAATGTAACGAGTGTTTTTCAAACTCTTGATCTCACCCAGAGTGTATATGTATACATGTATATCGATAAGTCCATTTGTGGGATGGGTGATGTTTGGCTTTTTTTTTTTCCTTAAAGCTTTATCAACTTCTTGCCGTTATGAAAATTGGTTTTATTCAGTCATAGGGTTGGCCATTATGATTTAGTCTGTGGTGTGTTAGGTATAGTTAGATATATCGTCTCTGACACCCTCACCTTCTCTCATCATTGTTCCAGTGTGTGCCCTAAGTGTCCCTCTTGGCCAGTTTAGATTCGGTTGTTTAGCTAGGTTTTTCCCTTTCAGCCATGAGGAAAACCAGTTCTACTACCAGAACTACAGTGAGGATGATGATGAGTGAGTTACTGCCCCTGTCTGACACTTCTTGGCAATTTCCAGCTTTTCACACCCTATTATTTGTTTTCAGTGTCTGGCACCATTTTTGTATCTTTGCTTGCTTGTATCTGCGGTGCACATTCACATAATTCAGTGTAAATCACAATATATTATGTAATCTTATTCTATATAACATCAATTTACATCTTGGAGAGTTATTAACACTTGTAAATCATGAACTCATTGCAAGAACCCACTAACTGCCATCTTCAAAAAATTACATCGTATAAAGGTTTTTGTCCAAGGCTTAAAAATTGTATGCGAAATACGAAGAAGACTTGTGGATTAGTTTGCCATCACTGTTATCACAAAGTCACTAGGCTGGCTCATGGATTGTGTAATAGTACATTTACATAATACAGAGATACTTTAATGAGCCATTTTTTCAGCCAGCAAAGCTACTTTCCTTTGTCAAGTACAAGAGGTATAATACAAATGTTATATATATATTATTTGTGGGTTGATGCAGGACTCAACTCATTGATCCTCCCATAGAGGGATGGAAGGACACAAAGATCCAAAAACCTATATTTTTTTCAGAGACTCAGTGGACCCCTGGCTTCATTTGGGTAAGGAAGCCTGATATCTAGCGTGCTCAGAAAAGAGTGAATAAATTTTGGAGATCCCATGTGTATATTAGACATGTTAAAGAACTCTTGACAGTTCAAAATCGATGAAAGTGTAGGCTGCATGCCGCTGTCAAGGCAAAACTTCAAAATTCCAAATTTCTCCTCCCCAAAATCCTCATCAAAATCAGGCAGTTACTTAAAGGCGAGGTAATCCTACTATCTCAGGATTAAAAACAGAAAAAAAAAAAGAAAGAAATCTCTTTCCATCCTGTTATTTGAAAGGTGAAGCAAAATATAAAAAAATTATCAAGATGAGGAACAAAAGTTTCCATTACATTGTGAATTTTTCAGAATTTTTCTTAACTTGTGTTTGAAATAACAAGCGAAAAATTGATTTTTTTTTTTTTTTTCATTTTTTTTTTTTTTTTTAATTTTTTTTTTTTTTTTTTTTTTGTGCAATTTTGTGTTACACCTCTTGTACCCGGCAAAGGTAAGTAGTCTGGCTGATGGTCAAAGTGACTCAATGGAATCATCGACAGCTGTAACTGTCACAATGCTACTCATGTCTTACAATCAACTAAGTGAGTCTCTGGTGTCCAACTTTCCAGGTGTATAGTCATTAATGTCAATGGAAAGGGCAATTAACTTGCTGAACTTTGGGAAGAAAATTATTTAGCTTTGTCTCTGCAATCCCCATGATCTGTAGAATTCAATTTTGTCTAGAAGGG
>JBCAUA010000001.1:2867548-2884822 GCA_038406235.1 Peronia verruculata | reverse complement strand
CTGGTTGGGGGTGGGAAGGGGGGGGTCCCCCCCCCCCCCCCCCCCCCTACAATTTTTTAATTATTTTTTTTCATATGCCTTTGTTGCATACTACCACAATTCAATATAAATGACTTTTCTTTTTCAGGCTGAAAGATTATTGTGAGAGATTAATGTTCTTTAATCCAATTGAATATGGACGAAAGGCGGAAGAAGTGCTGTGGAGGAAGGTTTTTTATGATGTGATTCAAGTCATCAAGCGCAGCAGAGATGTGTGTATTCTTTATTTTCAGAGATTGTCTAGAATCTGAAAATATATTACTGCTAGCTCATACATGATTTGAGACATAAACGGTGTGTTCTATAACCTTAGCTAGCTGCAACCTTCTGAGGAAATTTATAGTGTATAACATACTTTGATTCCTGTCAATTCATATGTACATAGATCATTTTTCACGTGTAGTATTTGTCATATGTTCATATCATTGTTACGTTGTAAAACGGTTGTTGAATATTTTTACATATCTAAGTATTATTTTTCACAGTCCCAGGTCAAAAAGGAAATGGAATAACTTTTTTTTATCTCGGTTTTGTTCTCTTCCTTTTCACATTAGTTTTCCTATTATTTTGAAAAGCTTGTTTCTTCATGTCAAGAGACTTATGTGTAACTCATGAGCTTTTCTGGAAATTTATCATTGGATTTTGTGATCTGTGACATAGCTCCAGTCCAATACAGTAAAATGCAAGAACTGCTAGTCATGACTATGAGATATTAACAGTGCTTCTTTTAAATAGCGACAACAGCACAGAAACCATGATAAATGCTTTCAGCCAAGAGGATATTTTTATGGAATTGTTTTTCACCCAAGATGTCCCTTGTTTAATTCTGCTCCTTCACATAGTAAAGTCTAGTGCATTCGTTTCTTTTTTTGTTGTTGACCACTTAATTGCACATGCATTCATCATCAGTCTCTCCTTTTCTAATTTATTATGGTTATCAACAAATTCTGAGTTCTCTATTCAGGATTTTATCACTTTCATTATGTTGTATTGTATGTAAGGCTAAGATATGTTTCAATTTGATTATGCAGCATGTCAGGCATCATCGCTCAGTGGAAACAGCATACCGTACACACCTGGCTGCTGCTGCAGGCTATTATCAACACCTTGTCTTCCGACTTCAGCGAGAATTCTCACTGAAACTAGCAGGTGTCATTGATTATCATCAGCTGCCTGACCCAAGGACAGGTAATTGTTAGTTTGAAGGCTTGACCTTTAGAATATGGTCTGAACATTGATAAACATGTCATTTGAATACGTCTAGTTTTCAACACCGATTTTGATGGTTTTGATATTACCTGATTGACAATGTACATAAACATTGGTTATGAAAAGTGCAAGTTTGTCTGAAAACAATAATAGACTTTAGCATTAGTCATAAAATTAAATACAGTGGACTACGGATAAGTTGATGTTGGTGGGGGGGGAAAAATATGGGAGACTCTTCTGTAGTTCGACTGATCCATTTCTCACAAAAGACTTGAAAACAAATGATAGGCACTTCTTCTGTGGCATCGCCCACTGTCATTCATTATAATGATTACTTCCCTTTACATATTCCTTTATTTAGCATCAAGCTTGATCTCTTGCCTTCTTTTTGATAAGATCTTCCTAGTCCTTGGTTGAATTATAACAGATGATCGACATCTGTTGTGGCAGGACATTTAAATTTCATTGTCATGTAACCTGACAGTGTCCACTGTCCCCCACCTTGCCTCCTGTGTATTCAAAGTAGTATGATGGCCACACACACCTTTGTCTTCCTTCAACACACTTCTCACTGTGTCATATTATAAAACACTGTACATGTATAGCACTATAACACTAATACTAGGCCTTTTTAAAGTGATCAACATTATATACATTATTGACTATCCGCAGATGGGATGAGGATTTGAGCGCAATAACTGAGTGAAGGTGTAGCTAGGTGTAATTGACCAAGCCAAGAGTTATAAGGGAGACGGTGGAGGGATCACAGTCTTTTCCTTTTGCATTGTTTGGCTACAGCAGTTAGTGCCATTAGCAAGTTCACAATGATAAGAAAAACAAAAGTCAATTTCCAGGATCTGCTAGGGGTAATGTCCACATATGGACTGCAGTGCAACGGGGAGTTCCCCCACATCAGAGATTATCAGCGACACCGTTTCCCACCCTCTTATGTAAATTGGTATCACATATGGGGACATCAGCGCCTAGAGAAGAGAGATTGTGGTTAGATTAGAAAAGGAGACTGTGCATTCGGCCTCTGAAACATAATGTGAATGAGGGTTTAGTCCAGTTTAGTGAGTCATTTTGACTATTATAGCTAACATACAGTTGCCTCGTCTCATGATGGGAGGTGCTTAAATGTATGTAGAGAAGAAGTGCAGTGCAAGCTGGTATTAGTAACATCGACTGAAATATTTCTTTTTTCCTTTGATCTTCCAAGGGGGGTGGAGGGATATAGATCTGAGCATCGATCAACTTGAATGCTATGTATTGTTATTAGAGCAAGCATTTTACTATTGGTGGATTACATAATTTTCATGCAATAGTCTGGGCCTTGACCTTGTGTTTCTCACATGTGCAGGGAGAAGAGGTGACACAAGCAGTATGAAAACTATTAACCCCAGTGTGCAGGAGTGGGCCCAAAGAGCTTGCCATAGGTGTCTTATTTGCTTAGGTGATATCTGTAAGTATCTTTCCTTCTCACCAAAATCATTACGGGATATTGCCCATGTTTTGAACATGGACTATATGACTTTTTCTCTGGGTTTTTCCTTATTGTACTAGCTGCTTGAGCTCAATAAATTTTCTTCATATACTTTTTTAAATTTTTTATTTTTAGCATACAGTAAATAATTTTATAATTTCGATTAGCAAAGTATTTCAGAAATATGAATGAGCTTATGTAGTTGTCTGTGTTTCAGTAATTTTTTTTTCAATAATCGTAATAATAAACATAATTTTTTTTTTTTTTTTTTTCAGCACGCTATATCTGTGATGTGGATCGAATGTCAATCCCAACAACTGCCGACCGTTATTACCATCAGGCTTTCATGCTCTTCCCAGAAATAGGTAAGGTTTTAAGGATGAAAGTATGATATGCAATATGAATTCACATAGCAACACAGTGGTCTCTGCCTGTGAGCCCGGTCTGCCAAAAAATTCCGCCTAAGCTGTAAAATGGAATTTTCACTCTATAATTTATCGCTCTAAGAGCCCCTTCCGAAATAAAGAATTCACCAAAGGGCCCTTTGTCCAGCCAAGACACACAAGTACTTGTGGAGTAATTTCATGTCAGATTGTTCACATGAGAGAAATGCACAGTGTAGTGTATGGGATTGGGGGAACAAGTAGAGAAAGGAGCGGAAGTGATAGATGATGTATGACTGCATAATCAGGCCACATTGTGGACTAGCCAGTAAATATTTCTTCGCTTGACAACACATTGGACAGTACCAGTGATTGGTTATGTGTGTAAGGAGAAATAAGTTTAGCCTCCTGATTGTGGTCAGTTGTTTTCCTAGTTCAGTCGGTCTGGCTAATTAGACACGAGACACTTGTGCAATTATCCGCAGGGGAAAATAGCAATGCCATGTTTTCATTCAACAATGATATATTACCGGCAACTGTACTGTTAGGTGGAGATGATGCATTTTGTTTTCACTTGCTGAAATGTTGAATGGTAAGGTGATGACGTCTACTTTGTCATTTCTGAAAAGATCATTTTTATAAGCTTTTCATATGCAGTGCAAAATGTTTTCCGTCATTTTTATGTTTTTCCTATACCCATGACAAGTTTTATTAATTTCACACAAAGCTCTCAATTTAGGGCATATTGAAGTCATGTAGACATTTTTAAAGTAAAACAAGATTAAGATTGGGTCGGTTTGATAAGCAGTAATTGCTTATGATGTGCACTTTTGAAGAAGCTACTTAGTACTTCTGTTTCATGCTGTTACATTGATGGTGTAAATTTTAGAATGGTGGGTAAGACTCCTCAGACACTGTTTTCACCAGAAAAAGCATTCTGATTGCCTTGCATTTCCGATACAGCGTATAATTGCCTTATGAAATGTTTTAGTGGTCAATGTATTGGTCGTATTTTTTTTTCTCTCTTTAGGTATGCCACACAACCAGCTGGGCACTCTTGCAGGATCTCGATATTTTGGCTGTGAAGCTGCATACCACTATGTTCGCTGGTAAGACAGGAGTTGTTTATCTTTTGTAGTTTTCTATTTTCTTATGTTAACAGTTATAAGCATTTTTTTTCCCTTCCCCATTAAATATGGCAACAAGTATTGATTTTAGAAAGTTTTCTGTAGTCAGGAATGTCAAACTTCCGATGTTAGTCAGAAATCTGATTTTCTAATTGGACAGACTTTTTGCCAACTGCTGACTTTGTGTGGAACCCACCATATGGTCGCAGTGTCCTGCAAGATAGCAATGAAACTGGAAGTACAAATTTTGCATATGCTTTGGATGAGAGCCAACTGGTGTTTGGCCACAGTTTGAAGATTGAGGTTGAAGTTCAAAGTGCTTAGTTCCTCACAGCTGACAACATGCTAAGTCGATGAAAAAAGAATACATCAAAGTATTGACAACAAATAAAATGTCCATGATTTTAGCAAGACTGATAATTTAAGACAGTAGCTCAAGATCTAATGAATTGCTGCCAAGGACTTGATGATTATGATGACAGCACTGCTTAAGGATATATGCTATCAGAATCATGTGAAAACTGCAAATTTTGCTTAACATAGAGGGCTTGGATTTTAATTTTTTTCTTTTTCTTTTTATTTGAGTCTTTCATAACTACAGTCGTGCCAAGGCCAGGCCCTATAGGACAGGGTTTCATTGTGGTTGTTCTTGTTTACATTATGGAATGAACATGAGTTTGATCAGTTTTTATCATTGTGACCTTTTCAACAGCCTTGCATGTGAAAAACCTTTTGAAGGTGCTAGAGGAAACCTTGCACGTCTGTTTGAGAAGAATACGAAGAAGTTTTATGACTTGAACAAACCACAAGCAAGGGATCTGCCACCTGATGAACAGAGGTATGATAGTGTGAATACTGTTGTGCCATATTAGAGTTCAGTATGGACTGGAAAAAATGAAATGAAGCAGTTGCCAGTATACTTGTAAGCACTGATGTCAAAATAATGTAATAATTTAGTCTTGAGAATGTATTGCCAAATTGTTGATAAGTTGAAATGGAAGCATAAAATACTCAGTTGTTCATCATATAAGAATACAGTCAATCTTGTGCACAGCATGTTCTGCTTGTTGTCAAAATTATGTACTTTCAAGTTTTAAAATTTTTATAGTTCAGTGGAGTGGAAGAATCGAGAGCATAACAGTTTGAAAAGTAGAGGGAACAATTGGGTCTGTTCAGTTTATAATATGAGTCTTTAGCTATCTGTTTATCTTTACTTTTTCGACAGACATCAAGACATCAAGAGATTTTTCACACGCTTTCTCAAACTGCTGGAAATTTTTCATGGAGCATCTAATAAGTGAGTTTTCACATTTCCTTTTTGTTGAGCAATTAAGACAGGTGCTCTGGTAGATGAGATAGCAATATGAGTTGTGAGTTATTTCATTGTTTTATTGTCTGTTATGGTAGATAATCTCAGTGACGTAATTGAACACTTCTATGCATTCTTTGAATCTGTGATCTTTTACATCACGTTTTTTTTTGTATAAATTGTCAGTGCAAAAGAAAATTCATTTAAGAATTTAAATTTACTGTGATAATCTGAGTTCGAATTATTCTTCAAAAGTCCTCAAACACCACTGAAATTAACAAGGGTCTTTAAAAAGAATGAAGGACAGAAAATTGGAATAGAGCAGTGCATGCAGTCACTTACCTAACATATCATGGCTGAACCACAAAACAGTACTGATTTTTAGAACTGAAGTGCTCAAAGAGACTTAATCCAGAAATGAATTTCTGATTGAATTTTTCATGATCATGACAGGTTATGGGACACCCTATCAAGACCCATTTTTATGGATTTGTTTATTCTATAAAGTCCACCCGTGAGATGAATATGTCAGTGCCCTTACAATTTATGGAACATCCTGGTGAGATCCACTTTTATGGGTTGTTTTCTCAGACCCACATTTATGAGTTGTTTTCTCTGTCTAAATCAGCGTTGAGATGAATGAGCTCCAACAACTGTGTCAACACACCCTGCAAGATTTCAATCTATGCATGTTCTACGAGCCTCAGCACCAGGTGAAGGAGAGAGCGCCGGGAGCCAAGGGGCCTGCTTTTGATCCTGAAGAAGATGATGGTGAAGAGTTCATTGATCCAGGGGACCCGGCATCTTTTCAGTATCTGGACAATGGCATTGTGTTCAAAATTGTCGGATGCTTGATGTGCACAATTCATCTTCTTGAAAAAAATGGTACAAAACATTTGTCAGATCATCCTTTCTGATTTTTTTTGACTCCAATCAATAGGTTGATCATTTTTTTTTTTTTTTTTCTCCAGTGGACTTTTAGATGTTGACTGGCTTTAACATAGGTGTTGCTATGCAGCATAGGTATTATTTACTTGAGTAAGAATAGCTGTGCCTGTTATGCTTGCGTGGGCTTCAAGTGTTTAGGGACAAGCAATAATGAACACAGGCTACTAAAAAGATTCTTCAGTTTATATTTAATAATCTATAAACAAGAGTTTCCTTGTTTATTTGTCTAACTTATAAGAGACAGGTGGGAAAGATTTATGCCTTTGTCATCTGGATGAGGATTTATTATGAATCTTGCAGTTTTCATTGATTGATAATGAATTTTTCATATATTTAACCTTATGAGTTATTTGTCATCTTTAATTACTCCATGGAATGCACTGTGGTATGATTCATTATTGTGCGTCTTATTAGTGTATCAACAATGACAGCTGGGAAGAAGGAAAATGGAACAACTGTCTGCACTTTGTAATTGAAAAGATGTGATGTTAAAGCCATCCATGGAATTTCAGCTACCACTGGGCCAACTTAATCTGACTATGTAGAGCTTCAGAGTGAGTCTATTAAGTCTCACCCATGCTGTTGTTCTCGTTACTTTTGACCAGGTTCCAGCAATATCACTGCAGCAACAGCCTTTCTCCTGGCTCTTTTCTCACACATTCTCAACCACGTGGTCATCAGGTTACAGGGAAATCTGGAGGACATGGAACACCCAAACAAGATTCTCATTGCGGGATCCTCACTGACTGGTGAGCATCACATCATGTTTGAGTTTAAAATTATAAACAGATGTCTTTGCTGAAAACAGTGGAGGTCTAGGATAAGATGAGCTTGTTACACATTAAAGGGGTGGTGGCAACGTCACCAACAACCTATGCTATTTGTTGTAAAATAATAAACTTCTAGTAGCCAAAACCATGTTACCGCTGTTATTTTTTGCAAAAAAAATCGCCGTTAATGTGTTTATTTTACAAAATAAGATGGCTTGCGGTTCTGCGATTCTTTTCGCACCTATCTACTCCATTAGTGTGTGACGTCATAGTCTTCCACGGATCTATGGAGTGTCTATTGTGCTGCGCATACTTATTGAGGCGATAATTTTAAACTGAGACAATAAACCTCAAGTTCAAGTGACATTGTGAGAAATATCACAGCACGATTAGGAGCCCCTAAAAACGCCCAACTATCCTGCGACCGACAGTTCTCAGTCAAATACACCATTGTTTACATAATGAATAGGCCCACTCAAGTCTCCCGCTAGTGTGCCTTCCGGAAGCCGCTGACGTCACCCCCGGTTTACTGTCAAATATGGAGAATCAAGCGGTCCGATCGATCTCATCTCTACATCTGTTAAATCTCAAATTTAGGAAGCCATCAGCTTCTAATTTGTGTGTCAATGGGTTACAATAACGGTAGCATTTCATCTGAGGCAAAAACAAAAAGAAACTTGATACCACAAAATGATGTTGCACTAGCCCTTTAAAGAACGGACAGGCTTGAGCTTCACAAAGTCACAAAAGCCAACACAAGATTGTGACTAGTGTTTTAATTGTAGACATCTGTGATTGACTCAACTTCCATACAGTCACAGGAAAGAGAAGAAAGAAAAATTCTTAATGTAATGTTGTCTGGTTTTTATTTCAATTCAGAGAATAACATTTGTATTAAGCTGAAACCGATTATATAAAATTGTTACATGGGGAGATGTCACTTGTCATGAACTTGTTGTCGAGCCTTGAGCTCTGGAGTGCTAAGTGATGGTAACATTGCTGATCATTTTTTCCATAGTGCTGGTCATGGACTAAAGACCTGCAATCTTGGGACAAATTTATTTCTTTATTTTATATTTTATAGTCACTATTGTCCTCTGTGCACACGTCGCCCAGGCATCCTCTGCAGAATGTCCATGTCGTATCTTTTAGCCTGTGTCTTTGGTTCAGTGTTTGAGACCGCTGGCTAAAGGGCCATTCATTGTGCAAAGTACAACAAAAATTAAAAGAAAAGAAGAAGAACAAGTTGCAGACATTTTCTAATCATCACATGTGAAACTGCGCTTCCTCTCCATTCCCCCCTCTTTTTTTCTCCTTTTTTATTATTATTTTTTTTTTTTTCCAGTAATCATAGTCTGTAACTATTCATGTCACTGTTGTACAAAACATCACATCAGTCATGTGATGTTATAACAAGTTTTTGCAGAATCATGGCAATGACTGTATGAGGCTAGTGCTACTGGAACAGATTTCAGAATAATTATCTGTTAAGAAGCCAATTACATGAAAATAGCATGAATATAAAAGCACAATATTTGCTTGTTAATGTGATTGTTTTTGCATTGAAAGCAGAATCTTTTTTTTTTTTTTTTTTGGTTACTGCTTTTTTTTTTTTTTTTGTTGTTGTTGTTCTTATTTAATTCTGTTCAGTCTATTATGTCTTAAAAATGAATTTAGAAAATTCTTGTCACAATTTTGAAATCACCCATACTTGCAAATCATGTTGTATTTGTTCTACTAGAAGTAATCTAAGATGAATATTTGTCTGTTTAGCACAACCATGATATTGATTGTCAAAAGCTTTTCCATTGTTGCTGTAAGAGCGTCATTTGAAATGCATTCGTTGTTTGTTCTTATTATAGCAGATACAATTCTGATGGAAGAATCCTCTGGCAGTGAAGATGAGGCAACCAGGCAGAACTCCCAGGACAATGCAGCAAGGTCTCTAAAGAATGGCAGCAACCAGAGTGGCTCAAAGGTAGATGAAATTACTGAACATCCAGCTTTGTTAGCAGGGTCAACAAATGACCTATAGCATGAATGAAAAGTTTTAGGTTTTTCATAATTGCTGAGTGCCAGATGTTCCCACAATGGCAACACTTTAATTACTTAATTATAGCCTCCATTTTACATCTACCTTTAGAATACAATGTGAAGATGTACATTTCAGACCTTATGATTAAAGTTGGCACTTTATATTATTTTTTCTGTGTCTTTCATTTAATTTTTTTTTTTTTTTACATTGGTTAAGGATTTGTAAATGGATATGGACTTTTGATTTTCGTTCTTGATTTCTCAGAAAATGTTCATAATGCTAAGTTCCGATTACTTTCACAACACATGCACATGCTGTTTTCATTCACAGAAATCCAAACTCTCAACAATACGCAACCTTAGGAGGCGAAGACGAAGACGACAGCTGAGTGAAAGTAGCGATGAAATGTCTGATCTATCCGAAGCATCTGATCTCAGTGAAGGTCAGTAGCTAAATTTTAGAATGCTATGTGAAATGGATAAATATTGATATCATGTAGATGTATTTTGGATGGCTACAAACACATGCATTACTGAGATAGCCACCTAAATGCATATGACTGATTGAATAGAGATAGAAACAGATGATTGTAATAATTTACAAAATGATGAGAAACACAACAGAGATGATTTCAGTTATGTATGTCTTAATAGACCAACAGGCTTAGTCTGTTAAATGCCTGCCCCAGATTATAATCCTCGGGTTCAGGGTTTGGTCTTTCAACCTCCTGGATGGAGGTACTGTCTGCTTAATAGGCCATCTGCAGCTTTTATACTATATCACTGTGGTAGTATTATCAGCACTTTGTTGTCTCACCAGTTTATTTTCCTTAGTGGAACAGAACATGTTTGTTGGTAAGATATTAGAGTTTTACGTTCTCAAAGTATTTTCAGGTATAACACTCTTCGCTATCTTGATGCATCAGTGACTTTGAAAGTCTGGTCATTTCTGTAAAGCAGCATATTACTTTTATGTACACCACAATGGTTCTGAATTCATTTTGTCCATTGTAAAACATTTCTCGATTGTACCACACAGTGGCATAGCAAAATGGTGAGAAGGAAGGAAAAAAAACTATGGTTGAATTGACAAAAACTGTAAAACTGTGTTATCATTTTAATTATTATTATTATGCCATGACTCAGGTAATGAGGATGCTGATGATCAGATAGTATCCAGTGACTCTGAGGATGATGACTTGGCCAGTTATTTTGACCATGGCTCAGACTCAGAACTATCCGATGCGGAGGATGCAGTGGACAGTGGAATGAAAGTCAATACCAACAATGCCAATTCTGGAATGACTGGTAAGCATTTTCACACAGGAAGGAGTCATTAGCATCAATGCAGATTGAGATTTCCTTTCCATTGCCCTCGATATCATGGTAGTTACTGTGACAGAGACATGTTGAGAGTTATAACTAAGTTCAAGACTGTACAGAGATGACTTCAGACCATGAAGAGCTTTGAGAATGTTTTCAATTTTTACTTATTATATTTTCCCTTTTTTTTTTTTTTTTCTCTGTCAGGTTTAGCCTTGAAACAACAGAAAGAAAAACATAACAAAGTTGAAATGGGAACATATGACATTGGCATGTCTAATGATTTGCAGTGACTCTTCATCATGTTTTACTTGTGGTAGGAAAGAGACTAGAGGATTTTTAGATTGATACAGAAAAAAACAAAAAAATAAAATTCATTGTCTTCAAAGATGTGCTTGATCAGGGATGCTGATATTCAAAGATCAAGGACCATACAGCAATGAAAATGTGATATAGCTATGGTATCTAAATAGCCTTGTTAGTTTTTTGAAAAATGAAAAAGAATTGCTGTTAGTTAGAATGCAATATACACCAATTCACATTGATCAGTCAATTATTGGAAATTATATAGTTTTTAGAGAATTAAAAGTAGAACATGCGATAATTAGAAGTAGAAAATGCGATATAGTGTGACAGATCTCATCAGTTAATTCAGATATTCCATTTCATTTTCTGTTATTACGATATTCTAAGAATTTGATGATTGGCTAAACTTGCCTTTGCTACAAAACATGTCGGACGAAATTATTTTTGCAGATGATTTAGCCGGCTGGCCACCCCCAGGGAAAGGGTTGCCTAATGGAGATATGAAGCACATTTGGTCCAATGGTACAGATGACAAAAGCCTGGCTCACATGTCCTCTGAGCTGTTCTCCTCCTCACTTATGTTCCTGGGCCAGGACTTGGCGCACAACAGCCAGGTGACAGACTTAATGCAGGTCAAGGGCGATGTGCCTATTCCACCAGGTAGATGGGTTTACATTGCACCTATCCACTCAACTTTTCATGAAGCATTGAAATCAACAGTCTCAGAGGCGTTTTGTGGGTGTATCATGTGGAGCTTCTATTTATAGAGATTGTGTGTGTTTTTTGTCTTTATGTTTAAAGTACATAGATGTTAGGTACTTATTTTCTGGTATTTTTTGTGAAATTTAAAGTGCAGTGTGGTATTCTATATAGCATAAATATAGCACTGGCGTATCAGAAGCTGACGGTGTTCTGCCAGATGATATTTAAGTTCTGATTTTTGTTTACTATTGATCCCTTGTTTAGGTTTCAACTCATCTGAGGAGGCCAAGCATGTGGCAGAAATCACAGAAAAATTAGCCAATTTTGACATCGAGACAGACACAGAAACCAATTTCAACCCCACAGACACAGGTAAGCTGTTCCTGCTAGCAAGTTTCTCAGAGATGGAGCAGATACATTTCCACTGCATACTGATGAATTATTGCTTCTCAGTGTGCTCCATAGTTGCCTAGTTATTGAACGCAAAATCCTTTTGTTTATTTTTTTTTTTTTTTCCCACTCCCAGGTATAAATGGTTTTGTGTAATACCCTTCTTTTCCACACTTGTGAGAAGCTGTCTGGAAATATTTCATTTACTTCATATAGCTGTTTTAAAAAAAAAAAATATGATATTGTGTGGTCTTGTTATGATGAATTGATTGAGCTTGATAAATATTTTTAATTTGTGTATGTGTGTGTCATTATTATTATCTTTTCAATCCTGTAGATTGTGGTACTACTTAACACCTTTAATTTCAATAAATAGCACACATTTTGGTAAAATATGAAGGTTTACCTTCAAGGCAACTCATATGTAGATTTGTTTCCAAGGCCCTTGTATCAGCAACAGTGTGAACGAAATAGAATTTAAAGTCAAATTTAATTTAAATCAGAGGTTTTTTTTATGTGCTTCGATTTTCATTGTGATTTTTACTAACAGAGCAATCCGGTAATCTGACAGAGACAGATGAAGCAGACAATGAGCAAAGTTCTTCAAGCAATACAGAAAAGTAAGTGCTCTCTGCAAACTTTTGCAGTGCATCTTAATTATATGCTCTTATAGATGTGAAACTACAGCAGTCTAGAAAACTGAGAAAGGAAAAGTGAAATTGTATGGGTGGTTTATGTATAAATGATGGCACATCATCTGCTAACAGCTGAAACTGGTCACCTTTCTTTGATCACTTACCTTTGTTTCTTGGTTATTTGTTTTTGTTAACCCTGAGCATCAATGATCTACTCTTTCCCTTTGCCATACATAAAAGGTTTAATACAAGCATTGCAGAGGAGGGGGGAAAAAAGCATTGTTTCTCCTATCATTTGAAGCATACGAGGATAAAATTGTGAGAAAAATTTTCCAAGTGAGATAGAAAAAAAATTCACCCCATGGTGGATTTTTTCAGGACAGGAGAAGTTATTTTGTTTTTCTGTACAATGCTTGTATTATACTACTTGTCAAAGGGAAGTGATTTGACTCACATTCAAAGTGGCATATTGAAATTATTAAAGTTTAAAAGGTTTCTATAATGACATTAATAGACAGGTTTGAAATAAGATATTCTTTTATGATTATATATTGAGAGACTGGGTGATGTTTTGAAAGGAATTCCCGTGCAAGATCTAATGTGAGATTTTGACCAGATCAGTTTATCTTTTGCTGAAAAATTTGTCAGCATAGTGTGATAGCATAAATGGCATAAGAAGATATGTGAAATTTATCATAAAATGCTGCTCTTGTTGAAATTTTTTATTTGTTTTTCTTTATCTCATCAGACAAGAGCTGGAGCAGCGTAAAATGCAGCAAGTCTTAGATGTTGTTCAGGGCGAAGGACTTTTGTCCACAGTCAAAGTCATGTGTGACTGGATGAGATCTCAAGCATCTATCATCTCTGTTTGTGCACAGGTATGGTGATTGGAATTTGTCTGGATAAATCATGTGTCATGGTATCATGCATCTTTACATGAATTGTTTAACTTTACATTCCAATAACTGCATGCTTGTTTAAAAGAAGGTGCTAATAAAAGCAATGTCAGGCCCATGAGGTAGCAAGCATTTCAAATAGCAGTCTTGTTTAGTATATTCTAGTACACTAGATAGAAAAAAACAAACCATTGACTAGCACAGTTATACTACAATATTGTAATGGGCCATGCTTGTCAAATATTTGCCAATTCAGTCAAGAAAGGTCCTTCAGGAATAAGGAGTACACTGAAACCAAGTAGTTGCCCCCGTGGCATCAATGCTGAATACAAAATGAGAGAAGAAAGAGAGGAAATTCATTTAAGACAGCATTTCAGGGATGCCAAACTTCTATCTTTTGTGGTCATCATCGACTTTCCTGCTTTTGGCTGCTCAACTGCGGACTTTAGCTGAGTACACAAGACATTCATGGTTTTATGATAATTTGCGATGAAAATGACTCTGTTCATGCTACCATTGAACGAAAGACAAGATACTTTGAACTGAACAATGGTATACTGCTGTTCAGACAGTCAGATTTTCAAAACAGCTGTTCGTCATCAAGGAAATGATGGCTCAAAATTTTATTGACTTCAAATCCATGACGAGTGCAGTGAGAAACCTGCCTGTCAACAGTGAAGGATAGAAGATCATGTGGAGCAAAGCCAGACAAGTGAAAACAGTGGCAACCGACCAAGACAGGGTCCGCATCAAAACCAACTATACGGGTCCGTCTTGTATGGATGCAGGTGAGGTGAGGTGAGCTGCAGAAGGGGCATTGTGGAGGCCAGGAAGAAGAATCTCCTCAGTTTCTATGATGCTGGACAAATACCTTCTATTACAGACAGTTCTGTGACTCTCCCCATTAGTGGTGTTCCTGTTGAACTTGACGATGCCCAGATCAAGCGCCACTGAACTGCTTTGTCAAAGATATCCCTTTGTTTTTGTTTTTTTTTTTTTGTTTTTTTATTTGACTGTCCTCTCATAAAGTCTAAAGGGCACAAAGCCACAAAACAGAGGCCTGACTCGTGAAAATGCTAATATTTATAAGCGAGATAATTTGTAATGCTTCAAAGAACTTGATTCAGGCTTTGCTCATTTTCTCCATGGTTATTGTTTGTTTTGGTTTCATCCTCGCGTAACCCATCTTTTGTGGCAATGTTTAAACAAATTCACAGTTGGATAGCGCAGATATGTTTGTCTTACTTCACGATTTACAAAAGGCTACTTATGCTCATGAAAAATCATATCATTTGCCTTTGATTTTATTCTCAAATGTTTAGCACTGCCTTTCCAACTGCATGGGCCTGTAAATCAAAATCAGTTCCATTTGTTGCTGATGGGGTTGATCAGCCGTAATGTCAGTGTGTTTGCAATCTCATGTTACAGTTACTCAAATAATTGGTGTAATTCACTCAATTGCGATATTATGAAGTTTAGAAATTTGGTATTCCTCATGCTAGACAAGGAAACTGGCTGTCTCAGAATTTCTTCCAGTCTTTATTGTTCAAGCATGCCACCATTCATTCTCTGCTCGCTCTCTCTCTCTCTCTCTCTATCTCTATCTCTATCTCTCTCTCTCTCTCTCTGCCTCTCTTCTTTTTTTTCTACCCCCACCTTCTTTCTATACTCCCTGTTTCCTCCTCTCTCACTCTTTTCTCTTCCACCTTTCTCATTTACTCTTTGTGGCCCCACCTCTCTCTCTCTCGCTTAGGTCTTGAGCTAATATGGATTAAGATCTTTACTGAAAATGTGTACTTATCAGTGTTGCTCTTCTGAGCCCCCTGATTATAAAGATTGGATCTTACCCAACCAGCCCATCCGTTAGCCTGTAAGTGTAAGAGGCCTTGAAATCCTAGAGTCATTGCCTGTCATGAAATGTGTGTGAAAGCAATCAACCAGCCAATTAAGCTGTTGCATGCAAAATACAGACATACTTCTTAGTTAAAAGTTAGAACATAACTTTCATCTTCTAAATTCTTGGGGCAATAAAATGTCAAAGGCTTTTGGCGAGTGTTTTCCTCATATTGAGTGAAAAAAATGTCACAAGCACTTGTCGGGTTTTTGCTCCAAATGACAGTTAATGGCACAAACGCCAAATGCCAACTTTGGGGGTTTTAGTCTTTGTTTTTTAAGCTCAATAAGATCCATCATTGTATGCGGCAAACAATAGTAATAACATGCACCAAGTCTCAGTTTACTACACATACTTTGGTTAAAAATAAATGATTTTTTTTTTTTTTTTGCTCTCCTGTAAAATTGCAAAATGGCGTTTGCTGGGTTCTTACAGCCAGCCAGCAAAATGTGTTTGTCCTTTTTCTTCCTCTGAATAATGGAACATCTTGTTTGATGGTACTGATCTTTTTAATTTCTGCATTTTAATTTTTATTTTGTTTTTCTATCACTTTATCTTATTCCTTTTTTTTTTTTTTTTTTTATTACAGAGCTCCTATAGTTTGTGGCAGCGTTTGTCTGTTCTTCTGAATTTTCTACCACATGAAAATGACATCGTTCAGCATGGTACGTATCAGCATAACATCGTGGCAGTTCTAGCAAAATGTTTTGACTTTTCTTGGGGGGTGAAAATGGTTTGATGTCCCTGTACTTATTTATTTATTTATTTTTTTTATTAATCCTTATCAGCTTTGCTTAATCAGTGTATTGTATCAAGCAGTTATAATGAAATCAAGGAGAACTATTTATCATTGAACAAGCATTTATCAGAACAGTAAGTAAGAGATTAAACATAGAAGAAATATTTCTTGCATTTATACCAAATTTTGAAAAGAAATATCTTGAATTCACAGTGTGGTAGCCCAATAAGCAAAATGTTTGGCATTGTACCTTTCAAGGCTTTAATTATGTTCTCTTTGAAACACAACACACACTCCTGTGATAGTGCTTGTCTACAGAGTCAACTGAATGTGCTGTGGACTGTTGCTAGAGATACTTAAAGTTTATAAATGTCTGTTTATTCAACAAGAATGAGGACAAATAAGAAGAATTTAAGGCTAGAATGCCATAAGAAGAGAACAGCCTAGCAATTTTTCAAACTGACTTGCCTGCACAAAGTTTAAAGACCTGTTATTGGAATGATTTGACCTCTGACATTTCTAGGATTGAGCCACAGTGTTCTGATTCCTTGAAAGTGTGATATGTCTGTGCAAAAACCAAGTGATATTTATAATGTGTGCATTGACTCGCTGAAGACTCAAATCTAGTTATGAAATTGACTGTTCTCTGCCCTAGGGATGTGTTGGGTGCCTGAGTTGCAAGTGATTGCGACACAAACCCGTTATGCAGACTGGGCCCAAGTGTATCCTCTCACGGAGGACATTGAGATGTGCCAGTTGCCTCCCCTCAGTGACATCCACGGACAGATTGATTTCACCACCAGACACAGAGCACAACTCAATGACATTCAAGAGGTGAGGTTTCCATTCTGATATTAGTGAAGAGTATTTGCACTATGTTCTCTTCATGCCTTTCAGTCTCTTTTGGTGGTTATTTTTTAATAATATGAGTGATCAGGGGACATTGCACTTATCTTATGGTCCAATAAAGTCGGAATTGGCAGGTATTTAAAATTCAAAGAAAATTACTTACGTGGGCAACTGATACCCAACTGTGTTATAGGCTACTCTTTATTTTGATTGAATTTACACAGTTGTTTTCATTTAT
>JBCAUA010000001.1:2856397-2867448 GCA_038406235.1 Peronia verruculata | reverse complement strand
CCCCCCCCCCATCTCCTTCCTCCAGGTGAGAAAGGTCCGCAAGTGGCCGCAAGGCGAAGATAGAACAAAATGCACCTCTCCCCCCCCCCCCCCTCCACCCCCGACCTGCTGCTACGCCACTACGATTCCTAGCCCCCACCTCGACCCACCTTCACTTTTTGTCGGCGGCGCCGCCCACGATGCAGCTGAACACTGAAGTCCTCGCTTTCCCCTCTCATCGACAGCAATCAATGCGAGCGGCTGTTTAGACAGGCGCGCGTGCTGTTGGCTAAGATAATCGGCATGTTTACCCTCCCTATTGACCGGCTCCCCCTGAATTATTAGTAAACCCGATCTGTCTTTGATACGCCACTGTTGACTCAATCTTTCGCGACAGCTCGACAAATATTGGCTCGCCGACTGAAATGCAAACATTATTTTGTATAATATTTATCTTGTGTTGCAAGGCCATGGCTTGAGGAGTTTTGTTCTTCTATAAAAGTCCTAAGTAAATAAGGTAAAGAAACGAGCGATGTTATCAAATTATCCTCCTGCTGTAACGTTTCTCACTAGGCAATGGTCACATGACTAGGCGAGTTCTTGTTTTTTAAGTTAGTCGTCAAGGAGGGTTTGTGTTATGGAGAGTAACCCAGAATGATGTCGATTATAATGAGGAAAAGTGATAATAAAAATAATGATAAAATAATGATAATAATAATAATCACAATAATAATAATTATAATAATAATAATAAACAATAAGAGTAACAACAATAATAATAGTAACAATAACAGCAACAATAATAATAAATAATACATGTATCATTAACAACATGAATGATGACCACAAAAAGGAGACCTCAATACCAGATTTCAATTCTTTTTAGAAAGTTTAGTAGCATCACATGAAAGCCTGCTCCCCTCCCCCTCCCCTCCCCCCCTCTTCCCACTCTTGTCACTCCCAATGACTCCTCTCTCCAATATCTCATGCATATCACTTGCTAATCTAATGAAAGCAAAACAACAGAAAACAGACACGCACACTAATTATGAAACAATCATAATTTTAAATCTCACTATGAGAAATCAGGTTTTGTAATGAGGATCTGAATGACGCAGGCGGGACTGCTCATAATGCGACATGTGACAATTTATAAAATTTCATTGTTAGCTCCCGTTTCATAGAGGCAAAGATGACAGACAACGAGATAGATAGATAGATAGATAGATAGATAGATAGATAGATAGATAGATAGATAGATAGATAGATAGATAGATAGATAAGATACTTACATTTATATAGATTAGTTTTTTGTTCCCTAACTATCAGCACTTCTTATCCATTCCAGCTTCATGTTGTTTACGCAACAAGCAAAAATGATTTGCAAAGGAAAAAAGCGTATTATATGCCTTGGGGTCTGGTACATAAATGAGTCTTTTTTTTTTCTGAGATGTATTATGTAGGTAGAATTAAAAGAATGTTTCCCACATGTCTTTGTAAGCGTAATTATCAGTAAGGCAATCATATAAATTTGCCAACACAATTTCAGCTTAACATTTAAGAGGGAGGCATTTCAAAACTCAACTATTCAGTATGTTCAGTTCAACTGTGAACAAACATTAGTGAGAGTTTGGCGTTCGCTGAGATGTTCTTTTAATAACAGCATATTAATATGATTATAATTCGGTTACATAACTATCAACTATCTACATCGTGATGACTTCCCCCGCGGGGGCCCGGGGTTTTTATGTAGGTTCTCTCTGCTCCCACCTGCAGGCGGTGTAGCCCCGCCATCGGTGGGGTGTCACGAAGTGCCACCCTCGACAAACCAGGTGAGACATCACTTCTGTCCCACTCTTTCCTTTCTCCATCTTGACGTGTAAACGTATCTTACCGTATTTGACATGTAATCATGCTGATGTGTCGTTAAACCCACACACACATGTACACACACCGTGATGACTAAAGCCATAGACAACATGTTATGTGTGCGTTTTCAGGAAAAGGTGCTCCTCTTTGCTCATAAGCGTATAAAGTAAATCAGTTTCTAAACAGTTAAGAGCTAGATCTATATCTAGAGATCTATTTTCTAATTCGTCAGAGTTACAAATTTGATCCAAGGTACAATTTATAACTCTCAAAGCCACCAATGTTTTCTTCCTTTCCCCCCTCCTTCCCCGCCAACGCAATTCCCTTTCATCAGGATAAAGCAACCGGTTAGTCGGGGAGGCATAAGTGCAGGGCAAGGGAATTCTACATTCCCACGCGGTAGCTACTATTCTCAGTGATGTAAATGAGATCTGTGGTACAATACATGTGTACAGCCCGCAAGTCGTCTAATTCGACTTCTAACGGTTTTGTGATTGATAATCCCAGTGTCAGTAACTCCGTGCTTTTCATACTCTTTTAAACGAGGAAAAAAAAAATGCCCATTCAATGGCTTCCCCAATATTTTTATGTTCCTCGTTTGTCACATGTAACTTTCGACAGCGGATGTCATCGACGCTCTATGCCCCTGGAATCAATCGATTCAATGTTTACAAAATGTCGTGGGAGGAGCTAATCGCCGTGTACCCTTGCCTACAGCCTCAAGGGGCGAAATTTCACGCTTTGGATGGCTCATAGCGTTTTCATTGGCTGAACGTAGCACATATTTAATGAGCCCACGTTGGCAAGACTGACGAGGAGCTCAGTGCCCTGTAGCCAATCAGCGTCGAGATTGTATGACAGGGCTGTTTGCCCTTTCCATTGTTCCCGCGAGCTAATACGCTGTGTGGCGTGTTGTATTCCGCGCAAGTGTGTGGTTCGGGCAAGTTGTTCTCACGGATCACTCTTTCTTTTTACTTGGAGTGTGTATGTGTTTGGCGTTTTGCTTGTATTTTCAAACCGAGTGGATGAAAATTAAGGTTTTCTTGTGATTTAAATGTGTTTTTGTATATTTCATTGATGCTGGATATACATAATTCAGGATTAGGTTTGGAGTAGCTGCAGTGAGTCATCGTTCTCGCTCGAAGTTGAGGCCTACTGGTGCATTCTTCCTTCCATCTCACTTGGCGGGATTCTAGAGCCAACGCTCTTGATCGTATGGGCTGTGTTCAGCAAGGAACGATGGGAATTCGGTCCAGGAAAATGCCTTTGTGTAGGCTTCGTTGAAAAACTTCTACTGTTTTATTAGTGTGCGACCGATTAATCTTGTTGATAGTGCTTTTATCAGTGTGTGAAGCCTAGTGGCTATACCTGACAAGAAAAGAATGTATCCGAACCGACATCCGGTGAGTATAAAAATAGATCGATTCGGAGTAGGCAATAGGCCTGTCATAATGTTGCTGTAAAAAGACAAGGCAGTTGTGTTTGTTTTAGACCATAGATTTAGAGCTAGATCTAGATCTAGATCTAGATGTCAGTTATGGTAACTAGAAAGTCAACGCTATGCAAACAAAACGCTCAGATTTAATTCACACTTGGGCTGTGTCGCTCCGGTTTGATGAGTTGGGAGGTTTAGAGTTAAGACGATTTCGAAACCATGTGCTAGCCTAGATTTTCTACATCTAGACTCTTGGGAGTCTTGTCTTAGCGATTCCAGACTAATCTAGATCTAGATATCTAGATCTAGACATTTAGATCTATGACTATGGGTTGCATTTCCATGAAATCGGAAATAGAATCGAGATCTAGATCTAGATCTAGAATCTAGATTTCTAGATCTAATCTAGATGTAGATCTAATTCTAGATCTAGATCTCGATCTAGATTAGATATGATCTAGATCTAGATTAGATCTAGTCTAGACTCTAAATCTACCTTTAGTTCTAGAGTGCATGTGACACCCCCCCCCCCTACTCCCATGTTGTGTGTGTGTGTGTGCTCTTTCAAATTTTTGGTTTGAAACTCCAGAACACTGTACATGATGACCTGGATCTAGATTCTAGATCTGGTCATGGTTGATCTTGACTCTAGACTCTAGGTCTAATTTGACAAGATCTCAGACAGCAGTGAGGACAGAGGCACGCAATAATTGCAGCAGACCCAATCGATCATGTCGCTGTGCTGTGAGTGTGAAGAACAAGATGGGATTCAAGTGGATGGGACAGGGTATCTCTAGACTAGATCTAGAGAGGGAAGGCACATTGGAGAAACTGATATGATACACTCACAGCTTCAGGCAGACCTGGTGTAGGACTATTAGGCCTACAGTTAAATCCGGTGTGAATGACTGGTGCTAGTGGCAGTGCTGATAGACCAGTGTGAATAAATACAGACGTCTGTAGATCTAGACTCAAGTGCTAATAGACCAGTGTTATAAGATCTAGATCTAGATCTAGCTAAACAAAATCTAGATACCGATCTAGATATTATATAGTGCTGATAGATGAGTGATAATAATGTTGATAGACTAAAGTTAGCAATGTTGATACATGTATTAGTGTTAATAATGCTAATAGTATTAATAATAATAAATCAGCAGTCATGAAGACTAAATCCATACAGGATTCATATTAGAGTCAAGTTCTAGCTCCATGTCCACTGTTAAGCATTAATTAGTGTTTTATGCATTATGCTTTCAGTGCTGAAATTGTCATTCAGTGGTAATGGTACTGACCTTCATAGCTTTCAAGACTTTTTGCAGATATGTGCAAGATTTGTAGTTGATTGTTGAACCCTTCCCCTCATCTTTAGATATCATGACAAGTAATATAATAGAATCACATGTTCAATTTTCAAATGTTGTTGGCTGACCCAGCCTATTTATTTCTGTCACAAGCTCATTAAAATTTGTTTCTCACTTCTTCTTTTTTGTTTTCTTGTAAGTTTTTACATACAGTCTTAAGTGAGATTTAGAGTTAAGTATTTTTATACATTCACACATTCACAGTGTCAACACTTTTGAAGCCCCCCCCTTTTTTTTTTTTAAAGGACATGCCGATTAAATCTGATACAGATCAGAGAGTTGAAACAAAAAAAATGTTGGGCCTTTATAGCATAATTTTTCTTCATTGCTTGCATTGGCTTCTTTTGAGATAGTTCTAGGTGTTCGGAATATTTTGCCTAGTTGGCATTGAGTTGTTGTGGAGGAGACATGGATGTCCTGTAGACTGAGATGACAGATAATTTTAGATAGTAGAGGAATAGTATGGCCAAGTTAATAAAATTTTAATAAAAAAAAGGATTAATCGATCTAGGCTATCTGATAATGTAGGCTTATAGGCTGAATGTAGTACTGCAACAAAGATTTTCATCAGGCAAAGAAATGAAATCTTCATATGTCATTCAGATTTTAATGTGGTCCTCTCCTTATCTCCCTTTCTTTATATCAAATAGAACAAAGTGACTGTAGATTCCCTTGTAGCATAATCATTGTCTTTTGTTGCATTTTCTAGGGGCCTCAGCCGGGCCAACCGTTCAAATTCACAGTTGCAGAATCCTGCGACCGTATCAAAGAGGAATTTAGTTTCCTTCAAGCTCAGTATCATACGTAAGTATTTTGATTACCTTCTGTTCGGTCACTTTGGGTTGAAATTTGTAAACAGATGAGCTGAAATAGGTCAGGATTAGATGCTTGAAAGAGATGTTTTCATCAGAAGCGTTAAGATTTTTTAAAAGTTCACACAGGTTTTTCTTGCTTATAGGGATGTATTTTACTTCCTGATTATACTTCAGTGACACTGATGGTGTAATGGAGTTCCCATTACAGAGGATCTGAAAAATATGTAGAAGATCCATGTGATCATACTATCCTATCACTGAATGCAAACAATTACAAGAAGACTAATGTACAATCATATTTATGGATGACAAAGGTCTTGTCCCTATGTAAAGTCCAAGCTTGAGGGACCCCCTGTTAAGTAGTTCTAAATTTTTTGGTTCGCTATTTTAAAAAAAAAAATATTTTTTACATCAGCAACATAGTGATTTTTGGCATTTAGCATGTATTTTATGTATATATTAACATTTGTATGAAGTTCTCAACCATTCTTGCAATGTTTCAGCAGTGGTCCATCCTATGTTTACACAGAGTTATCACTTGTAAATGGAATTTTGTTTGGTTTAGAAACGAAATGATTAAAATACGCCCCTTGCTTTGCAATTTTAACATGGATTCTGATGTTCAGAGTTAAGTTTGAAGGTTTTAATTACATTGATGTCATTTGTAAAATGCTCTTACCTCACTGTTTGTATGTTGTGTCGCCTTTCTTTGTGCTTACTTGTATTTGGCAAATTACAGAGTATTCTGTTGTTATGTTTTTTATTGTTTTTGCTTTTGTTTGTTTTTGTCCCAGCTTGAAAATGGAGTGTGAAAAACTGGCACAAGAGAAAACAGAGATGCAGAGACATTATGTCATGGTAAGTATATTATTTTTATCCTTGGAGGTTGTCCAACGGGCTATATATCAAAGAAAATTAGAGTTGCAGTTAATGTACTTTGTAGTAAACAGCCATTCTCAGAGCTATGCATAATTTTGAATAATGAAAAAAGGCATTAGAGCTTTTAATTTTTTTTTTTTTTCAAATGCTGATGAACATTTTACATTAATGTATTTTTACTATGGGTCAGTGGAACCAGGCCTTATAATTATGTTAAACATTGAAAATGTTTAAAAGGGAGAATAGCAACATGCCAAGCTTTTTTAAAAAGATGCACCATAGCATCACCTGGAAGGTTTGGCAAAAATGTGATGAACTTATTTGCATGGAAAGAAATTAAAAATTCATAGTCTGTCCATTTTTCATATAAATGGATTACAGGCTGTTCCCTGCAGAGCTGTGAGTTTATTACAGTTATACCCCAGGGAGTGGAAAAGATGAAACATGAAAATTGCCCAGAATTACTTTAGTCAGATAAAAATGAGGACAAAGAAATTATAACAGAGTGAGAATGATGACATTTTGCAATAGGTGTATGTACATGATGTATTTATCGCACATGGTTTGCAGGGATCTTTTTTTCCCCCCCCCCCCTTTTGAAGGGGAAATATGACTATTTAATTTGGAATTATTGCAATGTCTTCATTGAAAGAAGAAATGTATTTTTGATGAAATCATTTATCTAAGTATCACTTCATGGCAGCTCGAATTAGCATGTTTTTGTTCTGAAAACCTGTCAGTGGATCTTCAGAAATGCATTTTTTATAGTGAGATATGGGGTGGGGATTGCTTTTTGTCATATATTTCTTATAGCTTTTTGAAATGAGAAAGAAGAAAAGTAGCTGAAATGAGATGGAAGAAAGTTCTAGACTTTTGATTTGAAAAAAAAAAAACCCAAACATGTTTAATATTTGAATCAGTGCAAGATCTGTAATGTAATGGTGGTTGTGATTGTTTGATCAAACAGGCAGTCAGAAAGTGTTTCTCAAATAGTACATAAGCAATCAGCAAATCAGTTGTCATTAAGTGATTATGATTAGGTTTGTAAAGGGCAAATTGATTTCTCCTATTACAGTAGCATAGAAAACTACAAGTATTTAGAAGAAAATAAAGATCTTCCTTCACATAGATCTAGGTGTTTTTCTTTACTTTCTGTCCTTTCCTCTACGTGAGAAATGAAGAGGGAGGTGGGGTTAGGAATGGGAGGGGAGGGGATATGTCCATTCAAATTCAAGTCAGGGTTGTCTGTCATTCATCAATTACTCGGTTACATGCTAAGGCATAGGATGAACTTTTCTCCAATGTCAAGGACGGGACACCCGTCTCTTCTTTATGTGGTTATCACAAAACCATTATGTCATCGTCTCCTCTAAACAACAATTCTCTGGTGTTTTAGTCTGGCCCCATCCTCTCCCTTGTCTTCCTGAGATGTTTGTTCTGTTGCATGGCTTGGCGCACTGTCTATAACCCCAGCCCAAACCCCGCCCTGTCCACACCGCCGGCACTTTTTTTCCTTCTCTCTCTCTCTCTGGCTGATTTCTTTTCTTCCTATCCTTTCCCAACCCTCCCCCCCCCCTCTCCCCTCTCCCTGCTGGTCGCCTTCTCGTCATGGTGGTGTGTTGATTCCCCCGACGAGATTGTTAGATCTCAAACAGCACGGAGGAAGAAGATGAGATGAAATCACGAAATCGATGTCAGGGGTTGGGAATTTGAGTGAGGGCTTCTTCTGCCCTGATTTGATTAATGGCGCGCTGCCTGAGAGGAATGCGCGGGCCTCATTAGTCGCTTCATGGGTTCTAGCAAGCGGGGAGATGGGAAGCCGGGGAGAGGGGAGTCGGGGGGTGGGGGCAGGAGAGAAAGGAGGAAGGGAGGAGTAATGGCAGAAGAGAAGAAAACAGAACTTGGATCACAGTAGAGCAGTGGAGGGGGCCAGGTGGAACAGATTGGAGGGGGGGGGGGGAGGAGGGGGGAACTGGAACTAGGTTCATTATTATTTTTTCAATTATAATGTGTGCGTATGTAGGGAAAGGGGGGGGGGGGGGACTCGGTTCATTTTGCTCGAAAGTTTGGGTTACGCTTACGGTTTTGGTAAGCTTTTCAGTCTCCTATCATGGTGGTTATCTCAGCTGAGGACCGTTCCGAGGGTGGAGAGAAGGGGGGGGGGGGATGTTTTATTGGAAATGTACACAGGGACAGGGGATGAACAGGGTAAATGGGTTTACTTTGCTGACATTATTGGGGGAGGGGGGGGGGAAGCGGACGAAGATGGGTTTATTTTGTTCAATATGAAGTTGTGGGAGAGGAAAGAGGAACGCATGAAAACTATTGACCTTGTAGAGAAAGATAATTGTTGTAAGAGACATGAGGTGTGTGTGTATGTTGGAAGGGGGCTCTCTTTCAGAGATACAGGGTAGGACTGCTCTGTCTACAAGAGTGGGAGGAAAGAAAAGTTCAGGGGCATCGAATGCTTGCCAAAAAATTAGAAGGGAGAGAGCTAACTGATATGTGGAGCATGGCGGCTAGGAAATGGATACATCGAAGGAGAATATTATCAGGCGCGCCCGGGGGGGGGGGGGGGGAGAGATAATGAGAGAGGTCTTGTAGGAGTTGTAATTAAATCCTACTTTCAGGCTTGTAATTAAATCCTACTTTCACTGTGCATTATGGCCTTGTCCATTCTACTCCTGATCAGCTGTGTGGCGAACAAAAACAAAAAGAAAAGAAAAAGAGGGGGCGTGAGGGGGAGGTATAAAACAGGTTGACAGACATTTCTGGCTGGATTGTACTCCACTTGTGTATGTCATTTTATTCTGAGGGTTGTTTGGGATGGGGTGGGGGTGATAGAGGGAGAGAGGGGGGGAATAGAACCTGAGCTGTGCCTGTATTTTTCCACTATTCTGGTCCATTTCACCAGTGGTCAGTGGTCTATTATAAAAAAGAAAAGGCGAATGGGGTGGATAACACAGGATGGCACTTTGTTGGCTTGGCTTGTTTCTCAGTAGTGCCAAGTGTATGCCATCTTATTCTGTGATATATGTGGTTGGGAGAGAAAGAAATGTAGATACATGTACCTGTATTTTTGCACCAGTTATCCAAGACTTTCCCAGCGAGCAGTATTTTTGCACCAGTTATCCAAGACTTTCCCAGCGAGCAGTATTTTTGCACCAGTTATCCAAGACTTTCCTAGGGTGCAGTATTTTGGCAGTAGTTTGCAAGACTTTCCTAGTTGCTGTATTTTTGCATCAGTTATCCAAGACTTTCCTAATGTGCAGTATTTTTGCATCTGTTATCCAAGACTTCTGTAGCGTGCACTATTTTTGCACCAATTGTCCAAGCCCATCCTAACATGTAGTATTTTTGCACTAGTTGTCCTTGACTTTCCTATCGTGCAGTATTTTTTTTTGTTTTGCATCCTTTATCCAAGACTTCCGTAGCGTGCACTATTTTTGCACCAATTGTCCAAGCCCATCCTAGCATGTAGTATTTTTGCACTAGTTGTCTTTGACTTTCCTATCGTGCAGTGTTTTTGCATCAGTTATCCAAGACTTTCATAGGGTGCACTATTTTTTGCACCTATTGTCCAAGCCCGTCTTAGCATGCAATGTTTTTGCACCAATTTTCCAAGACTTTCCGAGGGTGCAGACCCTGGAAGCAGTTCAGTTGTCGAGGAAGAATAAGCAACCAGTGTTAGATATATGTTTGGGCGCAGCACATTCTTATGGCCTGTACGCATGCATGAGTCCAGTTTGTGAAAACCCTGTGAGGAATGAGGTGTTATATTAAGTGAAGAAAGAGAAGGGGAAAACAATATATTTATATATATACTTGGTAGCAAATCAGTTTTTTTTTTTTTTTTCTGTGTTGAGTTTCTTGTCTTGTTTGTTATGAAAATTTAATGCATGGCATTGGAATGTTTAATTCTCCATTAGAGTGTGTGTGATGTTTGGAAGATAATACAATACTTCCTGTTATGTCACCTTGCAAATAGGTATGAATTATGTAGTGTTACATGATGTATTCAGTAACCCAAAACCTTTTTTTTCCACTGAGCCCAGTATGAGCTCTAAGATGCACTGAGGTGAAACTATAAAAATACAGGGAGACTTGGCAAAAGCACAGTGTGATATACATCTTTTTAATATTTTTCTTACACTTTTGTTTCTTTTCAGTACTATGAGATGTCATATGGATTGAATGTGGAAATGCACAAACAGGTAATATAGCATGTTTATCTGTCAATCTCTCTTTCTCTCTCTCTGTTATTGTATCTTTCGTTTGGTTAGGCTGTTGTGAATGTAAAGAGCCTATTCCAGTCGGATTAAGTTCTTGTCTGTGGGATTATCTCTGCATTGTGAACCAGCCTGCTGACATAATGATTTATCCATGTTATTGTGTTCTGCTGGACCAGTTTTACATACATCAGGGGGGATGTTCTGAAGAGGAACTGGAAATACAACATGCCCAAGGGCTTGGAACATTGTGACTGTCATTACTAGCCATCCTAGGCTGTTTGTATGTTGTCTAGTGGTGAAATTGTGGACGATGCATCCAGGCCAATCCTTGATGTTATAGATGGTTATCCTATTTATTGCCAGAAATCACATCATTTTACTATCTTAATACTGTCTGACTGTTCATCTATCTATCTATCTATCTATCTATCTATCTATCTATCTATCTATCTATCTATCTGTCTGTCTGTCTGTCTGT
>JBCAUA010000001.1:2826075-2840013 GCA_038406235.1 Peronia verruculata | reverse complement strand
GGGGTGTGTGTGTGTCAAAGGAGAAAAGGCATAGAGAGTTCAGGATAGCACAGAAAATAAATAAATAATAAAATATAAGACAAGACAGGGACTTTGACAAATTTATTGAAAATTTCATGTCATGATGAATAATGACAGCATACGTATAGGGATGTGAAATTTCCTACTTTAGTAGGATTTCCTACTTTTTGGCTGTCAGTAATTTCTCTTATGGCCCCAAATCTGGTATTATTCACCATTAACATACTTTAGTTTTACGTGTTGCCAAAGAGTATGCCATGAACTCTTCCTACTTTTTCTGAGAACGGATTGACATCCCTGATATGTAGATATCAGATCTGTTTCCCACATCACCATTAATCATTTTAGTGTGGTTTACGACCATAGCATAAGTTTTGTCTTTGCAGTGCGGTTATGTCACAAATTTATTCTTCAATGGAAACGAGCACACTTACAATAAATTATGATCCAGTAATTGGAGACATCCGCGGCAGGAGTTGGTATTTTGGTATAAATTAGTACCACCATTATTATGGGGAAAATATATTTTTCTTGTCTTTGAAAACGCTTTGACTGTGGAACAACTTCCAAGAAATATATTTTTAAAAAAAAACAACCAAAAATCCACACAAAGAAAAACCGCAACCAACCAGTTATGGAAATTTTCAAGTGAAATCTCACACTTGTTGGGCTTTTCCACTTGGAAGTATCATGTCTTTGTATTAGAATTACATGTACTTAACTATCACTGTCCAGTGGGGTTTTTGGTATCATGTGAAAGCTTTATTTCATACCCTTTCAAGTGGCTTTGTGTTCTATCAAGAGATATTGCAGTTTAAAGAGGCAAAGGGGAAACCCCCCAGCGATGACCGAAATTCCGAGAAAAACAAGTTCTAATGAACAGTCAAACGCATAAATCTACATGCCTACCTCACAAAACCCCAATTTTACTGAAATAATATTTATAAATGGAAAGTAAGACGGATACTGTCTTGTTCAGAAATGAGTGCACTTTTGATTTCTGAAATATAAAAAAATTCAATGTCTGACCTCCTTCATCACATTTAAAGCCTGATTATTTCTCCGTTCTAGCCCAGCGCGACTTACATCTTATTTCAGCTGACCAGGAGACTAAGTTATCTTTGGAGAGGTCGTAGGAAATAGAAAAATAACTTCCAGTCTAGATCTACTTCAAGAGGATTCAGGAATCAAATCAAAAATAGCATACTACTTGACTGTATGTCTCGATTGTGATCATTTCCGAGAAAAGAAAAGAATTATTGAACTCACTTCATGAGATCCAGCAATAAAAGACAGAAATAGAACAAAAAAGGGATGGATAGGCAGTACATAACTAGCTGTGATCGGAGGGAAACAGAAAAGGAAAATAAAAAAAGAACATATATCTGGAGGAAAAAAAAACAACAGCTTTTGTTTGTAGCTGTGTAGAGCCAGCAAAGTATTTTCTCAAGAGCTCCTCTGGTGTAAGTCCTGAAGGAGATTCTGTTCTTCCCCCGGCCTTCACCACCACTCCCCCTTCCCTTTCCAAGAACTCTTGTGTCTAATTATCTTTCAAGTGTTTGCCTCATCACAGGCATTAATGCCGAGCAAACAGCTGGAGAAAGCTGTGTGTTTACCCATCAACAGTTTCTGGCCAGTTCCCCTCTGCCTTTTGTGAAAAGGTCGCCCATGTTTGGAAAAATGAGATGTTTGTTTAAAATATGGGTGGGAAACCGGAGAGATTAGGGATAGAATGACAGCTGAGAAGAAATGTAAAGAGGGAAAAGTATTGAGATATGAAGAGGATGAGGAGGAAGATGGAGAAGGAGGTTGTCATCCTGAGGTAAAATGAGCACAAAAGAAAATAAGTGGGGAGAGAGAGAAGGCACTGACATGAAAGGGCTAATGTTGTGGTATTTCAATAGTCATGGCTGTTTGGTCTGAAGTCAAGCACACATTTGCTGTGGTGTGAGTGTTTGTATAGTCCTACAGCTCCTAACTGTGCCTTGGCTTCAAGTTCAAACAAGTGCAAATGCAGCCACACAACCTGGGGAGTGGAAATGGCAAACAGATTGAACTTGTAGAAAAGCAGAATTGTTTTTATTTCTTCTTCTTCTTTTATATATTATATAGATTATTATTATTATTACCCCACCCCACCTCCCTTCCAGAGAGTTGGTTTGGATGAAACTAGAAGTAAGAAATGTTTATTTTATTTTATTTTATGGGACATGAAAGCAATAGGCAATGTGTAAAATGTTTCTTGTAAGTAGTGCAAGATACAGAACATTGCCCCCCCCCCCCCAAGAATGAAAGAATCGACTTGCACCATTTCATTTTCCACTGCTCATATGTACATGAAAAGGTTCTCTAGACAGATCTCACAGCCAGATTGAGACCTTACACCTCCTACTCCCTGTGCATAGAGTGTTTGGACAGGGTAAATAAAAATTGTGGAACTGCAAGTTGAATTCATTTTTACCTGCCTCAAGCTTCTTTGATTTACACATTTAATCACATGGAGACTCTTTCACATTTTCAAGCTTGTCATCCGAGGTGTTTTTAAGGTTATTGCGATTAATTTTCAGGTAATCAGTATGATTAGTGGCAGATATAGGAGTGTAGGAAGATTGTGGATAAATTAACATCATTTGAGTTGCGACAAGATGAAATCAGGCTCTCGTCAAATTTTGAGCATATGAAGTTATTGGTATCTCTGTAAAGGTTGTTCATTTTGATATCAATGTGTGAAAAAATGGTTGTTCCATCTTAAGTAGAAGTTGAAATTTTGGCAATTCAAGACGATGGGGGTGACCTGTTGCTGCAGCTGAATTTAGCGAGAAAATGGCCGATCACTTTTGTAAATCCTTCATCTTTGTAAGGACATGCCACAAAATTACAATTTTGGGGCTATTACTGGGTCTATTTCAGTAAACTGAACTCTAAAATGAATTTATGGTTTGATATAGAAGGGCTAAATGAAGAAAACAGAATTTGTCAAAAATTCATTCACTGTTGAAAAAACGTGATTTCTCCGGTCGGCTCAGTTTGACAAGCACCTGATTTTATCGTGTCGCGTCTCATTTTTTTTTTTCTCTCAGACATCTAATAATTTTAAAACTGTTGTGGCCTCACTAGTTTAGTTTACTCTGTCCGTGCTTCAGATTTATCCATAGTTTGAGGGTACATCCACAGTTTCGTGACGAATGATAGTGAAAAATTTAAGATGACAGTTGACCAGAAAGCGTGCTCATATAGAATCATCTGTTTTCACATTGGCCATTTAATACATTGTTATTCAGTCAAGACGTATCAGAGACACGATGTTGATCACGCCAGATATCAAACTAATATATTATGGTAATAAGATGTCCGTTAGCAGGAGAAGAAGCAAAAGAAGACTCTGAGAGAGAGAAAAAAGGATTTGGTTCTACTTTATTTGCTTTCCTTTTCAGAGACGATCGGCTTCTCCGCTAGATCGGGAAAAATTCAGAAATCGGAGCAGAACACCAGAAGCCAGCGACCAATCCAAAAAAAGAAGAGCTGAAGAAAAGGCAGCAGTAAGTTTATTTCAGTATTTTCTCCTCGACTCAAATACCGCTCTGCAACTGTCTTTTTTTTTTTTTTTCCATTAAGCGATTTTGTTGGCATTTCGTTAATAGTCTCTAGACATTTCTTAAGCAAAAAATTTCAGTTTTATTTCCATAAAAGTTGGTTGGATTTATGTGCACAAATTTTCAGAACAGCAATTATTTTTTTTTTTTCATCCTGTAGACTTGTATGTGTGTTTTCTTTCCTTTGATTTCTTTCTCTTTTTTTTTTTTTTTCTTTGTTTCTTTTTTCTTTCTTTCTTCCTCTCATTCTCTCTTCCTCTCTCTTCCATCATTTCTTTTTCCTTTCCTCCTAGCCACCCTTCTAGTCTTCCTTTCTTTCTTTTTTTTTTTTTTTTTTAATAACTGAATGTCATGGTGATCTTCATGGCTGAAAAAACAACAACAACAAAAAAAAAAAAAACACCTCTACTTTTTTACTCTTGCAGGACAGTGATGGTGAGAAAAGTGACCAAGATCTCGTCGTAGATGTAAGTAGCTTTTTGTTATTTCTTTTAATTTTGGACCCCTGTTTCTTTTCCCAGCAGTAAATGTTTATTTATTTTATTTATTTATTTATTTTTTTGTTGTTGTTGTAAATTTCTTGTTTACTGACAAGCTGAATCACTGAATTCAAGTTATTTCCCTGTACAAACTGGTAATTACTCAAAGCTTTGTTAATGTTTATTCACAGATATCAGTTTTTGTTATTGAGACTAACACATGTGAAAAGTTCCATAAGCGTGTTTTAATTTACCACATTATTTTATGCGGCAGAACAGTTAAACTAACATTGTCATCATCTGAGATCACATCAGATCTTTAACTGAAGCAAATTTATTTGTAAGTTGGCTCAGAAATGTATTTGTAGGTTGGCTAACATGTTTCTTTTGCAAATAATTGTAGTCTAATCTCGAGTGTAGTTAGTCAAAGTCCTTCTCGTTTTTTTTTTTTTTTTTTCCTTCTAACGAGCATAACACATTTTAGCAATAACTTTGTTCAAGTAACTTTGTTTGGTAATACAACAGAACTTTTTAAATTTTATAAACCCTTGTATATCAGCAATAGTCCTTTGCTCGACACAGCAGGTCGTAATGTGTCTACGTGATCCGTTTCTGTTGTTGGTTGTTGTCTCTCTGTCTCGATGTACCTGGCTGACTTTGAGTCTTGTCTTCTCATGGCCCTCTCTCTAGGACAACACGTCTCCTGCCAATGGGGATATGTCTCCTAGGGAGAAACACGCCCTGAAAGAGGGCATTAAAAAAGAGCAAGAGCGAGATAGAGACCGAATGAGTCCCAGGAGCGATGCCTCCTCTCATGCTAGTTCATCCTCATCCAAGCCTAAAGAGGTAGGTCTTTGGTGGAGTGGAATGTTATTTCTCTTCCTCTTTGTCTCTTCATCCTTTTTCCAAGCCTAAAGAGGTAGGCTGTTGGTGGAAAGGAGCTTGTGTGTCACTCACTCTTCTTCTCTTTGCATGACTTTTTTGTCACAACTGGAAGCCATTAGCCGACAGTGGAGACTGATGTCAGTGACAGCTTTCGCCATTAAGTGTCATTATCAATATTTATTTTTGCTTATATTGTACTTCCAATGGAGCAGAGTGACAGTCTGATCAATAGTGAATGAATCCAGACGATTCTCCCGAAATAGAGTGTATGTAGATGGTGGTTTAAGTTTGCAAAGTTAGTCTCCATCATTGGTTGTATGTAAACCATTCGTGCATTGCACTGTTGTTGTCTTGTCCAAACCCTTTCCTTTGACTGGCCAGGGTTCATTTGATAATCAGATTTGCCCCACAACCCACAAAAAAAAAAAATGAATCAATGAATCCACGTTTAGTTCTTGCTCTAACATATTAAATTGACATTATTAACACAACCACCATCATGTCATACCAACCACTTTGTTTATCTATGTTTCCCTCTTGCTTGTTGAAACTGAAGCACTTGAATAAATAAATCATGATATTTTATCGAACTGAATAGTACTTGTTAAATCATAAGAAAATGTAGAATTCTGTTTGTGCCAAACAGCGACAAAAACTGGGAATTGATGCCGATATGTATGTATGCCCTGTGCATAGAGGGCAGATCTTGGCAAATGATGCAGTTGAGACATGTCCATACCATAAACAAAACAGTATATGAGCAATGTTCTGGTGGTCATTGATGCCATGACAGTTTCACTACACAACAGTATCCAGTATATTTTTGTTTTGCCCATTCCCAGTGAAATGGCATGTCAAAACTTATCAAGCAGCATTTGACATGTCAAATTTTGTGTAATAACAAAAAAATTACAGTGTACTGTAGCATTTAAAACCCATTACCATAGATCTGCATTACATTTTCAGTTCATTTGTTAATTTTCACAGTTTTTGAGCCCAGGGTCTCCACATTTACATGTATTATGTTTCAATTTTGGTCTGAATGGAGAAATTGAAGTCAAACCATTCGGTTGGCACATGGTTGATCATGATGAAAACACTTAACAGGCATATGCTGACATAAAATTTAGGTCAACTGGTACCAAATGATCATTGAATCAGTTTAACAGTATGCACCTTGGGCTATAGGGCTGCTGATATTTATACAGGACATTATTATTTTAGATTCTTGAAAATTTTGTGACTTCTTGTGTAACTAAAGTTCATTGTCAAACAAAAATGGGATTTGTATATTGAGAACCGTCTGACTATGTCAGATGGAGTTTTCATATTTAACTCGCTAGTATTGGAAAAATCTTATTTAACTCTCTTGTATTGGAAAAATATTATTTAGCTCTGTAGTATCTGAAAAAGGTTAAAGTTACTGTACTAAACTTGACCTCTAATTTCTCCAAAATGGCTGGAACTACCACTGAAGTCTGGCCCATGAGTTCTGTTGTCTTTTTCATCTGTCGTTGTGTCTTGATTGCTTTGGTGCTTGGAGAAGAATTCTAGAATAATGGCAGCATTTTTTTTCTGCGTTGATGGGGCCTTGAGGGATGAGACAATTCACAGAGAAGTGTGAGCCAAAAGTGTGTCAAAGAAAGCTACAAATAATCTAGGTTAAAGGTCACGTGCTTGCATAATATCCAAAAATGGTGGATAACAATATTACAACTAAGATATCTATACAGTCATTCAAATTCACTTGTTGTTATATGATAGGGTTTTTAAACAAAGTAGTCTGTAACTTCATGGATTTGAAAAAGTGAATAGTTAACATGGCAAATATTCTTCAGAATGGTTCATATGCTTCAACTTTGACTTCAGTCCAAATACTTTTTGGAACATCATCCTATTGAAGACAAAGATTATGCTTGTCTTACATTCCACTAATGTTTTTTGGCAATATTCTGAGGTTTTCTAACATGATGGTGTCATTTGGGAATTTCAATGAGGGTATAGATAGTAGGCAAAATGGTTGAAGTGCTATAGCATCAAATAAGTTGTATAGGACTACAGCAGCATATCAACACCAAATGCCCATTCTCTTCTTTACACCACCATCAAATTCATGCAAACACATCTATTGTTGATTGGTGACAATTTGATAATGGTGCACAACTTTATTCCAAATGTTTACCTGAGGAGTCTCTGTCTACCGAGATTTTATCAACAGCCATCTTTGTCATGTGTTGTGCCTTTGCCCTTTCATGTGCTGCTGTCTGTAATGTAATTATCACTTGTCTTGTAGTATTTGTGCTGTTTATGAAGTTTTTCAAACAGCGGCTCAGAGATTGTTTTATTCCTCTGACATTTCTTCTGTAAGCATCGCTTATGTTCAATATGACCACCCTAACTGAAATAGTATTTATGTACGTGTGTGTGTTTTTTTAAAAAGAACTCTGAAACCAGAAATGAAAATACCAGCCGCATTACATAAGTCTGCAAGTTTTTGCAAGCCTGAGGCAAATATTATATTCTCTTTAAGAATAAAGTCAGTGTCTGTAAACAGTGCCTGCATGAAAATTGCTCCTGGGAAGCCCACAAGCCAGAAATTTCATATGATGAATAATTCTCTGACTTAAAACAGCTTCCTGGGATCAATTTCAATGGAATAATATGAATAAATATCCATCAACCCTAGCTCTGTTTTGCTTCATGCTGGATATTTTCTTCTAACACTAATACAAAAAAAAAAAATTGTTCTTGATTGAAGCTAACATTATTTTTTTAAATCTATATATTTATTTTGCCTCCACACAATTACTTGTGTTCTGTTTAAAAGAAAGGCCATGCCTAGAACAGGACGAGCCTTCCCCCAGCCACTTTCATGAGGTATAAATAACAGTGTGGTTCCAACATCACTTCTTGCTTGGGCAGGCAATCAATATTAATCACTTCAGCCAGCAATTGGAATGTTGATGTGATCAAGGGGAAGAGGGAGATGAGAAAGAGGAAATTTGCTGACTGTATTGCTATTCATGCTTCATTAACAACTAGGGAGGCATTGCCACAGAAGAAATAGAGGTTTGAACAAATCTGATTTTTCCCAGCCCCTGTAGGGGAAACAGTATTCCTAACCAGAAGCGTTTCTCATTTCTATGGAAGACCATCTTGGCTTGAATTTGTTATACACCAACATAGGCAAATGATTGCTTGTAAATGATGGAATTAAGAACACAGAATTATTGGAGATTTTTTTCCACAGACTCTCAGTGAGAATTATGGTTTAGTGGTAAAATAATTTTTGTCTGTCAATACAGGCCCAGTTAAGAGAATAGTGACGCATTTGGATGTATCTATACTATAAATCTGCAACAAAATCCATAAAAGGCTTTTGGACTCGAAAACTAGTGAATGCATTCGTATGAAATATGGCACACAACATTGTTGCATAAAAAATCGTGTGTTTTTACTGACACAAAGCTGAAAAAACTATGTTTGACATTATTCTTAAAGGGCGATAATAATAATAATTGAATAATAAACTCATGGGACTGTGTGATTTGAATTGTACGTTCAAAACAACAAATTGTACGTTCAAAACAACAAACATGTTTTCTTTGAGTAACATTCAGTTTAACCATCCAAAATACCAACAATATGGTGCCTACGCTTGCCATACACTTCAGGAGTTTGTATGGCAGGGCAGTTTGACCTCTATTTAAATAATCTCCCACAAAGATCGTGGCTTCTCATCTAGTTGTGTGAAAAATGTTTTTGGTGTAAAATAAAGTAAGTGAATGTTGACCAAAATAGTTTTATTCCAATTTTTTAATGAATTCCAGTGTTAGGTACCTTTAAAAGTATGTGGCAGAAGATTAACCCAGTGGGGTGCTAATGTTTCTGTTATATTTATAAGCTCCCAGACCTCTGACAAATGGAAATTCCAAGGCAAAAAAAAAAAAAAAGTGTTTTTGAGTGTGCGGTGTATTACAAAGGGTCACCAGTTTCGAAAGGGATGAGACAAACAAGTGAGGCTTGTAGAGCAGTCAAAGGTTAATGCTGAGTCTTTAGGCCAAATGACAGTTTTATGACAGTTTAGACCAGATGAGACACAACCAGATATTAATCACTTTTTGAGCATTTGGGCATATTGAGTTATTAGTAGGGCATTAAGGTTTATTCATTTTCCTTTGTGTTGGTGCAAAAAATTTTGTTCTACCTTGAGAAGAAGTCAAGATATTGTCAATTAAAGACTGTAGGAATTACCTTCTTCTGCTTGAAGCTGATTTTGGTGAGAAAATGGGTAGTCAGTTTTGTTTATCCACATCAGTCCTCATTTAGGTCATGTCACTAGATCACTAATTTTGGACTTATACTAAAACCTTTTCATAACTCCTAATTTCAGCATTGAGAAATTGAATTAACCCTGTAGGACCCAGTTATGAAAAACGGACATGCCACGTGAGAGGCCACTAGTCCAGTGATGGGCTTCATTATTACTAGAGTACAGTATTTCAATATGTATGGAACTTAAGAATTTATGCTCTGCAGAGGAAACTAATCAAATTCAGTAGGATGTCATATACAATATCAATACATCCTTTGTGTATAATGTATCATATTTGCAACATTGGGCCACAAAGGGTTATGTTAACAAGAATTTAGATCATTCTCATTTTATAGAATCCAAAGAAAGTCAACTGACATCCTTGAGAATCTGAGAAGTGTCAACATTGCTGACCGCTTAAGCTTTCGAGATAGCATTCATTATTATTTTCTAGTAAAGAAAGAATAATATAGGTAACACCTTCACTCTTCCTAAATTCAATATCAAGTAAATGATTAAAGTCAGCAAGAGCAAGACAGAGATAATTGTGTGGACCCAGGCCCACAGACATTCACAGGGAATCCAATTTACTACAGCAAGTTTGAAATTTGAAAGGAGTTAAGTGCATACATTATGTATGGTGGGAGTGTTGTACCAGGGAATAGCGGAGACAAAAGTTGTACCAAAGGTTCTGAGTTCTCTGATGAAGATCAGCCAGGGTGATGTGGAAGGGGTAAGCCCTGGAGAGATGAGAGTATTGATCCAGAGTAATCCTCCGCTGGCACTGCTGCCATAGACCACCGACTGCGACTGCCCTTGGTGCTAGATGTCTGATACTGGCCCAGCTTCTCAGCTTTAGCTGGGGCCTGCCCGCCTTTTCTTCTTTGTCTTTGTTTGTCTCCTTTGGTTGTCCTTGTCCAGTGATGACCATTTCATCTACTACAGATCTGCCCTGAATAGTTGAATTCATTCATTCATTAATGCGTCAGTAATAACAAAAAATTAAGGGAAGTAAGGAAAGAAAAAGAAGGGAAGAGATGATGAACGGATTAAGACGGGATAAGTTATCCCCATAACTTCCCCATATGAAGAGACTAGCAAGCACAGAGATCAGATTCTGATACATCAGTCAGTTCCCCATAAATGTTATACATATGTAATACATATGTTATGCTTTGGGTCATGTTGGCAGAACCTTGCTAATATGTAATTATAGCCACATCATGGGGGGACAAAAAAAACAACAAAAGACAGGAGATGTGGTTTACATTCTGTTTTATTTTGTTTCTTTAATCCTTTCAAAAGGACAATCACTTTTCATTTCACTGCGGTTCTGTTACAATACATTTGAATAGGAATTCAAAATAGTTCCTGCTTTCTTGTTTTTTCCCTTTTGATTTCTAGGGAGGGGAAAACAAGAAACATAAATAAGATTTTTTTTTTTCTCTAGTAGATTAAAATAAAAAGACTGTTAAATAACATGTTCGGCATCAGGATTGAAGAAATATTCCCAAGACATCATAAATGTTGATTTTTCCAGTTTGAAGCTGGATATGTCTGTTGAATAATTCATATGAACATTGAAAGGATTTGATTTCTCAGATTAATTGGAAATATTTGTTCCTCGTAAACTTATTAAAAATAATTTTTAATTTCCAACAAGACATCCGACCATCTCTTAGATTAATATAACATTATCAGAATGGGAAGAATTTTCATGCTTGGCAGAAATTTTTACATGAAAAGTAAAACAATCATTCCATGAAAGATGATGCAAAATCTTTCTCTACATATGGCATTCACTTTGTGCAGTGAAAGGGTGTAGATGTAACTGATGGATTTTGACCATTTCAGTTGCTAGAGTGGCATGAAGTTGCTGTCATCGGTGGTTGATCAAACTGGGTAGATGTACTTTTCTGTGGTCAGTCATGTTCACACCATTTGTTACGGACAGCAACAGTTGCCATGGCAATGGTCCAGAGAGAGAGAGAGAGAGAGAGAGGGGGGGGGGGGGGATTTTCATTGCTTTGTCTCCTTCATGGATTGCTGGCTGATTAGTCTGTCTCTGATAGATCAGAGATCAGTTCTGTTAGCATGAAGATCCCTCAGGTTATGTTGATGCTCAGTTTAATCCTGGACAAGATATCTTAAGTTCCTGCCTATCCAGTATCAGATTTGTTAGTCTTGATTGATTTGTGTGTCTGGTATGTCTGAATCAGATCTGGTCTAGCATGGCAACTTCAAATCATTTTCAAGCTCAGTTTAGTGCTGTGCAAATACTATCTTGTTCTTCCCCAGTAATCTTTATTATGTAGAAAAAAATCAGTTTATTTGTTCTGCTCATTTGTGTGCTGTCAACTTTCATTTTCTCTGCCGATCTCTGGTATGTAGCCAATATCTCACTGCACAAATAGATGCCATATGAAGAGACTGGCAAGCACAGAGATCAGATACAGCAGTCAGTTCCCTATAAATGTTATCTTAGTTCTCTATTTTCTTCTTGCCTCAGAATGAGAAGGCTAGCACTCCAGTTTCCAAGCCAGCCACGCCTACCAGCTCTGGCAGCACCACACCAGGGCCTTCTGCTGGTGTCAAACATGGTAAGTGAATTAAGTCCTGGCTTCCAAGTTTTTTTCACCCCCCCAAGAAATTAAAAGACAAAAAAAAAAAAATTCTGCTATTCAACCTTTTAAGAGCCAGAGTAATGTTTAAAATGAAACAATAGTAGTACATGTAGTGTGTGATGTTGGTGGCCCAGTGATTGGATGACTGGACTCAGAATAAAAAGTTCTGTGTTTGAACCCTGACACACTGATTTGGTCCTGACATGTTATCCATAGCAAAGATAAATTTACATGTACTTTTGGACCTAATTCAGGTTAAAATGGTTACTCAATAACAGACAGAAAAGGTAATTCTTTGATTGATCAGCATTTCATTGCCGAATAGGTTACATTCTTATATACGTCTTTCAACCTCCTGATGGAGGTTATCCCAATGCCCAATAGGGCATGGGCCTTGTATGCTTTCCAAGAAGCAGAGAGTGTTTTATGAATATCTCCTTTGGGTGTGCCAGAGTAGTAAGAGATTGTAACAGCTAGGGCTTCTACTTGTGCAGGAAGAGGTGCTATATAAATGCAGTTATTATTATTATCATTATCATAGTAAGTTAAGAGTTGAAATCCCATAACCTTTCAAATAAATCATTTCTGGTGATTGAATATTGATCTGCCTGAAAAATCTGTGCCCTTAACCATGCAACTATAGTCTGACATTGAAGTTGGTTGAAACCATTAAATGTCATGCACTCGATGTCACACTCAATGTAGAGGGCTAATGTGAGGAAAAGTCTATAGAAATTGACAAGCTGTTTATTACTAAACTGAGTGACTACTCTGTAAAGATGTAATTGTTGACTATTTTTCAGTCCTTCAACATATATGTAGATTTTCTTTTATTCAGAAAAGTACAAGCCATAAACTTCAAGTGAGCCTTGTCAGATGGTTTCAGTCCATATTCAATGTCAGGAATATTTTGTAGTTTCTACAAGTGTTAACTCTTCTTTTTGACAATTGATATTGCATTGAAACTTAAGCCTAGTTTATAGTAGATCATATTTCTTTTTTGCCAAATTTCATTCCTCTCTGTGATATCCTTATAACTTTTCTGTGTTTCATTATAACCTTTCCCCACTGTCTGTTTGTGTATTCTGTATTCATTTTCTCTGTCTGATTTGCTGTCTCAGCTGTGACTCATTGTGTCTTTTTTATTTGACAAGCAACCTAGCAACAACAAAACAAGACAGCCTTTGTTCTTCCTGTTGCATATATGTTGCCTGCATGTTTTTTTGTTTTTTTTTAAACTCAGGTGTTGATTTATTTTTTTAAAACAGTACTCATATTTTTTTTTTTTTTTTTCTTTGTTGTTCCTTTTTTTTTTTTTGCCCTTTTTTTCCCACCTGGTTTGAAGCTTTCTTCAGATTAATTTGAGTGTTCTGGTCTTCTTTCGCTTTGTTGTGTGTAAAAATTTTTTTTTTTTAAATTTTTTAATTTTTGTTTTGGAAGTGGGCAAGATTATTTTGTCAACTCAGATGTCTCGTTCTTCTCCCTTTTTTTGATTTCTGTGATGTAAACCTCTCCTCGTTCACTCAGGATATCCTTTTATGCCTCGCACTGGTACAAACATGAGCTCATCCGAACTAAGTCCCATTCCCTATACCTCAGCTGGCACGCTCACCAATGGCCTGGGTCCCAGCCTCAACAGTTTTCCAAGAGCTCCCATGGTAAGTGTGCGCTTACTTGACGTGTTTGAATCTGTGGACAGCTGAAAACATTGTCATTTGTCATGATAAGCTTGTTGAATAGTTGGTTGAAACTGGAATGGCAGTACCATGGATTAAATCATAACAAGGGGATAAGTTCCTAAGTGGGCGACTTTTTGGGTGCTAATATATGCTGTAGACCCCAGGGCAGAAGAGATTAGTGGGCCTTGATTGACATCTAATTAGGTATTTTAAGAGAAATCACAGGACCTAGGGAACATTGCTCACGTGGCTTTGTTTACTTGCCCTGCGCATGGCAGACAAATCTGGACGAATGGTGAGCTCTCAGACCTGTCACATCATATAAACAAAGCCACATGTGAG
>JBCAUA010000001.1:2814598-2825975 GCA_038406235.1 Peronia verruculata | reverse complement strand
TTTTTGGCTACTAGAAGTTTATTGTTTTACAAGAAATAGCATAGGCAGTCCGTGACGTTGCACTACCCCTTTAAGGCGTCAATAGGCCGATCGGTTCTTAAAATGTACTTCACACAAATTAATGGCATCCCACTAAGTAAAATAGGAGAAGTATCAGAGGGGCGGTGGGTTCTCTGAGAAAATGTGATTTGTATTTAACTATTTGATTACAGGAATTAATATGTACGTAAATAGATTGACACAGAAAAGTAATAGTAAAGCAATATTTCCACGAAGGTAAACTACACTCCATTTAGTTTATATTATTTTTCCATTCACAACAATAATCCTGTAAATGAAACATTTAACATAATAATATGACGGGTGTCACCTCCTCGTCTATACAAGATTAACTGGTTTCCAAGCCAAATAAATCTGAATAATTTTTCATAGTTGCAAGGGGTGTTTAGCATTATTATTATTATTTTTATTATTTGAAATACCATTTTATAACCATAACGAATATGTCATAGCGAACAGTATTAACTGACTCGTCAAGAGTTAAATAAAGAGTCAAAACCAACAAACAAACAAAAACAAAAAAAGTCACACACACACACGCGTACACGCACACACACACACACACACACAAGTAGTCAGGGAAATGGGTGATGTGGAATGGTTTTAGTTTATGCCAAAAAAATACCAATGTCAAAGAATAGCAGGTGGGGACAATCTGCAACTGATTATACAAGGATAAGATTCTCTTTGTACCTCGCTCCAACAACAATGGAGACATGACAAGTTAAAATGCAAACGCTGTTTTTGTGGAAAATGTCACTCTAACATAAAACCTAACGTAGGCTGTCGTCTTTGTTAGGACGTCACGCCGAGCTAGAAAAGCAAGATTTCTTTGTGTATACATTACTCTGTGTTAAATCTTTACATACATTGTACGAAGCGATTGTGAGAATAAGATTTGTTTGAAAACATAGTCAGAGAAGAAAGAATTAATACTTAGGTATTTTAAGCAAAATCACATGACCTAGGAAACATCACTCACATGCGGCTTTGTTTACTTGCTCTGCGCACGGCAGACAAATCTGGACGGATGGTGAGCTCTCAGACCTGTCACATCATATAAACAAAGCCACATGTGAGCGATGTTCCCTAGGTCATGTGATTTTGCTTAAAATACCTAATGAGGAGGAGGAAAACTTCACTTAAACAGTGAGACTGCTTGGAACACACCGCATTGGGAATATATATACAGTGCCAGGAAATGCCATGATCACTTAGTCTATAGTTCACGGCTTGGATGAAAAGATAGCACATATTTATTCAGAAGTTGTATTTTCTTATACTGACACTGATGTACAGTGATACAGTGCTGTTCCTCACATTTCATGGGAATAAATATTTTGCCGACTTTGATTCACAAAACCGCAGACATTGCCATCGCAACGATTGTTGTTGTTGTTATCTGACATCTGTTGTCATTTTGTTGTCCAGGTGGGATTTGAAGCTCACGGATCTCACAGTACAATGCGACCATCACTCAACAGCATTCCTGGTGGGAAACCGTAAGTATCATATCCCTTAATTTACACAAACAAAAAGCCATTCTTTCAATTAATTGTCCGAATGAACATTCATTGAATCTGATTTACCCTGCTAGTGGTTTTATTTTAAAGATCTTTTGAGCATTTGGTGACCTTACCTTGGAAATAGAGAGCATAGTTGGTTTGTCAGATATGATTTTATATAATGGGGAATGGCAGGGAAGACAATCGCTTTTAATATACACCCGTGAATTGGATAGGGAAGGATGTATGTGTATGTGAAAATTTTGAGCCCGCTGCTTTCTGTCAGATCTCATTTTTAGAGATCTGATGAAAAACAGTTTGGTAATGCATCAGGACGGACAGTTGTTTGTGTTTCAAGTTGTTCCACACATTTCAATTCTCATTTATTTATTCAGAAAATCTAATATATATTGCATTGTCTTCATAGGGATTAGAAAGATTAGAGAAAAAACGCAGTAATAATGCATCAGTTGCCTCAGTAAATAATGACCGCTGGGATAAGTGATTAGGCCAAATTGAGGCGGTAATAAGAACTCATAGCAGTGTAATTTGGAGTTCGTTTATTTTGTTAATAACAGAAAAGATGTGAACTGGTTTTTATTTCAGCGGTTTCACTTTCTCTCTTTTTTTTTCTCTCTTTCGCTGTCAGAGCTTATTCATTCCATGTTAGTGGTGATGGTCAGATGCAGCCAGTCCCATTCCCTCCTGACGCACTTATCGGGCCAGGCATCCCCAGACATGCGCGCCAAATCAACACATTGAATCATGGGGAGGTGGTGTGTGCTGTCACTGTCAGTAACCCGACACGGCATGTCTACACAGGAGGAAAGGTGGGATTTTTCAGCATTGCTTTCCGTCTTTTTTTTTTTTTTTCCTTCCTTGTTTTCTTTCTTTCTTTCTTTCTTTCTTTCTTTCTTTCTTTCTTTTTCTTTCTTTCTTTCTTTCTTTTTTCTTTCTTTCCTTCCTTTATTTCCTTTCTTTCTTTTCTTTCTTTCTTTCTTTCTTTCCTTTCTTTCTTTCTTTTCTTTCTTTCTTTCTTTCTTTCTTTCTTACTTACTTACTTACTTATATAGAGAACAGAGCAATTTCTGTAGGTTTTTTAAAGTTAATTAAAAATTATATCAAAGTCTGTGCTTTTCTGACTGACCTTTTAACTTGTAACTAAAGAAAGATAAATAGACCTAGAATGAATACAAAATGTAATGGGAGGACTTTTTTAGCATAAATAAGCTGTGAAGTTGTCTTTGCTGATAAGAGCAAATTATTGAATTTACGCCCTTTACTTTAATTTGTAAAGGGGTGTCTGATGTTGCTTAAATATTGAGATATTTAAATCAAATCCTTTGGCTAGTATTTATAAAGTGCTAATTTATCTTATTGAATGACCTAACTGACAGGGTTGTGTCAAAGTCTGGGATATCAGCCAGCCAGGCAACAAGAGTCCACCCATCTCACAACTGGATTGCCTGGTAAGTTTTGAATTTGTAGCCAAATATTATCCTGCATCATTTGCTTTGTATCTCTCAGAGTTTGAGGGCAGTCATGTCCATTGACTGTCTCCTAGACAAAATTGGTTCTTTTGACAAGTCATCAGTAATAATTCTCAGTGACTTTTATTTTTATTTTTTGTTTTGAAATGTACAGTGTTAAGCTTTGATAGCTCTAAGGCAGACATAAAGGATCTTTTCTGGTCCTTTATTTCTTGTTCAGTAGTTGTCAGGGGCCCATTACACACATACACTAAGCACATATGTTGAATAGGAAGAAGTGCATGAAGATTTTTTTTTGTGTTTAATTTTCTGTTTATTTTATAAAATGTTTAATTTATTTTATAATAATTTTTCCCTCCCCAGCAAAGGGATAACTACATTCGGTCCATCAAACTCCTTCAAGATGGCAGAACATTGATTGTTGGAGGAGAAGCCAGCACATTGTCTATATGGGATCTAGCGTCAGTGAGTATTACCGCAAATTCTTTACATTTTGTTTTTCATCTTCTGTTGATGAATGTTATGATGAAACTGAATTTCTATTTTGGCTCATGTTTATCGAGTATACAGATGATGTTTTGCAATAGACTGTTCAGCAGGCATGCATATTGACGCTGGCAAATTTTATGTTAGAACAAGAATAATAATAGTGGTGAATTAATTTTTTTATTATGAGGAAAGAAAGGCTTGTCCCTTTGTTTTATTTTTGTTTTTGTTGTTATGGATTGGCAAAATAATGCAACTGAGATATTATTCACCAGTCATATTGAAATGAGGGGTGGGGTAGCAGAATTGTTGGCAGATGAACCATTTTTGGTGTGACTGGAGACTAAACAAAAAAGATAGAGAAGTCATCCCTATCAGGGTTGATTTGCAACCAGCGACAGATGGGCCATTGAGCCTGTTGTTTATGGCCCAGCACCTAAAAATCAAGTGTCATTTACAATTAGCCTTCCATGAATCATGATGACATCCGTGAGGCCATGCGAGGTCGTCTTTATCGTGACGTGGATAACAAAAAGGCAAATGCAGTTATAGGAGTGAACTTGAAAAGAACACATTTGATAAAGTAGACTATTACCTGTATTTGCTTGTTATAGAGAAGCAAGTCTAGAAGATGACAGAAATATTCAGTATTCATTTTTTCTCCTGGTAATTTAAGCTTTCTGATAGTGTTCTAGATCTCAGCCGTATTTATATAGACCATTTTGTTTCAGCTGTCATCACAAAATTCGATGTCTTTAATATTTGAGTTAGTGTAGATGACAACTAGGCCATTTGTGTATGCATGATTTCTTTGTTCAGGGTGTTTCAACTATATGTATATGAAAGACTTACAGCCAAAATGGCATTTTGTCATGGCTCATCTCCTGCCCAAACTGCTGTTTGGTAAATGGGCCATGAAGGTGTAATTATCATCTCTCTCAATTGTTTTTTTTTTTTTTCACACCCCTAGTGGCCCATGCATGAGTATTAACATAGAAAAACATTCATTTTGGGAATTAAAAGTCCTGTTATTCAAATACCGTCAAGAGTTTCACAGGCCTATAATTATACATACATACATATAGCTGATATATTTTATCGGTCACCCCTTATGCTTATCCTGCATTACTATTATTGATGTTTTCTCTAGTATTTGGTAACATAGCGGTCAGTCAATACAGCATATCAGAGTAATTGACAATGTCTCATTTTTAAAAAAAAAAATACTTCTGTCTTTGGTTTTGCAGTCCAGTCGAACTGTAGTTAGTACATTGTGCAGACCTACTGGGTGTTGTTGTTGTGTTGTTGTTGTTGCTTTCCACACAGTGTCAAAACTTGGGGCCTGATAAACTGTGTGATATATCAGAGAAATGCTAATCTATTTTGTATTATGTGTGTTTGTGCGCCTGTGCATGCTTGTATTGGGTCTATCGGTCTGACTCTCGGCCCGACTGTCGACTGTCGACATGTGTCACAAATATTGACTACAACTATCCTGTTCTATCTTCTCAGCCCACCCCACGTATTAAAGCTGAGCTCAACTCGAGTGCTCCGGCTTGTTATGCTCTGGCCATCAGCCCTGATGCCAAAGTGTGTTTCAGCTGCTGTAGTGACGGTCACATCGCTGTATGGGACCTGCACAATCAGACTCTAGTCAGGTATATAATGCCCTTCCCATCATATTGTCACCCCGTTATATCAGTGTTTGGTTTTTTACTTCGTATGAATTTTTGTATTCTGCGTTAGGACAATCTTTACAATATTTAATATTTGCAAAGGAAATTTTGTAAACATTCCATCAATGGACATTCAAGGTCAGAACTAGCAGATAACTAAGTTTATCTGCTGAAAATTTCAGATTTATTCTCATCTATCTCTGTATAACATGGTCAGAACTAGCAGATAACTAAGTTTATCTGCTGAAAATTTCAGATTTATTCTCATCTATCTCTGTAAAACATATTTATGTGATTTAAATATTTAGCTGAAGAAAAAAAGACATTCCCGAGTCAAATTGACAGTTGGAACAAGCCTGAGGGATATCTCTTATTTAGGGATATCTCTTATTTGTTTCTTTTTTTTTCCATGTCCTGCCCTCCTCTTTCCTTTCTCTTGTCTAAAAGTTATCAGAATTGCTGAAAAAAAAGTGTTAGATAATAATATCTTCACATGGGACAAAATATATGATATCACCAGTATCACACATGAGACAAAAGTTGTGGATTACACTTTGCTACTGAAAAATGATGACTGTTATTGAACTCTCTTCCCCCTTAGACAATTCCAAGGGCATACGGATGGTGCCAGCTGTATTGACATATCACCTGATGGCACAAAACTGTGGACAGGTGGACTGGACAACACTGTGCGCTCTTGGGATCTCAGAGAAGTAAGTGCTTGAGAAATCAGTGTGACTCGAGAACTCAGTGTCACTGCCACTGGAAAAATTATACCATTCAACAGTGTTTGATTAGTGAATTCACATAAACATTGAGAGTGTGTCCTTGTTTCAAAAATTCATGACATGGATGGTAGAGAAATCAGTGTCACTGTTACTTAAGTGCAATTTTTAGCAGTGTTTAAGTGCTCTCATAGAAGCCTACAACTTTTGAGTATGTTGAACCCGGAATACCATGGGTGGTAGAGAAGTTGCTTCAGTAGTGTTCAAGTGGTTCCACGTAAGCGTCTCACGTTTTTGATCGCATTTTTTTTTTTTTTAAATGTGCAGTGTTTGGAAGGACTCAATTCTTAAATTTGAAGAGAAAATTTTTTTTTTTTTTTTTTTTGTACTACTACTACAGATAGATTAGAAAGCATGATATCTTTGATCAAAAGTCTGACTGACTTCTTTCTTCTATTACAGGGCAGACAGTTGCAGCAGCATGATTTCTCATCACAGATATTTTCATTAGGCTATTGTCCAAAAGGCGAGTGGCTTGCAGTTGGGTAAGTTAAATGTTTTCCCATTCTTATGGCCATTTATTGTTATTATTGTTGATGTCATTGTTGCTGTCCTCCTGTTTTTTTTCTTAAGAGGTTTTGTAACAGCTATTTCTGCATTCGATCACACTCATTCAACCCCCATCCATATGTCCACCCACTGATTTGCCCTTCCATCTATACTTCTACCATCCATCCATTCATCCCTCCCTCCATCCATCCATCCATCCCTCCATCCATCCATCCATCCATCCATTTGAGTTAGTGACATAGCTGTTCTAAATATAGCAGGGCTTCAAATTGTTGGCTTTCACTAATATGAAAAACAAACTGCTTCTCTTGAAATGAAATTACCTATACCTGAAAGATTAAGGGCATGATGTAGTTGGAAATGAGTTCCAAAATTTACCCTCAGTGCTAGCAAATTTTGTCACTGTCCTCAGCATGGAGAGCAGCAATGTGGAAGTTCTGCACCATTCCAAGCCAGACAAGTACCAGTTGCATCTCCATGAAAGTTGTGTCCTCTCCCTGAAGTTTGCCTACTGTGGCGAGTGGTTCATCAGCACCGGCAAGGATAATCTGCTCAATGCTTGGCGCACACCATATGGTGCAAGTATATTCCAGGTAAATTTTGCTACCTTTTATATTTGTAGTTGCGAGTGCATTTGTGATCTTTATCTTTTTTTTTAAAGAGTTGAGTCACACAGATGTATAGCACATTTTCTGTGGAGTTTTTCTATAAAGAGTCAGTTTCCATATAATGAAAAGTAAGAAACATTTTTTATGAAACTGTACCAATATCTTACATCTTTCTGGGAATAAAGTCCACATGCTTAGGATTAATCATTATGTCAGCATTTACAAGATATTTGCTGGATGATGTCAAGTAAAACTCTATACACTGAGTTGTGCACAGTGAAGCTAAATAAATATTGGAGGAGTACATTGTTGACACATTTTGACAACTGGCCTTTTCCAGCTGAGGCTAAGGTATAGATTTCTAGGGCAAATTAACTTTAAGATAAGTTATGGGAATGGCAGTTTCATCCTCTTATTTTTTTATTTTTTTTCCGCTTTCAGTCCAAAGAGCCATCATCGGTCCTGAGTTGTGATATTTCTGCTGATGACAAGTATATTGTTACTGGATCAGGGGACAAGAAAGCCACTGTGTATGAAGTCATTTTCTAAGGAAAGCAGTGGCCAAGCAAATATGTCAGCTCCAGTGTGAAGACTGTGCTTCTAGTAATTAACATTACAGCCACAACACACCAAGGAAACAATAATATTTTCCTGTCACAAACGACCCAGCTCACCGTAACATTCACACAACAAGCGACTTGGATGCTGGAAAGTGTTGATGCAGTTCCTTGTCAGCTCAGTGTGCGTCCAAGAAGGTTTGAGAAACAAAGATTTTACTATTACATCTTTGAGCTGTTAACATATTCAAACACAATGGATTGTTTACCAGGTCATCACTGGGGCGCATATATGCAGTTCGCGAAGTGGAAGTGTAGGTTTTGTTGGTATTTGCTGACGCATTGTGTGTTTAAAAAAAAGCCAATATCATGTGTAATACACGGCTGCTGCAAGCTTTTGGGGGGAGTGTTATACCTCCTTCTGTCTCCCTTTGGTGGTTTTGTATGGAATAATTAATTCTTGTGCAGCACAAAGTTCATTATTTGATTTTCATGGGAAAACATACTGGAAAATTTGTGCGTGTATGTCGGTGTTCTTGAAAGTTGTTGATTTGAAAAGTTCAGCATCGGTTTCTGCTCTTCTGCGTAAGAAGGGGTTGATGCAGAAATGTATGACGAATGGATTACCTACATACTGCCAGAATATAAAGTGTGCAGCTGGTTTTGGAAATGTGGAGGTTAGAAAGGTTCACTTTGAATCATCTCTACCTTTTTTTTCATGCCGCAAATGCTGGATACCTTATCAGTGTGTGCTTTCCGTTCATGTGGATTACTGTGCCAGTGCTCACATTGAAGGTGAGATGTGTGACAAAGAGACACAAATGGATTTCTCAACTTTAAAAACTGTGAGGATAACTGGTACTACACAGGACAAGATAGAAAGTGATGACACTTACACCCCCACATCCCACACCCATTTTTTTTGTTTTTGTTTTTTGTTTGGACATTTGCTTACTTATGTGCTTCTACTCACTGTTGCAGTTTCCCGTGCATATTGGAAGTTCTGGAAGTAACGCATACTGTCCCATTGATAGAGCTTTGAGCAGGAATTTCCTATGGCTAATTCTTGTTTTTGTACTTGCCCAGCTGTAAAAGTTCTGTCAGAAACAACAGCCTCCCTTCTTTAATAATCATTAAAAAACAATGAGGGGGAAAAAAAAAGGGACTAATGTTTAAAAAAAAAAAGCTTTTAAAAAAATGATATGTATAAATGTGTATACAAGGGAGCAGTTCGCCTGGTGTACTCCTTTGTTCAATGACCAGTAAGTAGTTGCAAGTATGTTGTAAATCTGTTCTATCTTTACTACTGCCAGGGATATTTTGACATACTATTCATTATCACTTATGATTAGCTTCATTATTATGTACATAATGACCCCTTGTTGCATTGACATAATAATTATCAACTTGACACATGATGATGCCGTTCCATATATGTATATGTAAAACAGTAACTATTTGACTGTAAATGCCACATTATGTTGTATTTGTGAGCTCCCATTTAATTAGCTGTTCGTCATGTCTGGGGAGAGAAAATCAGTTTATTCTCTGACAGTGTAAATATTCATGGTTAGGCAGGGGATTAGAAAGATGGAGCAGAAAGAGGTGGAAGATTGCAGATCCAGATTGAAATGGCAGAAGGAATGATTCTTTTACTTTCATATCCCCTCCCCTTCGACCTCTCCAAGTTGAATGGCTCTTGTGTGTTTAGTGCATTCTTTTTGTCGGTTCTTTGTATGTTCATTGCAATCTTTTAATTAAGTCTGTGTGCTTCCTGTGTTCATTCATCAGCTATCATACTACATTATATGTACAACTGTTTTTATTTCTCTCAACATTCTGTCCAAATACCACACATATATTATGTACAACCTTTGTCAAGATGATTATTGTCTGTCCAAATACCAGCAAATGTTCATTGTGTGTCTTTTTTTCCTCTGTTTTTCTTTCTTTCTTTTTTTTTTTTTTAAATCTTCAGTGTTGTACAGAAAGAAAAGGCAAAAACAAGAAGTCTACAAAAAAAAAAATTTAATAATAATACTGATTATGTAATGATTGTGAAAAATAATAGTTTGTGAATGTATCCTGCCTTGTGTAATAATTCTGTCTTTTGTGTTGGTCTGTCTGCCTTGCATTTTAACACTTGTGGAGTCGAATCATTGCCCAGCTGGCTCTCAAACTGTGGTAAAGAGATAGCCAATGACAGTGAGAGAAGTACATTACACCTTATTTCTCACAGGTTTGTTGCAAGGCAGTGATGGTCCCTTTCTTTCTTTTTGATCTTGTATTGTGCCTATTGAAGTGTTGGTTCTTTTTTTTTTTTTCCTTCTTTACTTTAGTGTTTTCTCGTTTCAATATTTTTTTTTTGTATTTGGCATGTGTACAAATCAAAGAAACATATACTTGGGAATTATTTATAATCAGCATGTGCCCTGTGTTTGTATAGAGCATTGCTGTGTGTTGATGTTCAACCCTGTTTGAAAAATATTGGTGGATTCTGATACAGACAACTAATCATTGCCCTGGAGTTAACGCTGTCTCATACCATAGGGACGTACTGGATATCCCTCTTCCACTCACAGGCAGGCAAGAAGAATCCGCACGCATTGGTCTTGATGTGAAAAAGTCTTGCATAAATGTGGCTATCAGTCTTGTCTGATTTTTTGGGGTTTTTTTGTTCTTTTTTCTCTCAGAAATGAAAGGACATATGGTGTGCCTGTAGTTTGAAAATGCTGGAAAGATGTTGTAATATCTGGCTTGAAAAATGTGCAGTGTAGAAAATTTAGGAGATAATATTATCCATTTTCTCATTGTTGTTTGTTAAGGACAAAATAAAGCTTGGTCACGAAACACTTACATTATGTTGCATCTGTGGTGTGATAATGAAGGAAAGGTATTATAATTGGCTTGAAAATAGATAGACCATAGATGTCTAGCAGCCAGTCAGAATGAGTCGTGTGTCAATTTTACACCAAATCGGCTTCTATCATGTAAAAACCTTCGTTAGTATACACTTTCATGTGGTGAACAGAAGTTTTTAGCTAGCTTGACTAAAGCCAGAGATATTTCAAATTGAAGAGACATGCAAGGGGTCGCTCATCGTAACCTACACCAGCTGAAATTGGGAGCAAAATCAACTTGAATGAATAGCTTAGCTTATAAAGTCTAAATATTCACATGGCAATATTTATATACAGTGTCTGCCCCTAGGAGCAGCATTTTCATATTCAAAGCTGAGTGTTTTTTTGCAGTTTCTGCAGTATAAAAATATCACTATAAGATCACCTTCATCTCATTCAGTCCCCCGATTTCTCTGCTTCCAATAATTTATGACACATTCAGACTGGCTGTGACATGTTCCAACTTTTGGGATTTTTTTTTTTTTTTTTTGTGTTCTTTAGTGCACAAAATCAATTTCCTTGTTAACAAGCTTTACTTTTCATCAGATTTGTGTCTCTGATATTCTCTTCTCCTTTCAAAAAGCAAGATAAAAAAAAGGGGAGAACTCTTTTTTTTTTTTTTTTAAAGTTATTAGTTCATAGGCAACTAACATACATGTATATGAGGCAGTATCTGCAGAAAGGGTCCAGATGTCGCAAGGACAATAATTGAGAACAGGGAGGAAAATGGTCAGAAATCGATTTTCCTACGTCATGGAGTTTTTTGTCTTAAAAGCTTCATTGACATCTAAACTGTTAGT
>JBCAUA010000001.1:2780936-2799816 GCA_038406235.1 Peronia verruculata | reverse complement strand
CTATCTATCTATCTATCTATCTATCTATCTATCTATCTATCTATCTATCTATCTATCTATCTATCTATCTATAAAAGTTAAAAAAAAAAAAATGAATAAGATTATTGATTTTTAAAAAAAAGTTCATTTATTCTGTTTTATTTTTCCCTCCTGCTTCCCTCTCCCAATCTCTTTCTCTCTCATCTGTATTCTCCTCTCTCTCTCTCTCTTTTCATCTCCTCGTCTGCTTGTCTGTTTCGTCTTGTCTGAAAGCTGAAATAAGCGGATGAAGATAATAGGCCTAAGATCCCCTAATGTGAACGTTGAACCATTACGGAAGTCTGAAACCTACGGTTTTTACGACGTGCAAGAACAGAAAAGGAAAAGGAAAAAAATCTGCCTCCCCTCTGCCATATGGTACATGTACAGCATGTGATCATTATACGTTATAAAAGGTTCTGTAATCAGGGAACCTCTAGATGATAGGGCGCGTGGCTCACTGCACGAGACACAATCTTTTTGAAGTTGCACGAGCGAACATCGGGGATTCGAGCTCTAAATATGGAAATGATCTGGCAGCAGCAGCAGCAGACGCGGGGACAGACCTGACGCATGCGCAGTGAGTGCAGGATGTGGCTACGTTCAGAATGTTCTTTCCGGTGCCTGGAGTGAAGGAAGAGGGAATGAGCAGGAGGGTGTGCAGCGGAAACAAAAACACGGCCAATAAATAATCCGGTCTAGGAGAAGGGCAATTTCCAGCCTCACGCCCAAGGAAATTATCTGAAAGAAAACTCTGGTGCATGTCTTGCCGCCCTCCCACCCAAGCGACGGAGAGCATGAATTTCCTCGGACTCCTTTCTAGCCTCCCCCCTTTCCTCCCCATTTTCCCCGATTTGCACCCCTCCCTTACGCCAAACGCCTCTCAGAAACAATAAGGAAGAGGTAGACGAGATAGCTGCTGTCCGTGGGTGGCTAAAAGGAGAAAAAAAAGGACGCAGGATCATGATGGACGTGGAAAAGTCAGAGCCATGTAGAAAATACAGGCTGAATGCCAATGTCGACTGAGCATTAGGGCAATGTTATTCACTTGCCTGTTATAATATAGAGTCATCTAAAGACTTCTATAGATCTGGGATACTCAGATGAGCACTGTTGGCAGTTGTGCGTTACAGGATTGAGTTGTTTAAAGGACAGGGAGCGTTAGAAAAAAGGAAAGTAGAAGTAAGATCGTGCAGCTCTTCACAAAATCCAACTTTGTACAAAGGGAATAAATGTACTTGTGTAGATTTGAAGAATGTAATGTACTGTATAAGACTACTCTCACTAGTACTTGTTTTAATTAATTATTTATTATTTGATCAGAGACTTGAGAGAAGTGCTTAAAATACATATCTGATAGCCCATATATCACACTCGGTATCGAGTACTAGTAGATGTAAATTCGGTGGCACCTGAAATGTCCTTACCACTGTCAGAAGTTCAATGCTGCATGTGACTGTAGACCTATTTTCCCCACAAGGAGAACTAAATAAATAAATCAGATGTAAATATAATTTGAAATGACATTTAATAAGCTTACGTACTCTTTTCCAAAGTCTAGAAGAGCATTTTGATTATACATTCCCACGCTGAGAACAAGTGACTGGTGATGCAAATTTGCAAAAGAGTGAGGCTACGGTATGTAACTACTTTCTACTGCAGAGAAATAAATGTTTCAGTTTCAGTGCAGTGACGTATTTGGAGGTCGGTCGAGGGATTTTCGACCTCTCACTGATATGTGTACGTGCGCTACGCATGTCAGACCGCTGGTTGACGAGTAGAAGTAGAACTTACCAATATCCCGAGAAATAGTTAATATTCGACTAAGCAAAAACCTGGAAATCCCCACCTGCTAGAAATAGAACACCCACTGATCATGATGTTTGTTACCGCTCCACCACATGCACAAGATATGAGAACAGTAGTCACCGGTCCCGTGCATTTTTTGATGTGTTCTTCTATGTCAGTGTGAAGACTTTGAAGTGTTTGTACCCCCCTAGCCTACTAAAATTAGATTTCCCGCCGTTTGCTTGGTCGGAACAAATCTATTCCATCAACCCATGACGTTAGCCTTGCTTCGGTAACAGGTTTGCCTCACTTCTTGGTTTGACCTTGTTACGATGACGAACATTTTTCACTATGGGTGGCAGACTTAATAAACTTTAAAGCCTGTTGAACTTAATTAAATGTCCTCCTAGAAAACGTAATGAGTAGTGAGTATTGTTTATTATGTAATTTACGGAGGAAAAGGCCTGACCTACTTCCGGCGGGAAATCCCGTCAGGTTTTTCTTGTATTACATTGTGAGGTCACTTGCGGGGCTCGTGGTATATTTAGGTTCTTTGCTGCCATCGGTGGCATGTCTCCTATGGAATACCATCCTAGACGTTCTCTTCTCCCTCTCCTTGCTTCTGTCTTCTGTCCCGCTCTCTTTCCTTTCTTCTTCTTGGCGTGTAAACGTGTCTTGCCGATTTTGGCACAATATAGCCACTCATCCATCCATCCATCCATCCATCCATCCATCCATCCATCCATCCACCCATCCGTACATCTGTTATGTCTATAGTAAAAAAAAAAAAAGAAAAAAGAATTTCTTTGCCTGTCTTTTCACGATCCTACTTGTGCATATATTCACTTAGAGGAGCCAGAAATTGGAACTGCAATATTATATGTGTGGATGCGAGATTCAATCTGCTGTATTCAAAACAAATTTCACCCTGATAGCTCTGCTGGAAAGGAGAGACTACAAGTCATAAAGCATAAAGAATTTAATAATATCACATAAATTTGACGCTGCAGGCCTTTATGTAATATTTTGTACGTGGGCCTCGTTCTTCTCCGGTTTTTCTCTGCCGGAACGAAATGAGAACATTAATTTTCCTGCTTTGACAAATAGAAGTTGCGTATTATTCCCTTGACATTGTTGAGGAATGTAGGACGGAAGTATGAAGAGACTGCAGAGTTTTTTTTTTTTTTTAAATGCATCTTGATTGCACAGAAAGAAGAAAGGAAGTAGTGGCTTACCTACTAGAGCTTAATTCATTACAAACATGGTTAAAAATCTCGGTTTCAACCATGAAAGTATCAGAAGAGACATTGTAGTGCCAATTTTTGAGGAAAGATAGACAATCAAAAACTGTCAAAAATTATTTGTGTTCCAGAAAGGTCATAAAGTTCACTTAATGTCAATTCACTTAAACAACTCTTGCTCGAACATGAAGTTGACTTCTCTTGGCAGTCCTATTCTTATTCTTGTTTTATCTCTGTATTCGTTTATGTCTAATTTGAAGTCAACACATTTTTTTTTTTAAACCAGGTTCAACTGGAACATGTGTGGAGAGAATGGATGGCTATTCGTAATTTAACTCTCAATGCCCGCGGATTGACGTTTGCTATATTTTCATTTGTTTCGCTGTCAATTATCTGAGTAGAACGTTTAGACGATTTGTTTAACCAGGTTCAACTGTAGTAGGTCAGGTCTTGTAAATAGCAATATGTAAGTTGCTCGCCTTGTCCCTAGGAAAGCATATACATGTACATGTATTTTCTTGATCACTGACTAAAGACTAAAATCAACAAAGAAGAATCAGTAGAAGTTGATAAATATTTAGGCTGGTTGGGAAGAGGGTAAGTTAGATTGGTGGTTTGACAGCAGCTCGACAATTTAAGTAAGTGGGGAGGAAATAGGTGGACTAGGTAGGTACATGAGGTTAGTAAACAAATAAATAGAAAAAGTAGGTACCGTAGTTGAATAATTAAGCCTAAGTGGGTAGACAGTAAGTAACGGGGTAAGTAGGTTGGTAGAGCGAGAAGGTAGACAGGTTCAGGTGCTGTGGTTGAATAGATAGGTACTTGGGCAGAGTAGGTTGGTAGGTATCAGGGCAGCACAGACAGACAGCTAAGTATTGCGAGTGTAAGTAGTGCGGCAGACTGACAATAACTAAGCTCAGAAATACTTGGCGTTGGCCACTAACCAAAGGGTAAAAGGCGAGAGATGATCGTAGATCTCCGGCCATAGAGGTAACTGTCCCTCAACGATGAATGGCCTCAATTTGGCCCTGAAGTGGGTTTACCAGGGGGCTTAGCGGGACTCGATCCTCAAGAGGGGTCTACTATTGATTCTGAGGCTCAAGACATGCAGACAGTGCCCTCTATCAGGGGGAATAATCGCGAGCTCTTCAGATTAACCCTCTTGTGGCGCTTTGACATGATTGAAGTGGGGGAGAAGAGGGGAAAAAATGAAAAAAAGCTTTGAGTGAGAAAAAAAGAAAAAATATGAGCGAGAGAGAGAAAGAGAGAGAGAGAGAGAGGGAGAGAGAGAGAGAGAGAGGGAGAGAGAGAGAGAGGTGGAGTGAAGTAGGTGGGAAGTGTAGTGTTAAATAAAATAGGAAACCCGGAATCCGTGTAGGACAGAAGAAAAGAGAGGGGTCGAGAAAGGAGGAATGGGAAGAAGACGGGGGGAGGGGGGCGCAAGTGTTCAGGGAATAATGTGACAGTGTGATAGGAGAGACGATAATGGAGAAGAGTTATAAGGAGGAAACAGAATACAAGAATACAGAATGAGATGGATGGATGGAGGAATACTCGTACAGCAGAGTGCCAGAGCATCTGTGGAGAGAATGGACGGCAATTCGTAATTTAACTCTCAATGCCCGAGGATTGACGTTTGCTAGATTTCCATTTGTTTCGCTGTCAATTATCTGAGTAGAACGTGTAGACGATTTGTTTATATATTTATATTTGTATATCTATTTAGCTTACTTTACTTAGGAGGGAAGGGAATGTGTGTGTGTGCGTGGGGGGGGGGGGAACGAAGGAATGGGGAGGATACAATCTGAAAGAAAAAAAAAGGGGGGGGGGGTCGAATGTGAAAAGCGATGGGGGAAAATAGTAAAGAAATGTGTGAGGAGGAAAAAGGAAAGGAAATCGCATGTCACCAGATGTTCTGATGTAAAGATTTCCGTACAATGTACAGTCTCTTCCCCGACCATTTTCCTGGGCCTGGTCTGTCCTCACCAGTAGTGTAACATGACATAATATACTAAGAATTACAATTTGATTGATCCATAAGTTGAACTACATGTATTTTTGGATCAGCATATTCTGGTTATCTTTCTCAGAGTGATAGAGCTGAATCATAGAAAAGAGAAATAGAGTAGCCAAGATCATCATCGTAGTTTCGCATTCATTGATTTATATTTTATTCCTGACCTTTCCCTTTTATTAAGTGATATTTTAGATCTCTTTTTTAGAGTGATAATTCAGATACCTGGGGTTGGTAAAACTCTATGATTGTGTTGTTCTGGTATATGTGAACGCATTGCGACATACAAAAATGAACTAACAGTGACATACCACAACTGCAACCACAACTTGCATGCCAAAAATTGATAAATAAGACACATAAATTTCTCTCAGTTAATGAATTTAATACTATTTGCACACGTACATCAATATCTGTAGTAATTGCATTTTGCTAGGGGTAGGCACACACAAACTACCAAACAAAATGTAAAAGAAAGATTGCAAAAGCAAAAACAACAACAACAACAAAAATAAAACAATATCTGACAGAAAGTGGTTAAGAAATCCTGAAGTTTACACTGCATTCCATACAAACTTGCTATTTCTGTAATCTTCCTCTGTAAATAGACTACAAGTGTCTTAATGCCTGAGTGTAGTTATGTATGCAAGTATGAAGTTTTGTGTCAGTATGGTAATGGCCATCTTTAGCTGTAGGCCTATTGTTAGGGAATGTGAAATTATTCTTAAAGACATGCCTGTGTATATTCAGGACTTGGTGAGAGTGACAAAGGAAAAGGAAATGTGTGAGTAAAGTGTGGCAAAAATGATGCAAGTCAAAACCAAATAATACCGTATACATCTATTTATATCTTCTGGTGCGGAAAAACATGAGTATTACACACAAACCACACACTGTGGGTATGTGGTTCATACATTTATACAACATAAATGTGCATGTATTTGCAGATGTCTGCACCTACGAGGCAAGTAATAAATATTGGAATAACAAAACTACATGTGGTTTGCAGCACAGCTGTATACACAATGACCTTCATTTACATACTTATAATGCCCAACCATGTTGATTAAAAACAACATGGCAAGAAAACACACAACTGCTAAAAATAATCATCACTGCACGTTGTACTGGTTCACAAAACTTATGAGAATAATGTAGTAAAAATGACAATACAGTAACAATAGCCTGGCCGCTCAGGGACAGCCATAATACAAGTTTAATTACATGTATCTGTCTTCCTGAAGACTATGGTTTTATTGATCAAATAAAGATTCAAAATATTGATATTTATCACAAGATCATCAAATTCAATACAATTCTCTACTTTGCCTATCTGTAAGCTTATCCAACACATAGTGTGCAGCATATCTTCTTTTTTTCCTCTCCAGCAAGTTCAGATGGTTATAAAATCAATTATGCAACCATATTCATACTGCTGGATTATTCAAGTAATTTTTTACTAGAGAATTAAGAGTAATGCTTTTTTCTCATTGATCAGTAACTGTGAAGGAAAATAATGGTCTATAATGAAAATTATGTTTCTCATTACCATACTCCATCATTTTTCTCCTTTTGACCAGCATGCAACTAGCACAATGTAACAGTAATAAATGAAAACAGTGTTCAAAGGCTGCTGCACCATGCACAATTTAATATCATTTTGCCAAAAAGCAATATAATATTAACAGTCAGTAATTCTCATACTGAAGAAAAAAAAAAAAAAAAATTCATACTTTACACAGTTTAAAAAGTGATGGTGTGGTGTTGCGAAATTTGTTCCAATGAGCAGAGATCACAAAAATGCACAAATGTTTCAGATTAAACTTCAAGCCCTGGATGGCAGAAACACACCAGGTTTAAATTAACGAATTAAGTCACTTTTCTTCAAGTACATGAAGATATATATAAAATACATGTTTCTGCAACAATTACAATTTCTCACTTTCTCACATCTTTCATTCCCACTCAGACAAGAAGAGTTCACAACCAAAACCACATGACAATTATAAACCTCAAAGTTGAATGCAGTATCGTAACTCTCCTTATTTCCACTACACATATCAAACTGCATGTGACTTTGTATATAAAATTACACCCATAACTAACTTTCTCATCTCCTCTCATTTAATATTTCCTTTCATACTGATGGTTCTTCTAACAATAATTAATAAATATAACAGTAAAAAAAAAAAAAAAAGGAAAAAGTTTTCAGTAAATTATCACGAGGAAAATTTGGAGTTGCATGATTTTCAAAGGCAATAAAAGATGTCTTGTATGTAGTACTGACTCATTCAAACTTCAAACAATGAAAAGATATTTTGATAACACGCCCTCATCCTGAGAATGTTATTTCAAGAAAGTCATGATTTAGTGTTGCAATCTTTCTCTTATTCAGTGAATAAACTTCAGATTCTTAGAGAACTGATGGAAGAGGTGATCTTTACACCCAGTTGCAAGTTACATTTGAATAGTTTGAATTTGTATGTAGTAATTGTAATGGATGAAGTTAGGTGTTTTGTCAAAGCACATAAGAAAAGATCACATCTAATTATTCAGCCAATATCAAGAGCTGGAATGACACTGATCTTTCAACTTTTTCTCTGCCAGTCTTCTCTGCACAGATCTAGGTAAAGGTTTGGTCCACAAGCCATTTTCTACCTTGTACTCACGACTTTGGTGCTCAGCCGCTCCATGTTGGAGCTGGAAGTTACACAATGCATCAAGAGGGTGTGTCAGGATCTGTCAAATGATGTGTGTGCAATAGACAAAAAAAATGAAATTATGCCTTGCTGATATTATGTCAATCTGGTATGTGAGTATTTTTGGGATGATCTTTCAGCATTGTGTGTGGATGATAAATTGGTAACACTACTTTATATACATGTATTTTGAGTCTCATATGCATGAATTTATAATGTTTATATGTATGTTTACTTTTTTAGTGACACTGTGTTTCAAAAGTTATGACATTCATGCAAGGAGTTTGTGTTCCACATGTTTGTGACAGTGTAGGTTTTAAAAAGTTATGATTTTAATGTAATAACAACAAGTATATTACACGCATGAAGACTGTGTTTTACACATGTAATGAAAAGAATGCTTACATGTTAAACACAAGTATATGATGACTTTGTATTTTATATATTGCATCTTTTTTTTTTTTTTTTTGTCAATCAAAATTGGTACACTGTACATATAATTAAAATGAAGTGTTCAGAGATGAAAAAAAAGTGTTTTATTTGTTTATTTTGCATTATGGATGTAATAAAAATGCAGTCAAGTATAAACCAATTTTCCTTTTCGACCACAAAACTCTTGAGCTTCAATGTGTATTTTTCTAAAAATAATTTTAAAAAGAACAACAAAAAAACCTTTGAATGATGGTGTACATTCTGAATTGCACATAATAACGTTCACTAATGTTTTATATCTCATTATTTGCTATCAATATAGGTGATCTGTAAAACAAGTTTTTTTTTACCTCGAATAGCTCTGGCCTTCTTTCCAGTGTTGCAACTGCAACAGCTGCTGTCTCTAGTGTAGAAAGTGAAGTGTCATCTGGTTGTGTACGTATCACATATTTGCTCTTTTGAGATGCATTTATTTGAACCTGCAGATGAATCAATGTAATTGAGGAAAGTCACAATGATATGGTCTGAGTGGACACTCAAGAAGAAGAAGGCTTAAAGTAATTATACAGTATAGAAGTAATAAAATCAAGAACAAGACCAGAATCAAAGATATTATTTTAAATTTCAATATCAGAAAATCATCTGATATGGAAATGGTGGTGTTCTGCTTGATAACACAGGAAAACTGTCAGACACAGTCTGTCTCTAATTCATTTACAATCAAACTTTATAATTTGTAATTACCTATAAGTTGAACAAACCATGAAGTTTTGTTCATATGTCGATGAATATAAAAAAAAATTTTAAAAATATGCAAACTGTTGCTGACCTTTCTCAAAGCCTTCAGGGCCGAGTTCTGAGAATAGATTCCTTTGGCCTGAGCCCATGTGCCATCCAGCAACACTATGGTATATGTCTGGTCTGTGGGCAATGCTGAGATATCAATGGCATCAGGGCCTGGGTACATCAACACAGTGTTGGGAGATTCTAATACTGTGGCTAACTCTGGAAATCTGGAAAATACACAGTGTCACTGAAAGGATTTCTTTCCTGTAGATTTACTCTCTAAATCTTGTTGAATCTGTCCTTAGCATCTCAAAATTTTCCAGGCGATGGCCAATAATGTAACGGACAAGTCATGTTATACTCTATTTTGCGGAATTAGTAGCCCATGTTGAAAAAGTGAGATTTATTTTTTGTGAAAAAGGAACTTCTCAAAATTCTATCACAAAAGTAAATATGCAAACATTGGTGACATTACGCTGGAAAATATTAAGACAAAACAACTGATCGTCATGTTCTAAGATCTCATTCATAAAGACAGAAGGAAATGCTTTCTTTCAGATGTTTTCAAAATCCACAATTACGTACATAAATACTGTTTGCCCTCATGCTCTATAATATGTATACAGTTTTATTATGGATCATGATGAGTAATTTGAGGAGTGCTGTGTCCAATATCATGGAGAAAAAGAATACATGCATTAGAAAAATCCTGTTTCAATATATTTTTTTCTTGTGCTTGGAAATATGTCTAGGCTGATGTTTGGTGAAGCTCTCTAAAAATGCTCAACTGTTTGCAGTTCCCTAGGGGCTCATATAGTTGGTAATTAGCATGACATGTCTATATTTGCTAAAGATCACAGCTACATAATAGAAGATAAACAAATGAATGGATCCTTTCAAATTTGCCACACTGGCCCTGATTCATTCATGATGATAAAACCTATAACAGAGTTACAAATATAACAAATGGTTAGATAAAAATTCACAGGGCAATCCCTACAATGAGTATTGGCATGTATCTAATGGCCAAGTTAAAAAATATAGAAGCTGATGTACTGGTGTCTTTCTATGGGACTATGTGTCTCTTATTGATCTATTAACTGTATGTGATATATCTGTCGTCCATTAAAACTTACTCTTACTTTATGTGTCACCTCTTCATGACATACCTTGCTACAGAAAAACGCTTTCCTCGAAGGACATGACATTTGTCTGGAACAATACTGTTTTGTAATATTGGAACTGTGCGGAGACATCTTGACTCCTGAAAGCCAAGGAATGTTGAGAATTATCTAAATGTGTTGCTGTACAATATAAGCTATCTTCAGTATTTTATCCCCCCTCTCCAAAAAAAAAAGGCCCACATAAAGTTTGCGTATACATACATGTACAGGTATGTATAAGTCCCTGCTGGTAAACTTAAATGAGTCAGCTTAGTCACATGTTTGTAAGTCATATACACAGTCTATGCAAACATAATTCTGACTCATTTAACACTGAATACGGTAGCTATAAGATCAATATTTTTTTTTTCATTTTCATAGAGTCCAAGTCGCATAATAATTTATATTATAATCTACATGTACATTAAACATGTAGCCTTTGTTATATTATTTGCCCATTACCGAAAGGAAAATAAAACTTGAACATGCAAAGTAGCTTTGAAGTGATATCAGATAAAAAAAAAGTTGAGTGCAGGTTGACATTTACCTCAAAAGGATGTTGCAGAACATACAGAGTTGTATCAACCATCAGGGGCTCACGGGGAAGAAATGGACACCAACATACTGTTAGTGGACGCCTGAAATATGTTGCAGAAAAAAAAACAAAAAAACAACTAGAATCTAGTCTACCAGAATGAACAACATAGCACATAATTTGTTTAGATGAATGTTTTTTAAAAAAAAAAAAAATAAATATAGACTTCTTTCTCATGTACTGAGATCCCACTTTCTGTAGAAAAAAAAAAGAAGGGGGGGGTGGGGGGGTGGAGAGAAGAACTGCAAAATCTCTACATTAAATGTGACAAGTATTTCGGTGACAGTAATTGTCATTAAGATACAGTGCTTTCAAGTCATGTCACAGTTTTGAATATATAATGACAGTAGGGTACCATTGTTTCCTCAATTCTACACATCATTTTGTTCTCTGAATAATATTTGCACAGTCGAACTGTGTATACATAATACACAAAATACACATTGTAAATCTCGTCGCTGTCGGGTTCTAATTGTGTAACTGTAAAATGGGCAACTTTACAGGAGAAGGAAAAAACTGTTTTGTGTTTACCACAAGTTGTCCAGACCCTTGTTATTTTATTTTTCAGTAAAAAATATGCTTACCTGATTGATAGTGCTAATAAAATTTGATGGAGAAATTTTGGCAACTTTGAAGTGCAAATATACCGTTAGCACTCGCCTTTCTGTTTCCCTGCACATGATGCAGATAGCCGATATGCTGGTTAGTCGCAAACCCACTTTGAATTTGTTAGTAAAGCCAATAGGAAGGACTTTAGCTGCATGTGCAAAGTTAAATAATAGTGTTTGAGCCCAGTCACACTGGCATGGATATATAAAATAACTGCCAAAAATTTTAAAAAGCTGTTAAAATCACCCAGGGCAGTGAGTTTGTCAGCTTCATAAACATGTTGCTTGTTTTAATTCACCTTTACAGAGTATTTCATAACCCTCTCATATACTGTAATCAAATTTCAAAGAGGAAAAAAAAAAAAAAATGTCATTAAAAGCAGCTATGTTCTGAAATGTTATGGGTGTTCATAAAACTTAAACTTATAAATAAAATTTAACCGATGAGTTAAGTTGAAAAAAAAAACAGACAAAGAAAAGTACACAAAAAAGTAATAGAAAAATATGACTATGCAAATAAGACACGACAGCTATTTTAACGTGATACAATTTATTACACACACAGCCATGTGGATCTATTGTCAAAAGTTCAGATATAGATGCATGTCTTAAAATTCATTGGAAGATTTTGTTGTCTTTGTTCAGTGACTGATAAGTTTGATTTAAGCCTGACAGGAAATCATAAATAGCGCCCATGTCATACTTTTCAAAAACTTTGGTACAGTGTTGAAATCTACTGCTAGTGGTTTATTATAAAAAGTGTTAACTTGTTCACTTTAAGGAACCGTGTAATCTTTTGCGTGCACCTTGCCTTATTTACATTTCACTATGACAAGCAAAAGAAAGAAACATTTGGGCTGACACGTGGCCAGGGATAACAACAGCTCATGTATAGAGAGATGCAGGTTGTTACAAGTGGGGCATGCTTCACAGTAAGAACAAAGAGGGGTCAGTGCAGAAGACAAAAAAAAAAGAGAAGAGATTGTGGCAAGGCAGAGCTGTTGAAAATAAGAGAGAACACTTGACCAAAAAGAGTGTTTAAACAATATGTCAAAGGTCTGTAAAAATTTTACAACCTCAGCCGGTGACTGACAGATAGATATCATGTACTAGGCATGATGAGAGAAACTTCCCACCAGACTAGCAGATTCGTAGACAGTTAATGATTAATGTGTAACAATCTTGTAGTGCAGCATCTGATTAAATTAATACTGACATGAATTATGCAGAGAATAAATATTTTCAACTCAGTCAAACCATATTTTTAAAGTGGATTAGAACAATTATGGTAAACACAAACTGAACAGCAATAAGGTACCAGCGGTTGATCACTTCCCCTTGCGTAGATACACGGTAAGTGCAGCAGAGATGAACGGATAGACGGTCAAGCGCGACAAGATCACAGCGCAAATTCAGGCATTTCTAATTAATATTTTCACGACCTATTTATTACAGGGTGAACTACAATTTGAAAAAAAAACAAAAAAAACTTAATTTTGCTGTTACCCGGCTAGAGCCCGACAGCGACATATTTAAAATAAAACACAGGGTGCCTCATATCAATCAACTATTGCAAAATGATGTAATTATAAGGCCCATACTTTTTCAACAAGCATGCAAATCTATGAGTAAACTAAATTTGTTATTAAAAGAGAGATGGGATGATGAAAAAGAGAGGAAAAGAGTAAAAATTGGGGCCAATGTCAGGCAGAATATATATAAGGCAGTTTAATAACAGAGCAAATAAACCCTGAAATTCTCTTAACGTGTAGATCTAAGTCTTCAGAGACAAATTTTGAAAGAAGTACAAAAATGTAATAAATAATCAAGTGGTTTTATTACCTGTAAAATTTGTCACTGCAGACTTACGTGTTAAGGGAATTTGCTCCTTGATACATTGAAAATGTTCATATATTCACATTGTGTGTGTATTTTTCTTATAAAAAAAAAAAAAAAAAAGAAGGATAAACTGAAGTTGTATACTTCGGCAGTACCATTCTTTAGTGGTCCCGACCTCTCGCACAGCCCAGAAGTACAAATGGCACATATCGATACTGTGATGATTATAATGCTTAGTCACTAGGCTATTAGAATGTATCCTGTATAACAAGTAATAGAACAAAACAACCCCACTGCTGCATTGGCTTAACCTGCTGGGACCCTCGACCAGAGCAAGTCCACCTTAACGCTAACATATAGGTCTGATGAGTGGGTGATGGTCCTCCCAAACGCAAACACGTGAGAGACCCTTGATCTGCACAAGTCCACCCTAACGCTCATATGTAGGTCCGATGAGCAGGTGACGGTCCTCCCTAATGCTTAACATGTAGTCGATATGTGCCATTTCTACTTCTGGGCTGCGAGAGAGGTCAGGACCACTAAAGAATGGTAGTGCCTCAGTCCTATGTAATGCTATTACAACGCTGTCAGTTAAAAAAAAAAAAAAGGGAAGGGTGAGGGGGTGGGTGGAGGGCTTCTTCTCATCCAGCTCTCACACTGACTTCTATGCACTTCTATTTCATTCTAAAAATTTCATGAAGTAACTGCCTGTCCCCATCCCACACCTCCATAGTCCATACCCTGTTCCCTTCAATGCTGTTTTCATCATCAAACAAAATTGAAAAATGGGACATAAGACAGGAAATCCAAATATAAAAAATACTTTGAGCAGGGATGGACACTCACAGTCCACATGTCCAGATCTAATACTGAAACTGTTCTTTATTATCTTTCAAAACAAAAGTGTACTGGCTACAAACGCAGACGTCTAGATCTAGAGAAGTAGATCTAGATCTAGTAAAACTGATCATGGGACTACTAAGATTTGTTGGAATCCAGATAATTAGACTCTTATTATAATATAACCTGTCTATAATTTTACATAATTTTGATATCTAGATTTAAACTTACATCTATTCCAATTTGAATGTTTAAATCTTGAGTTTGCACACAACTTACTTCAGACACCCCAATCCAACTCAGATCCCCAGTTAAACGTCAGTCACACTGATCACTTTCATTTCTTTATAAATTCTCTTGATCAGTTAAAGTCTAAATCTAGATCTTGATTCTAGATATCTACGCCTAGATTTCTATTTCTAATCTACACAGATGGAAAACAGTGTAAATAAAATAAAAAGTAGATTTAGATCTAGATCTATCTCGATACCGACTGAATTCCTTCCAGAATCTAGATCTAGACTCTAGATCTAGAGTGTCTAGACATAGAAAGGCTAGATCTAGATCTAGATCTAGATCTAGTCTAAATCTCGATTAGATCTGGATCAGTAAGTTTTGATTTCTACAGAATGCTGTCTAACATACAACAAAACCAAGTGCTGTCTGGATGGATTAACAACTTACTTGCACCGTTCACAAGTCGGTCGTTTAGGATTACACGGGCCATCATCAAAGATATCCAATGTTGCCATATCTTCTATGGAGGCAGCCATTTTGAATTTACAAAGGGACATCACTACGAACTAGATCTACTCCTTGTTCTGAAGACAGGGAGAAGACATGGACATGGTTCATTCGTCTTGCCCAAGTATTTTATCGGTAGTAATGCTCAATAATTGTAGTGAATAGATTTTGTTAATCACTTTTACTCTTTAACATCTTCTACTAGTAAAGGCGTATAAATAGTAAAATCTGGATATTCCATCCCTGAGAATTAGTTTCTGTTCTCTATTTTTTCCTTCCAGATCTGCTACAATCTGACTGTGATGTACTGTATAAGCTAGATCTATTACTGTTAACAGTAATTAATAGACTGTATCAACATCTATTGCTTGGGCGTTTACGAAAACATCGCACTAGATTCTAATGCTAAAATCATTTGTGAACCAACAAATATTACGTATGTTAAATACACGTCAATGTAAAGCTTGTCATCATCAAAGTGATGAGGTTTACGCCCTAAGCAACATTTTCTGAGCTCTGACTCATTTGCCGTGTGTTATCTCTTCTCTGCATACAGTGTTATTTAGTGTATTTAAACACTTAAACGTTTGACAGATGTGATGCATGCAAACAAGCTTTACTTTAAATGTGCAAGATATGACATGGGATTTCGTTTAATGATTTTTTTAAAAATGTGTGTGTGTGTGTGTCTGTCTGTGTCAGTGTGTGTGTGTGAGTCTTTTTCTTCTTCCTCTTCTTCTTCTTCTTTTTTTTTTTTTAAAGGATTTTCCCCCTTCTGTTTACTTCTTGTTGTTCTTATCTGTATCTGTCTATCTCTCAGCCTGTCCATCTGTCTCTTGCCTTCACATATCCACCCATACTCATCATACAGAAGAAACACTCCTTTGTGTTCTGGCCTTGCCTTTCAACCCTCTTTCTTGGCGCTTATCCCCATATAATATTACAAAAAAAGACACTTTTGCGATTTAAAACACATTACTTTGCCTCTCTCTCACACACATATTATATATACACATACTCATACGCACACTCTATGGCACACAAAAACACTAACTTTTTGTTTAAAAAAAAAGTAATATCCCCCCCCCCCCTTTACATGTGCACAACACAAGCAGCACACGCTCTTCAAGCGTTTGCCTGTATACACATACACAAACCTGTGGTGATTAAAGAAATGAAAACAAAACAAACAAACAAAACAAAACAAACAAACGAAAAAAAAAAAAAAAGCAGGCAGTTCAACTCAACAATAAAGAAACAATGTCAACACACATAAGAGAAAACAAACAAACAAAACGAACAAACCAAAGTCAAACTTATCAAATAAAAAACCACACGACTGGAAATCTACGACAGACCTAGCCAGTTGGTTATGTACCAATCGACATCGTAAATCCCCTCACAACAGCTTGATGTTCACTTAAAGACGTCAAGTGCAGCTATCACAATGTTTGATGAACTGAATTTTCGATTTGTTCAAACAAATGGCCGTACCCTGGTCAATAAATTACCACTATTAGCCGAGGGCTCTAGGACTAGAACAGGAACCTGATAAATCGGAGCACTGGTTGTTATTAAGTTGTGTCAACACAGAGTAGGGAGGATTACATATATGCATACCCCTGCGTCTTCCTTTACCTTCACAGGATCTGAATAAATAAAAATAGCCAAAGAAAACGTCTATTGAAAATCCAGTGTGTGCGTGCCAAATACTCCCTCGAGACTGCTAAGCCCGGCAAAGCCTAAATGGCTAGAGAAGTATTATTGAAAGAGTTCATTTGACAAACGGTGTTATCCCACAGGGCCTTGCGGGGATACAATCATAAAAGAAAAGTGCAAGGGGAAGAAATAAGGGCTTGGCTAGTCGGGGGATGGGACGATGATGGTAGAGGGATAGGGGAGGGGGAAGGAAGGAACAATGAAAACATTCGATCCCAAGGCTGGGTAAACAGTGAGGTGCTCGTGTGTTTCTTTGGCAAATGGTTGCTGTGGTTGATCTGGCTTCAGAAAAAGCGCGAGCGAATAAACTTCACAGCCGGCCAAGAGCGAGAGGAAAATGCCAAAATCTGAGTCGAGAGGGAGAATGGAACGAAACGAAACGTCATAAATAAGTTCTCGCGGCTTTTTGAGAAAACTTTACCGGTGGGACACCTGGTAGTTTTCGTGTCATGCAATGTATTCCTGTCTCCATAATAATAAATTGTGTCCTAAAGACCAGAAAATTACATGTAGTACCGTATAATACAAATTGTGTTTGATGGGTCAAAGAGAATTAAACAACAACAAAAACAACCAAAGAGGCCATAATGATTGAATGTAGTGGAATGTAATAGTGTTATTTTCACACCCTCCCCGTTAATCGAAATATCACATTGAATTGACTTTTATTTATAAACATGAATTACCCATGTTGTATTGTGAACAAACAGCCACTGGCGCTCATACATAGCACTTATAAACTATGGCTTTTGTAACCATTTCACAATATTATCTCCCCTCCCCCCCCCCCCTGTTCTCCCCCTCACTTCGTCTTCTGAATACTCATCATTGACTCCATCATCAACCAAAGAAATAAGGGATAAAAGAAAAAAAATAATTTTTTTTTCATTTTTCTCTGCCATCCTCTTCATATGGCTTACTCTCTCACCTTCTCTCTTCCTCCTCCTCTCACTTTCTCTCACTCTCTCTCTCTCTCTCTTCCAGCCCAGCCCAGCCAAGCCACACTGCTATTACATTACCCCTAGCACTACGTCTGCCTTTGTGGGCACAGCAAATATACTTTAGACCTGGACTGGAAAGTACTTGCCTGGCAGTATAAACACGGCTATCAGCGCCTGAGCAAACAGCCGGCGCTGGTTCAAATATTGTAATTTCCGCCTTCCCATCCCCTCGCCGGGCTCCTCGCTATTCTCATCACATTATTTGCACTCGAGATAGCGCCATAATAACCGAAGGAACCGAAAAAAAAAAAAAAAATCTAGTTTACCACGAATTACTTATCTGTTTTCTTCTTTCATTTATTATTATTATTATTGTTTTTAACCCCAGAACTGTCAAGGGGCCAATCTGGACCAAAGGGGAAAAAAAAAAAACGGAGAGAAAAGGAAAACAAGAAAGACAAAGAAAAGACAGAAAGAAAAGAAAGAATGAAGCAAGAAAGAAAGAAAACAGAACAAAAGAAAGAAAAAAGACTGAAAGAAAGAAAAAAGACTGAATGAAAGAAAAAAGAAAGAAAGAAAGAAAGACAGAAAAAGAAAGAGAGAAAGAAAGAAAGAAAGAAAGAAAGAAAGACAGAGAAATAATAGAAAGAAAAATAAAGAAAGAAAGAAAGAAAGAAAGAGAAAAATAAAGAAAAAAGACAGAGAAATAAAGAAAGAAAAAGAAAGAAACAAAAGAAAGAAAGAAAGAAAGAAAGAAAAAAGAAAGAAAGAAAGAAAGAAAAGAAAGAAAGAATACCTTGTTTATCACGAATTGCTCATCTACATTCTTCACGTTTTTTTTTTTTTTCTAAACCATACACCTTGCAAGTATCAGGGGACCGATCCCATCAGATTTCTTTTATCTTTCCCATCTCATCATACTTGGTACTAGAACTTCTTTCCAGAGTGACAGACAGTATAGGAGCATGGTAGTGGTAGTTAGTAACAATACTATACCATTTCAAAGCATTTACTGTCATCATAAACTGCCATTTCTAAACATGAAAAATAATGTTATAGAATCTCAGAGTGACCTTTCAACACCGTATGTTAACACTTTAAGAGTTAACAACAGGACATGGCCTAAGGGATAGGTTAAATTAATTTGGTTTAACCGTCGCAGACATGTTTTCTTTTATGTGAAATGATGTAATAGTATCATTAGCAAACGAAACCGAAGAAGACTTCGATATTTTTTTTCTTCTTCTTCTAACCGTCGAGATAACCTCCGTCAGCAGGTTGAAAGACGTAGGCTATATAGAACGTGACGTATTTTTTTTACTTTTTTTTCTGAACGGTAGGAAATCTCAATCTACGAGCAATTCCGTTATGTAACTGATGACCTGGACTCCTGGAGGGGAGAGGGGGGGGGGGGGGGGGGGGGGGGGGGGGGGGGGGGGGGGGGGGGGGGGGG
>JBCAUA010000001.1:2748481-2761727 GCA_038406235.1 Peronia verruculata | reverse complement strand
AGGGAGGAAGGGAGGAAGGGAGAAAAGAAGGAAGGAAGGAAAGAAGGAAGGGAGGAAGGAAGGAAGGAACAAGAAAAAAAAATAGAAAAAGGGGGGGGGGGAGAAAGGTAGAAAAAAAGGACGTAGATACAACAACAAAAGACAGCGTCCATTTGTTTTACCACCACCTTATCACGTCGAAGTGAAAGATGCGATACCCAGCCAGCTGGTATAGTGATGTGTGTGTGTGTGTGTGCACAAAGGAGGGGGGGGGGGGGGAGAGGATCCCACCCCCCCCCCCCCCCCCCCCCCCCCCCCCCCCCCCCCCCCCCCCCCCCCCCCCCCCCCCCCCCCCCCCCAGGATATCATGCCATCTCAATCCTTAATATTTTTAATTTCGTGACCAAAATTTTATGTTTGTGTTTATTTTTTAGAATTTTTAAACCTAAATGCTCGTGGCTGAGACATTGAAGCTTTTTATTCCACTGAGAAAGCTGCGGGTGTCCTACAGCTTTCCACAGATGAAAACCGCAACATTTTTTTTTTACATAAAACTATTTGGCAAAGTGACGCACTTTGCGGCTTTTCGGAGTTAAAGAGTTAAATAGTAACCCCCTAAGTCCTGCTGCAGGCCTTTCTGTCCTCGATACACCCCCTCCTTCCCTCCCCTTTCCTTTTCTTTTCCGAACATCTGATGCTATCTCGACCTGTTCAGTAATGTCTTTAGTTCGTTTCAGTTTTACTATAAATTCATAGTGCGGCATACATTAGCAGTGAGCGCAAATTAAAGGAGATATTGAGATCAGAAATACCAATATAACGGGGAATGTAGATTTGGAAACGCACATTCCATAAACAGCACATTATAATTATGTCAATGATTGGGAAGTTATGAATTGATTCTCTGACATCTATCCAGTTCGTTCATTTCTTTCCTGGATTCTCGAGGCTAAAGTAGCATCGAGTTCTCTCTCGATCTTCTACATTCTTCAGCCTAACCTTTGGCCGGTCCAAGGCATGGGAACATTACCAACTGTCTTCTTTGCCGACCCGAATGTCTTCACTCAATGTGGCAACAGTTTGTTAGACTTTATCATGCTGTGAAGTGTGTGCTTATCTAATTCCCAGTGTATGTATCATTATGTGTACGTGTGTCCATCTATACCACAGATTTCTGTATTCAATAGCTCTTGTAATACAAAAAGTATCAAGCACAAGCATGGCTAATTCTGTTTACCAGCTTTCTTTGGGCGTTCTGAGAATAGCAGACATTTGATTTGTTCTGGCATTGAAAAAGTAATAACAAATAACATCACCTTGTTTGAAAAAAAAATGGGTTTCGAAACAGCTGAAGCGGACAAAAAAAGTAAATAAGCAAAGGTTCAGAATAGACATACTTACAAACGATGAATTGGGAAAAAAAAAAAAAAGCAAATTGGCAAACATTCCCGCTGACGGGCACAAAGATTACTTTGTCGGGAATCGAGTCCCCATGCGCAAAGTTCACCGTAGCTCGGGATGTTTCCAAGGCTAGACAGGCGGCTGTCATTATTGAGGGGTTTTGCAGTTCTAATGCACTGGCAGGTGTGAGACACGTTAAGTTCGATCGAGTATAGCTGGAAATGTCCCCGCTTTATGAGTCTGTGTATTGCCTTTCTTCTTAGGGTGCTTCTAATGTACGTAGATTTAACCGTTTTTCAACACACTCGCGAATACCAGCGCGAAGATACATTCTTTCTGCAGGCAGAAGAAAAAAAAAAAAAGGTATGGCTATGTGTTTAAATATTCAGGGCCTTTTAACCCCCCCCACCCCCAAACACACATACACTTTCCCCCTCCCATCAAAAGGAAAAAGGGGAGGGCCGATACTTCTCTTTCAATTTGTTAAACTGCGGGCTGTTTAGGAATGGAGTTTTTACAGCTCGGCTGCTCGGAGCGGAGAACAAAGGGAAAAACTGCGGCTTTTCCTTTCCTGGCTGCTGGTCGAGTACTGTCGGATTTATCGTGTTTTTGTATGGCCTCTCAAGATTGTGTGAATGCACCATTAATCGTGAATGGCAGTGGGGGAAAAACTGGGATTGAGTCAATGATAAAAAAAGGAAACTAAAAGAATTAAGACAAAGAGAAATCCTAGCATGCAATTCATATGTTCTTGTTTCCCCCCATGTAACTATGAATAGATCTAGGAAAGAAGGAGAATGTTTAACATGTTTGACGATGAATACATTCTTTGCTAACTTTTATCGCCCTGGAATCTCGGTCTTGCCGAAGATAAACGTGACGGCTCAGCAACACGGGCTGTCGAGGGAAAAGTCTGGTTTGCTCGAAGTAATCAAATTTAACTTCATCCGATAAGATGGCGTAAAATGCAGCCGCTGAAGGTCGCCACAATGGCTTTTCTATGCGAGTGCCAGCAGTTTTATTGGGGTTTCAAGATTGTGCAATTTGTGGCAGTCAGTATATCAGATTAAGGAGCTCTGTGGTTCGTGTGAAGCTGGATGTCGAAGCAATACCATAAAGACGTGGTTCATTTTGCTCTATGCAGAGGGATAAACGTTTTGAGAAAATTTGCGATTATGCAGCAAACCTCATCTTTACTCGTATCCTCTCCCCCACCCCCCACTGACAACCATCCTTTGTAATAGTTCATAGTTTATATTTCATAGTCCATTTAAACACATCTTTTGATATACTTGTGTCTTAAGTGGTTGGCGTGTAACGGTGCTGATCCCACATGGCCATAATCGTGCAGACCCGCCTTTGAACCCAATCGCAAACAAAATTAACAACCAAACTATCCAGACAGATGAAACAGTCTGCATTCTGTACTCTCAGTTGGTATGATAGCGACACGTATGCAGGTTAGCTGTCCTCTGCTATTCCCACAATGACCTTGGTGACAGAATCTACCCATGATTGATTAGCATGATCCATAGTGCAGTTTTGGCAGACAAAGAGCAGTTAGCTGTCATTTGTTGTTGTTGTTGTTTTCGAGATGTTTTTCTGTGTTTCTCCTTAGCTCATTAGCACCAACGACGAAAAAAAGTCATCAGTAGCGGCAATAGCAAGACTTGCAAACGTAGCATTACAATTTCGACATTCCAGCCCTTTCTGTTGACACATTTAGGATTAAATATGAACCGTGTCATGCAAAAAAAAAAAAAAAATGCCTTTCTGGAGACACTTTAAGGGTTAAACATGGATACTTGGTCGAAGAAAATTCTGACATTCCACATTTCTAGTGATACTTCTAGACTTAAGCATGAATACATGTCGTCAGAGATAAAATCTTGACATTCCGAGCTTTTCTACTGATACTTTCAGGGTTAACCGATCGTTTTTTCCATTTCCTCACGTAAATGTGGCTCTTTCTCATGGCATCAGCTTTGTACGTTGTTATTCCTTCTCTAAACTGTTGGCACGACTGTAAAAACGATTGTGCTCAATCTCTCCTCTCTTGCACGTGCTGTTTTCTCTCTCTCTCTCTCTCTCCCTCTCCCCCTCTCTCTCCCCCTCTCTGCCACTCTCTACGCCAGCAAGTAGTGTAAGATTTCTGTCTTATCACTTAAGGCTAACAAGGTGTATGTTTCTATCTGCCGGCTGAAGTTATCTCTGCATACAGCTGTGTCTGTCTAGTTCTTTCCCTGTATGCCATTAACTGTTCATAGCTCGTGGGATTTTTTTTTTTTTTTTACTTCATCTTCTTTTGGGGGGGGGGGGGGAATCTAGGAAAGGTAATAATTATATTGAAGGATCCTGAATAGAACATACTCAATTTCGTTTTGAGAGAAAATTTATATCAAAAGATACTTTATTTAAAAAAAAAAAAATTGTTCGCGATCAAAATGTTATTCTAGTTACTGCAGTTATACATTTTTTTTTATAGAAATTATTATTTATGTTAAAGGTGTTCGCAACTTTAAACGTTTGACTGCTAATCTCTTACTGATTTGCCTTGGCTAAGGCCGAATGTGTGAAATGTGACTTTGAGTATTTTTCTTCCTAGGGACTGGTGAATAAAGAAAAAACGTAAGGGGAAAGAAAATCACTCTGGGATTCAAAGAAGATACGTTGAAATATAACGCTTTTTGTACATGAAGAAATATCTTTACACGGATACGAACGCCTCATATAAATGCTGTTATATGCTTCACCAAATCAGTGGATATTGCACTTGGATTTTAGTGTCAAGAGCTGACACTTGAGATAACTATTATAGCATGAATCATGCGGAAATCTGGTATTAGATGAAGTAGTATACAGAATGGCAGTCCAGAATCCCCGTTCTGTACACTACTGATGAGACTCATGGAAAGGGTCTAAAAGGTTAACATAAAGAGAGAGGGAGAGAGAGAGAAAGAAAGAAAGAAAGAAACTGCAGTGGAGATATTGCGTTGTCTGTGTTTGTTCACGGTGATATCAAAGAGCCGAGGCCTCGGGAAAATGAAGCCTCAGGAGTGGGGATTGATGTGTCAGGAGTTTTCAAGTTTTTTAGTTCTGACCCCTGTTATTGATTCCTGTCCAAGCACATGACAAAACACTTTTACAAGAATTTGTATTTATCTAGAAAAGGCGACATATTGGTGTCATTTCACAGAAGTTATTTGATCTCATGTAAGAAAGACGAGTGTCAGTGCAAGATATCGGTTCTTGTTCCAGAAATTATCTTTGTACACTTCAAAGATGAGCACGCATGCAGTATTATTGCTTCCATTTTGTGAACATTTATTTAGATAGCTGGTTTTAAAGTGCAGACATTTTTATGGAAAAACCTAGCTAACGTCAGGAAATCCTAGAAATCAGCTGTCACAGTGAGAGTGAAATTGGACGAGATCAAGAGAACTCGTGAAGAGAAGGAAGACGAGAAGGAACAATCCAAACAGCATTTCTTAGACCACGTCCAGCTGCTTTTCTGTAACCGGACCTCTCTCTCTCTCTCTCTCCTCTTCCCCATGCATTGGCCTCTGCAATGGCATCTCTCTCTCTCTCTCTCTCTCTCCCTCCCTCTCTCTCTCCCCTGCAGCCATTCACTTGCCTCTGTCGACCTCACGGGTACATTGTCCATGGTCATTTGTGAGCGAAGAAAGCCATCCAGCCACTTAAGAAACCCACAAACTCAAACCCCGAAAGCATAACCAACGAGGACCAAGAAGACAACAATTGCCTTATTTCCTCAAGCCCTCCCTCTTTCTCCACCCATATATAACTGCCGTCTTGTTTTCGTGGTCTCTCCACACATAACCCGGGACGGCTCTCGCTTCACTTAAATGAAATGAAATAGACAATCAGACATCAGAATTGTTGAAGCTGAGCAAATATTTACAGGAATAAGAACAAGATCTTTTTAGTTAATGACATTAATGTTTGTGTTCTTTACCTCTAACGCTTCTGGTGTCATTTGTACGGGAACCGGGAGTAAATTCAAGTCTTTTGAGTTTTTGAACGTTTATGTGTTTGTGTGAACGAGTGAGAGAGAGAGAGAAGAGAGAGAGAGAGATTAAGAACACCTCACCACCCACCCCAGTCCCGGAATATGCCTACAGCAGCTACAGATTTGAATGAATATTCGTGACATGTTGGTAAATATAGATTTCTCTCTCTGTTTTTTTTTTTTTTTTATAAATTTCAGTGATACGGTATATTACATTTATACATAAATACACTCTTTATCATTATGACATAATGAGTATATTACAGTGCAATCTTTTTTTTTTCCCCCAATCATTATCTTATCGCGCGGAACGCTAAAAGTGACACGCTGTTCCACATTCTTAGCTCTGCGGTCTCAGCTGCACTGTTGGCTTTCCTGCTTTGCGCCGTCTCGACAAACCCTTTAGTGCTAGTCTAGTTTGATTGATGAGGGCTCTGTCTTTAGCAGGCTATATATCAGCAGTTACAAGAACATGTACATGTATTTATGTATGTGAACTTAAGGACGTAGCTCAGTTTTGTTTCTTTGACGAGAAGGTGGAGGAGGAGAATAGATGTAAACATTTTTTGTTGTTGTTGTTGTTGTTGATTTTCCGATATACATGTACTTTACAGTAAAGTCGATCTTTCTAAAGTGACATTCTCTATATGCACACAGTCATTTGCCCAGCCACACGCATATATTATATATATATAAATATATATGAGAGAGAGAGAGAGAGAGAGAGAGAGAATGTGCACATAGTACATACAATAACCGCTTGTTCTTCCCTCTCCCTCTTTTGTCATCCACATCTCATTCCAGGTTCTTTGTATCATCTGTGCGTGTGCTTGCGTAATTGTCAGCACGTGTGGATGTCTGCCACTGTACACTGTATGCTCATCTACGCTCCTCTTTCTTTGACCTGTTTGTAAACACTGTAAAAATAATGCTAAAGCCACGAAATTGAGCCGCACGTTCACTCATAATATTCCTTTCAACTTGTTTTTACAATTTTTGATCGTCAAAATTTAACAGATATACACGTTTATTAATTGGTATGGTTTAAGTTTTAACCCGTAGGAAGTGTACGTTTTAAGGTAAATTTTAACTCTTAGAACGGGTCTAACTGTGCCAGAGGCAACCTAGCTATAATGGCGGTCGTGCGCCGGAAAATCCCAATACAAACCAACATGCACTACAATGCTTAATACCGCACGTATTTCCCAGTGGGACAAATAAAATAGACATTTTAGAAGTTGTAATTATGTTTTCAAGTTGTCCCTTCCCCCCCCCCCCCTGTTTCTTCTTTTCTTATGTTTTGTTCTCACATATGTTTTGCATTGCTCTATTGTTTGACTTTTTATGTTTGTGTCACATCCTGATTGGAGCTACTGTGATGTCCAACCAAAAGCTTCTTTTTATTTGGTCCAGTTTGAGATACAGTATTCATTAAAACGATGTTTTCACGTGTTTCTTTTCGGTATGTGAAAGCAAACGTGTCTTGCACTGTGACTAATTTCTCTCCTTTTAGAAAAGGATATTTCAGGACCTAGAAGTTTACTATGTGTGAATCTCGTGAACATTATGTTGCGAGGGGAATCATTTTAGCCCTTATTTAACGGGATTTTTTTTTTATTCCAGACCCAGCGGCTGCGAGTCTCCAGTCAGTGATTTCGAGTCCAGGACTCCCAAAGGGCGGGGTAAGAGAACGTGTAGAAGCTCGGTGCAATCCTCTTCTACTGAGAGACTGCCAGAAGGGCGACGCCTGCGCAAAGGCCGACGTGGCACTGTCAACAGCAGCAGCAGCAGCTTCACAGCCCCGCCCAGCCCGGCCAAATCGGACATCAGCAGTGGCAAAAGGAGGGCAAGACCTAGCGAGGTGGAGGAGAAGTCCAAACGGAGCCGTTCCTGTTCCCGCGGGGTGACCGGCGCCGACAGCCCAACTACAGATGGCTACATCGTCTGTCCCGAGCCAAACTGTCACAAGAAGTACAAGCACATGAATGGCTTGAGGTACCACCGCACTCATGCTCACCGTAAGTCACCTGTTACAGATGATGTCAAAGACGAGGAGGACGACGATGAGGAGGAGGAGGAGAAAGGGGAGAAGAAGGACAAGCCGACGACTCTGTCTGAGAGAGCCGAGCGGATGAAAGCGAAGGAGAGACAGAGAATGAAAGAACAGCAGCGAGGCTCCGACAGAGATTCCAAGGATTCGATCGACGATGACATTCCTCTAAAGGAGATCGCAAACAAAGCTATCACCCAGGCCAGTACTCAGAAATCAGAGGCTAACAAAGTCAGGAACGAAGAGGACTCGAGCTGTAGCAGCATTGATATGTTCGGTGCAGGTAACGCCAGTGTGAACAATCGAATAGATCCTCAAGTTGTACTTACAAAGACCACCATGCATCTAGGCAAGGATTCCATGTCCACCAACACAATTTCTGCATCCTCCAAACGGAAGGAGACAAACACTGTTGATGTGCCATCATCATCATCGTCGTCATTATCTTCATCATCCATAGTGCCTTGTAGTAGTATACCCGTGACCAGTGAGGGCTCCATGCCCCTAATTGTAAATAGTAATAACAGCAGTAGCACCTTACCTGTGATGACCACCTTGAAGTCGCCCATCACCTCCCAGGTATATCAGATCTCCCCGACGGGCTGCCTGGGCGGAGTGGCACTCATCTCCCAGGCCAGTTCCACAGTGGGAATGGTCACCGCCCAGACCCTGCCCTTGATGACCTCCACCTCCGGCCTGCAACCCACGTCACTGACCAGCGCCACCACGCCCACCTCAGTCCTGGGACTCTCTCTCAGCGCTGATCGCCAGAACGCTGGCAAAGGTCCCGGTTATATGAAAGCGGTCAGCGGTGCGCGTCCTATCGTTCCAGCCCCATCGCCCCAGATGGTGGGACTAAGTGGCTCCCCATCCCAGAGCCAGGCGTCTCTGCCCTCCACTCAGGCCCACGGTTCGGCACTCAAACCTATCCAGCCCAAGCCCACCATTATGGGAGACTATCCCACCGTCAGCCCGGCTTTGGCCGATCTCAACCGGGACAAGTCCCGCAAAATGAAGAAGAAGAAAGACAAAGATAGCCCGGCCACCACGCCAGTCGGCATGCCTGGCGCTGCTGTGGCCAAGGGTCAGTTGTCATCCAGGGAACCCAACGGCTCTTTGACCGATCTGTCACAAGATGAGCAGTACAAATGCGAGCGGACAGCTGTGATAAAGAGCTCCAATCCGTCCAAGATGTTCGATGCTTCCAGTCCCTGCATGGACGCCACCAAATCAAACAGTTCACCATTCCAAACTGCCCACGACTCTCCCAAACTGCCCGGCGCCAACAGTATAGAGTCTCCCTTGACCGGTGGGCCCCGCCTGGCCATTCCGCCCTCCTCCCTGCCAGTGTCCTCGGACCAGCAGAGTACGGTCAATGATGACGTCCACAGTCCGGCTTATTCGGACATTTCAGATGCTAACGACAGCAACTCACCACCACAGCAGGACAGTCCGAAAAAAGACTCGGCCCTAAAGAAAGATGGCCAGATGAACGGTCCTCCCCATATGAGCTCAGATGCAGGTCAGTTATCGCAACACTATGGGAATATCTACTATTTCGGAGGCGCACCCAATTATTTACCTCATGGGATAAATCCGCAGTTGGCGTCCCCAACATTATCTAAAGCAATGCCCAAAAAAGACAATCTTGAGGACAGTAGGCCGTCAAGTTCTAACGATGAACAGCCGGAAAAGAAAGACGGTCCTCGTTCTATTCAAGAAGCAGAACTACAGCAGAAATCCTTATTTAACTATTACGCTCACATGCAGGGTGTTTCTCCCGCTGCCGTCCAGTACCACTACAATCTGGCTGGCTACAATGCCATGGACCCGGCCTACACTCAGATGCTGGCGCAACAAGATCCCATCTTCAGGCAGCAACTGGCAGAGCATCAAAAGCGGTTGCTGCAGCAACAACAGCAACATCAACAGGACATGTCTAACAAAACTGATGACTCTGGAAAGCGAACGCCATCCGGAATTACCGGCGGAAATCGACCCATGGGAGCTGGCTTTGATTCGGGCAGTAAATCCACAATGTCTCCCAGCGTGGGACCAGGGCTATCTGAGGGCCACATGGAGCAGAAACGACTGGGGGAAGACCGGGATCCGACCTTCCGGGACAAGCAGGGCGAGAATCACCATCTCCTGAAAGAGAACATTGAACTCAAATCGCAGATGGGGCTACACCAGGAACAGCAGCAAAACTACCAGTTGCTGAAACAGCAGCAGCAACATCAACAACAGCAGCAGCACAACGACATGCTCAGGGCTCAGATGTACCAGAAACAGAAAATGTTCGAAAACCAGAGACAGGACAAGCGAAAAGGTCCGCCGGAACTGACCAGTGCAGGGCTTCACACTTCCGCCTCAGCGCCCTCGTTAAGGCTAGGGGCAGATGTGAAGCCGGATCTTATACCCACTGATATGATTAAGAAGGAAATTATCCACCCAAAAGAGGGTGGCGGTGGAGCGAGCGGGAACAGACCTGAGTCGCGGCACGGCGGTAGCATGGACGCCAAACGGTTCGATATCAAAGAGGAAAACAGTAATAGTTCCAGACCGGGGTCCTCCTCGCTAGCCGACCTGGGCACCAATAAATCTCGGCCTCCTAGTCAGTCCAACCCAGCCAACAACATTCCATCAGCAGCAGGGAGTTCATCCTCATCTGCACCATCATCATCTACCCCATCCTCGGTGGCTTCGTCTATTCCCATGTCTGTTGTCACGTCCTTGCCGCCGACTCCTATCTCAGCGGCGAGCTTCCCATCTTTCTCCCCTTACTACCCTAGCCACTTCAGACCTATGCAGTTGGACCCCAATCACCCTATGTACAGGGCAGCTATCAACCCACACATCATCGGCTACGCCAGCGCCCCGCCAGGCGCCTACATCCACCCGTCACAACTGGGCTACCGCATGCCGTCCGTGGCTGACCTGGATCCCAAAGCTGCGGACGCTCCCAGCGGCGCCGATTCCTTGAAAGGAAGTGGCAGTGATGTTTCTTTACTGGCCCTGGCCTCCAATCCCAGTGGATATACTACCCCCGTGCACAAGATTCACGAGCTGCAGGAGAAAGGACGGCCTAGTCCTGGAGTACATTCCCCGGCCCCAGCCAAAGCCCCATCAGGCGGGGACACCACGCCTACCCCAGGCCCTCCTACCCCGGGCCCCCCAACCGTGGATAAGGTCAAGGACAAACAGAGGGAGTATTCCAGTTCGCCGCCCACCCAACGTCACGTGCACACCCACCATCACACGCACGTGGTGGGCGGCTTCTCGCCGCTCTATCCCCCGGAAGCCTACAGTGGTAAGTTTATGAAATACTGAATGATGTCCTAGCTACGTCTTTGCAATGTGTCAGAGTCCGTGAAAATACCGAGGTCTTACGTTTTGCAATATATCAAGCTGAACTACCATCCATATCTGTGGCACACATCTCCTGGCTTGCATGTTACGAACGCATGTCGACATAAAAATCACCTGTCAACTGTCTGCGTGAGATACTCGCATAGATATGAAACTACCACTGCCTAGATTGTGTAGCTGGATATATGAACACAAATTGTACAGTCTCATGGTTAAAAATGAAACATGTATATATGCCAAGTACCTCTCGACTTCATGTGATCGGATGGTTGAGGGACTGAATCTTCTTCCGATGTCTGGATGAAATACATGTCGTACACTCAGATGCAAGTGAGGTGAGAGAGAAATGTGTAGTCTATCTGCCTACATCTCTAGGCTTTTTGTGCGGTCGAATATTGAAAAAAGTGGTTCTCAATTGTGAAGAAATGCGGAAGAAGTACATACATAATATTTTGTTTTATGTCACACACTTTATGGCTTCATGTGATCGGATGTGGTGAAAACAAATTTGTCTCAACGAGACTTGTACGAATGTATGTCACGGTCTCCTGGCATCTGTGACGAGCGGATATTGAAACCTCTTAATGTAGATCGATAGATGAGAGATCGATGAATGCATGCCATGCAATACGTTTACATGCCCTTATACCCTGACGTGCCGACTCACTGTGTTGTATGTATGCTCGTGTAGGAGTGTGTCTTTCCAGGAAGAAGAATAGAAAAGTTAAAAAATTAAAAAAAAAAGAAGAAATGGATGCTTCAATAAACCAGCCCTCATGCTGACCAATATTTGAGAACGATGGACTTGTTTTGTTTGTATTTTTAAACATATCACTTTCCCTGCTGTCTTGGCTTTTGTTTACGTTTCCTTCGCGTTGCCTTCCCAAGTCACTATTTCTCCTCCTTCTTCCCCCTCCTCCCCCCCCCTCCCCTGCCTGCACTCATTTCCCATCTTTCAGCCCATAATTTCCCATTGTGTACTTCTATGAATTTTTATCTTTTATTTTTACTTTTCTCCTTCTGATTTTAGTTTCTTTTGTAACACCTTTCTTTGGCACCTAATTTATCTTTCCAAAATACCAGTTTTCCCCCTTTCAAGTCGCCATCTATACAGCGTCATTGTAAGCGATATGATACAGGGAGTCGGGCTTCGTGAAGAAAAAGAGAGAGAGATAGAGATTGAAAGAAAGGCAGACTAAGGGGAAAAAAAAGTAGACGCTACAATATACCAACCTTCATGCGGGCCAATATTTGGGATGTTCGACTTCCACTCATTATTTTACTTATTTTGCTTACATTATTGCATTGTTTTCAACTTTACTTTGCTTTTCTTTCCATTTCCTTCGCGTCCTCACTTTTTATCTGAACGTAAGCCCGACTCCTGTGTTTCGGCTCTTCCTCACTCCGTTCTTCTGCCAAATCTCTTTAGATACTTCTTTCACAGCCCGTTATATTTCCTACTACTGTAATCATGATTATGATATGATTATTTTATTTTTAGCAGTACATGCATTGCTACTGTTGTTGTCATTAATTTTTATTTTCTTTCTTTCTTTCTTTCTTTCTTTCTTTCTTTCTTTCTTTCTTTCTTTCTGTGTCTGTTTGGTTACTTATTTAATTATTCATTTACTTATGTGTCATTTGTTTGGAGTGCTTGTATTTTGGTGGTCCATGTACTTGTCTCTGCATATTGTAACTGTACGAACTCTTTTTAGAATTCTTTTCTAAGCCCCTTGTATTTTATTATCTTTTTATTTACTTGAACAATTTTATTACCATTCTGCATATTGATTAATTCAACCGCACTAGGCGCAGTATAGCCATAATCGCGCTGATATGCCGTAAAATCCGAACACAAAGTTTATATACTGATTCTCTTGATAGCCACACCATCATTTTATCCTATTCAGCCCCCCCCCCTCCCCTTCCTCTTCCTGGGACCTCCTGCAAGCCTCGCTGGCTTATGGCCTCTCTCTCCTGCAAATCCCTCTCTGGCTTGTACCCCTCTTGTCCCGTACGTCCTTCTCGTTTGACCCCCCCCCCCTCTTTCTCTCCCGTAAGCTCCTCTCTGATTTGTATCCTCTCCTGTGTCCCTCTCTGTCTTGTATCCATCCTCTCCTAAAAGTCCTTCTATGTCTTGTACCCCTCCTCTCCTAAAAGTCCCTCTCTATCTTGTACCCCTCCTCTCCTAAAAGTCCCTCTATGTCTTGTACCCCTCCTCTCCTAAAAGTCCCTCTCTATCTTGTACCCATCCTCTTCTATAAGTCCCGCCCTCTCTATCTTGTACCCATCCTCTTCTATAAGACCCTCTCTATCTTGTACCCATCCTCTTCTATAAGACCCTCTCTATCTTGTACCCCTCCTCTCCTAAAAGTCCCTCTATGTCTTGTACCCCTCCTCTCCTAAAAGTCCCTCTC
>JBCAUA010000001.1:2710030-2734387 GCA_038406235.1 Peronia verruculata | reverse complement strand
ATGCATTCTACACTATCAATAAGAGGTCAAAGAATAAAAATATCGCTAGAACGCAAAATCAACAATTTTGACCCACAACATCGATTTTCACTGCCGACTTTGGCCTTAAGAAAACAAATCAGAATAATTTGTTTACCAGGGTACACAGACTTGTCTACCCTCACCACAGCGGAGGAGAGCTGATATCTGACTCAAAAAGGAGGGAAAAGAAAGGAAATTTACCGACCCATAGTTCCTACTTAGAATAACTATGAATTTCATAACAAACCAATAGAACAGCCTACATTTCTTACATTCTTTCCGGATTCATAACGCAGAGTGAACAGTTTTTACTTTAATTCAAGTATAGATGTAGTGCATTTTGCACTATTCATTTCACAAATTTCTAGATCAATTCTTTTATGCCATCCTCTTACATATCTGATAGGGATGTCAGACTGTTTTCAGAAAAAAATCTGAAAATTTCCCCTTAAGATTCCCTGGGGTCGGTCACGGCGCTGTCTGGTTATGTTTGACACTTGAAAAAATCTAGGGTTTCCATTGTTTTGAGAGAAGTTTACAAGTTTTGACAAGATCCTGGGATGGGACTATAAAATTATACAACTACAGGAAATTCCGAGAACTAAAAAGATCCCACATGCGCCATAATCATCAAGTGTAATTAAGATCAGATCTAGATCTAGATCTAGTGAATCTTGATCTAGTCTAAATCACTAACAGCTACCCTATTACAGCAGTCTTTCTAAGGTCATATGCACATTATTTGTTGTTGTTTGAACTCTGATCTGCGGATTTTCCATCACCTCTCATGCGACCACTCAATGCATATTTTCGGGTATGAGAAATTAGATCTATGCGCTACGAACTTTGATCTCGATCTTCAGACAGCTGCTGAATAGATCTAACAGTCTGACTATCGTCCGAGGTATGAGCAGAACTCTTTTGTGCTTCTGGTTTTCCAGTCATCGTGTGGAATTTGTTTTGCAAATTACTATAAAACTGTGATTGTCTTGTGGATTCAGTAAAAATTGGCAGTTGATCAGCCAAAAGTAGGGAGGTTTGCGGCGACCAAAAAGTCGAAAGTTTGACATCTTTGATATCTGAAGGAGAGGACGCGCTTCACTTCACTGTAAGGTGGGAAGGGGATTACCGGTACCTGATAGACTCACGGTCAACCCGCCACCCAACACCCCCGCTTTCCCTTTGATCCAGTGCTCTGACCACTGACCGGCATTTTACAGGTATCTGCTTCTGCATGTAACAATAGTAGTATTGAACAATGGATTCTTGATGGTTCTGATTGCCCGTGGGAAAGTAGAGGACAGTGCCGGTGGGCTCATTCAGTTGGCGGGACTAAGTGCGGGTGGGGAATAGCAGTGGATGGAGAGAGGAAAACTGATTGGACGATGCATAGCAGTGAAGTGGTTACATTCTGGCAGTGATAGTGGTAGCTGTTACAAAAAGGAGGAAGCATAATAATCATTTCATTGACACTCATTGACAGAAAATAGTCAGTGAGTGAGACAACCCCCATCATGAGTGCTAGCAGAAACATTCAAATAGAATGACAGGCCAGTCAAAAATTTTCACATCAAAAATGTGTCAGAATTGCTGAGACTCAATTTTTTTTTTTTTTTTTCCCATTCCTCTTATGTAAAGTATGCAGACAAGACCCATAGGCCTAAGTGATGATGCACGTGATGGGGCATCCTGTCATCTTCTGTCCGGTGACATATACACAAAGACATGTATTGTATTCATAAAGCTGAACAGGTCGTCAGCATCCTACCAGACTTCTGAGTGAAAGCCCCCAGGATGATCTATGTCGTTCACATCGTGGTCGGCAACAAACAGACTGATAGCAAAAATGAGGGACGGGATGGGACACCGCAATTAATCAAAGATTTAGGTTCAAAGGGAACTACGTGAGCAGTCATGGTTGGATCATGAATGATGGGCGCATGTGAACAACCACTTTGCATGAGGGTGGGATGGGCGGGGTGTAACACATAATAGTACATATCCAGACTAGGCTACATCGTGCACTGTTCGCCTACAGACACAGGCCTTGGCAACGGTGGCAGGCAGGACCACTGCCGATAGCAACAAAGGGGAGAATACAGTTTTCTTGCTGGACTGAGTGAAAACTATATTCCAGCAGCATTCAGAATGATATCAAAGCACGAAATACCGAAAAACTAGTATCAAATATCCCAATCCATCCGAATGCGGGAATTTTTATTCATGGCGCAGGAAGGCGGGAAACTTGAGTCGAAGTGCAGGATGATCCCGCGCTAGGCAGTAAGGTAGGCAGGTATGGGTACATTTATCATTCAAACTTGCCATAATCTCTGACAGTATCAGCCTAGTATCTCAATGGAAGTACTTAGCTGCAAATTTTAACTGGAAGAACTGCAAATAGATCTTAGATATATAAATGAACAAAACATTATAGATACTTACAGCTCATTTCTTTCTTCATAATGCAGATAAATCACGTACTTTAGTACTTGGAACACCAGCCCATAAACAGACTTTTCAAAGACACCTTCAGCAGCAAGAGAGACGTAGACGACGAGAGGCAAATTTCCAGAATGATGTGCAGGTGATAGCTGAGTCACCTGAAAAAGGTAGCTTTCCATTTTTTTTAGGAAAATTTCAAAAGTTTACCATTTTCATTTCCTCTATAATATATAAAAGGTGGTTGGATTAATTTGAAATGTTTCAGTATTTGCTGCACTTTCTAACAATCACTCATTTTCAGCTTTAACTGTGATCCGAGAAACATGCCATTTTTAAAGCCAGAGAATCAGAGAATGCCACAAAAAGTGCCCAAAAATGCTGCCAAAAAAGGTAAAAAATTGCAGCTTATGAATTACAATATTTGCTCATATTCATCTTTTAGTTTTATAGTGTTATGTTATTTTTTTACCATGGTTGTGGACAGTTGAGATAACCACCACTACAGGAGGTTAAAAAAGCTTATAAAAACCATAACATAGTTTTGCTGGACAATATTTGATTAACCAAATTTATTTACACACTTTGATAGGCTTTTCATAACTCGTAAACGCATCATCCATAAAGTGTAGTATTTGTATATATCTACTTTGACCAGTTTTTTTTTTACATGTTAACGTCCATCTCGTGTTAGGCACAATATAGTGTAATCATGCTGATGTGCCGTTAAATCTTAACACAAACAAACACTTCTCAGACATTCTGGTGCGATTGCAGACATCTGCTGGATGATCGTTTATGTTTTGACTTTAAATTATGTAGAGGTCGACTATAGTCACAGCTGTAAAGAAACCACCACAAAAATCGGGGAGCTGTGGTATTGGTGATTTCCATCCATACTTAAAATCTTATGGCAGTGCAACTTATTCACTTTCATGATGTACCAGGTAATTATAGTGTTACATGGAATGAAGGAGTTAATCACTAACCAGAGGCTAGAACATGTGACTACGGCTTTCCTATTTGTCTTGACCCAGCCTAAGGATACGTAAAAGAAGTAGTAAGCAAAGCATATGTAATGTTTAAGTATGGGATATTGATATGATATCAATACAAAACTAGTTTATTTTATATTTGTGCCAGGTGAGAAAAGTCCACCAAATTAAAGAAAACTCAATCAACAAAGAATTTATTATGTAAAAATTTGAAAGCAGTGAAAGTGGGACAATTGTGTGGCAAGTGAGTATAAATGTGGGCACACTTTTCTCAGATCACAGTTTTTGTAATCCATGCCTAGTTCCATAATGAGGTTACATATCCAATACTTGAAGATGATTTCACAATATTATAGGACATTGTCAGGGAAATAGTTTTATTTACTTGGTCAGAATTTTGATATACACTCTCTAGAATGGTTATTGAGGAAACATTTAAAAACGAGACTTGCTTTATTAAGAAATATTCTTTTGGAATTGTCATTTTGCTATGTAACTAATAGCACCCTTAATGTCATCCCTAATATGACATAAAACTATGGACTGATACAAAATCTATCCTTATTATGAAACTCTCTCACTTTCCTGATTGCACTTTTCTTTTATAATTAGCTTTAAGATCAATTTTTTCAGACAAAAAAATCGTCCGTGTGGCATCAAGTAGTGATACCCACAATGAGCTATAATGCCCAGCACTATGAGAGAATAAGAAACATAAGGCCAGTGGAGTAAGTGTATAGAAATCACACACCTACCTTCCCCCATTTCACACCTCACCCATTGCTTATGACCCCAATTAAGTATGATACACCATGAGAGGATATCAAGGATTACATGGGTGTGCGAGGGTATTAAGATTTTATTGCTATTTATGGCATCAAAACCATGGTATCAGAAGATGGATTGGCCTTTGCCTTTTCAATCATACATACTTGCAGGCAAGTGAGAATTCAATAGTCCTTTTTCAGTTTCATACTGGAAATAGTAACGTGCTGCTTGAAATTCATTATAAGTCTAGTTTAGATCTAGGCCACCAGTGCTGAATTAATTGAAACTAAACATGTCAAAGCATAAGAGAACAGATTTATCATTGAAGTTCAAAAGGGCACTGATTTATGTTGGTGATGAAGGTTAATGAAAATATCAGACATTTGGAGAAGGTGCATGTGTCACGAAACAGAACGTAAACAACCATCCGCACAGGATTAAAAGAGGAAACGGGGCATACATGTAACCTTCAGAACTCGACTTTGTCTGATGGCAAACTCTTTCAGAGGGAAGTAATAATGTAATTAAATCATAGACATATTATATGCAAAAGAATGTCTGTGAATGAAACTGCTTCCAAGGATTGTGTTCACTCTTTCAGACTGGTCTTTTTGGCAACTGCAAAACATCGATAAAACTAAAGACTTTCTATTCCCTACAAATTTCATATTAACCGTTTAAAGTGTAATTGCTATTTTAGTCTCTGTATAAACATTGTAGTTAGGTACTTCTTTTTATTACACCAGTTATCAAGTGTTTATTGATGGATTTTCAGATGATGACAATGACACCTCAATGACTTTGAAGCCAGCAAGATTCATTGTGAGGGAAGCCTTCTACTCATCTAACTCACAGCCGTCTCGTAATGTGACTAGATCTTTACAGCGGCTACAGAGCAGTGACGGACCCTCAAACCTCAACAGTAAGTCAAGTTTACAGGCACTGTAAACAAATCAGTCATAGATTTGATTACAGAGAAGTAGTTGTAACGGTGAATAAAGTGCTTGTTCAGCCTGTGGAGTGTATTTTAGAAATAAATATAATGATGACTTGAATTAAATTTTGAGAACAGGGTAGATCTTGTGTGTAAAAAAAAAATTTAGTCTGTAAAGTTTCTATGGAACAAAAATTCATGACATATTATTATTCAGGGACGTCAAACTTCTGACTGTAGTCAAAATTCCTGATTTTTTTGTTATTGCCGACTTTTCTATCTTTAGCTGACCAACTGCCCACTTTTACTATACTGAATTCACAAGGCAATCATGGTTTTATAATTATTTTCAATTCAAATTCTGCATGAAGACAGTGAAACTGGAATATGAAAGAGTTAACCTCATACCTCGGACGATAGTTGGACCGTTGTTTGGCGGCTGTTCAAAGATCAAGATCAAAGTTCATATTGCTTGATTCCTCACATCCGACAACATGCAGATGAATGGTCGCATGAAAGTTGTTGATAAATAATCAGTACATCTGAGTACTAACAATAACAGATAATGTGCCAATGATCTTAGAAAGGCTAGTATAAGAGGACAGCTGTTCTAGATCAGAAAATAGATCCAGTCTAGATCTAGTTACGCTTCATGTTTATAATGACAGCACTGCCTGTGGGATCTTTTCAGTTTTTAGAATTTCCACTAGTTGTATAATTTTATAGTCCCATCCCAAGATCTTGTGAAAACTTGCAAGTTTCTCTCAGAGCAAAGAACATTTCTATGAAAATTTTTCTAACTTTTTTGTGACAACAGCTTGCTTGACATCTCTGTATTGTTATCATCTAAATTTGTTCTCCACTTATTATAGTTTCATTACAGATTACTGCAAGGTGAAATATGAAATATGCAAGGTGTAAATGAAAGAAGCTGATATGGATGTTTATTTATACTTGCTTAATATACTTTTCTCCAGAATATCAAGTTAAAAACACCAGATCACATGGAACTCTTGCTAGTGCTGTTCGAGGAGAATCTCCAATTCTGTCACCAAGAAGCCGTTTACTCCAATCTTTTACGTCACCTCATTCATCCTCGCCCAAGTCCAAATCAAAGGGCAGACATTCAGCATCCCTGAGGCGTTCACCCAGGAAATCTGTCAAGAAACTGGTTTTTAATGACAATAATGAAAATCAAAGTCCTTCAGGTCCAAGCAGGTCTGTAGGTATGGAGGATGTGCATCTACTGTTTGATGGAGACAATGCTAATGATTTCTCTCTTATTACAAAACCCACAACTTCAGGAGTTGGTTATAAAACCCCGGAAAAACAGAAAGCAAAGAAAAAACCAGAGTCATATGAAATTGCATCCTGTCCACCACTTATGTCATCACCAAAATGCAGAGCCCCTGAAAACGCTCAGTCCACAAAGCTAAATTTCAGTAACATTTTGGCCCAAGATAGAGCTAGGCCTTATTCAGGAAATTCGCTGAATTGTGGTAAAGTAGATACAGAACCAAAAGTTATGGTGAGAGCAACACCAGAGAAAAAAGACAGATCCCCATTTTCTTCTCCAGATCAAGCTAGTAAATTGAGAGCTTTCACCTTCAACAAAAGCCCCAACAAACCTATGTCCACAACTTCTGTCTACTCAAAGGGCAATACCACTTCACCATCAGCTTCTCACAACTTCATCATTTCAGCATTGCCGTCATCAAAAACAGATGGTCATCCTGAATCATGGATCACACCAACAAAAAGAAGACAGTCTCATGTAAATGAGGCTGCTAGCAGCAAGACTGGGTCTTATCCAACTCCTAAGAGACTTTTTGGATCTCAAAATCAAGGCAGCCCCCAACAGATCCACTCCACTCCAAGTAAAGTCAAGTTTTCAGAGACTTGTCTTGTTTCCTCTCCTACTGCCATCAGATGTCCGCCTTCTGCTGAGAAAGCAACTCCCAAAAAATCAATACTGAAAAGTCCACCAAGTTCTAAGGGGAAAGTGAAAAGACGAATTGAACTACAGCCAGCCCCAGTCAGTACAGAATCATCTGTTTCAAGTAACAGTAGTCCATTTACAATCTCATCAAAAAAATTCTTGCAAAGACCTGAGCCCAGTAATACAAAAGTCATATTATCTAGTTATGGACATAAATCAGTGAGACTAGATTCCACGCAGTCTACAAGTGCAGGTACGTTATTACAACTTGAACACAAAAAAATATTTACTCACAAAGGAATGGAACAAGGCAGATATGCTGGAAGTAATAAAACTTTGTTGAGTTTCACTGATGGTCAACAAAGCACACAAAAAAAAGAAAGTAACAATAAACAAAAATCAGTTCGGGGAAGAAATCTGTCCTCATGCTCAGATGAGAGTTCAGATGATGAACAAGTCATCTGTGGACATGGACCAGCATCAGTCACCATTCGTACCCCCTCTCCCAGTGCCAAGACTAATTCTGAATCTTTCAAAAACTGGTCAAGACGAAAGAGATCCAGTTCTAAAAATGGATCTAGCTCTTCATCCAACTCCATTCTGTCTCCTACCTCCTCCTGCTCCAGCAATGAAGAAAAGAAGAAAATCCAAGAAGATAGGACAGAAACTGGTGAGCAAAATGATGCGATTACAGGAACCATTGTAGGACATGACACACGGTCTAGAAAAAGAAGTTTATTCACCATTGCTGATGACAATGTTGTGCAATCTCCCCACAAACGAGTGAGGAAAAATCTGGGATCTTCAGACAGAACTCACATTGTTTGCAATGCATCATTAGACAGAGAAGAAACAAGTATGTTTGGACCAAGTAAGAGCCCTGAGACAGTTCCATGGGAAGTTGTAGATGTCTTTGTGCAATGCCCAACAGGTGTCACAATATCTCAGGAAATATCAAATTTTTCTCACTCAAGTCAGGGTCCAGTTTATAATTCATCATCCACCACAGGATTACCATCATCCACACATCCGTGTCAGAGGTCAAGCAGGCTGTCAAATAGTTCCTTTGGGGAGAATAGTCAAGGTTTCTCCACACAGCCAATGTCATCCATAGATTCTTCTACTGGCAGAAACACTACTTGTAAGTCTGTGAGTAATCCTTCAACTTCTAAATGTACAGCTGAACATATTTACACTACAATTCAAACCTCACAAGACAACGTTGCAGAAGGTGCTAATACTTTCACGCCATCTAGTTCCAGAAATGCTCAGGTAATGAAATCTCCATCAGGAGAGCCTGTTCATCCATCCAAGAGAATCTCTGCATCATCTGCTGGGAGTCATAGTGATAGTTCTCCTGCCCATCAAGAATCCACCAGCCCTGGCCAGAAACAGTACTCACCCTCTCTATCTGCTACTGGACTCCTACATCTCATCAAGTCCCCCCTCATATCACCCAGGAGCAAGAGAAAAAAGCAAGAGAGTGTGGTCCAACCCCGTAACACCAGATCGAAGTCAAGGAAACATCTAGACTGGAATTAAAACATTTTTTTTTCAAATCTGAAGATCAATAGTTACACCTAAAGTAACCCCAAATAATGAATATTATTTCAGTTTCTGCTGATCAAATTAACATTGCTGGAAATTCCGGGAAGTCAGACTTGAGGTTAAAATTGGATTGCTTTCAGTTATTTGTTTTCAGATGCAATTCATTTGTGTTATCTCAACCTACTTGCAAAGGATGTTAACTCCATTTAGTGATAGTCAAAATGCAAAACTAGACTAATTGTTCCTAGTTAATAGTTAGGTTTGTGAGAAGTGTTGCTTTTTGCATCATTCTCCTATACTTGGCAATATTTCAGTTCTACAAAATAGACACATGAATAGTGATAGCTTCATTGAATTGACAGACACTTAGTTTTCAACATTAATGGTTGCTTTTTATCACCAGAAGAAGTTTGGTTTTGTGAGGTCACTTATTATTAGAACACACCAGAGTACATATTGTTCTTTTTCCATTACTTTTTATAACTTGTTCTATATGTTATCTTATCTGAGATCATATGAGCATGAAATCTGTTCTATTGTACAGCTTATTTTGATTCATGCAGCTTTACTCTACATGTATGAAATTTTGACTGCTTTTTCATTCACCTGTACTATAAATCTACAACAAAACCCATAGAAGGTCATTAACTCAAAACTGCTGAATGTATCTATCTGAAATTTGACACATAGAATTGTTGCATGAAGACCTGTATTTCTACCTATATAAAGCCCAAAAAAAGTTTTATTATATCATGTTATTCTAAAAAGGTGAGAGTAATTGAATTATAAATTTGCGAGTATGTTGGATCAGAATTGTATGTTCAATAGAACAACACATTATTTTTTAGCTTTTTCGCTTCTGCTAGCAGAGCATTATTCAAAACAGCAAACATGTTTTCTTTGGGTAGCATTTAATTTTTAAATCATCTAAAATACAAATGTCTTTGCACACAGGCAAATGAGTCAGAAGTTATGCTGGGAGATTTCAAGCTACAGACATTTTTTATCTATTTTCCAACTCAGATACCAGAATTATTATTTTTTTCACAAATGAAAATTTAATCTGCTTTAAACTGAAAAAAATTTAGGGGGGTGTCTGAGGGGGAGAATAATTCTGAACGGCCGTAGCTTGAGATTGCTTGGAGTGTCTTCTGACTCAGTTTCCGTCGGTGCAAGACAAATACTGAAATGCACAGGCTAGCAATACACTTTTGGTGGTAGGGCAGCACTTTTGGTGGTAGGGCAGTATTGATTTGACCTATATTTTCAGTCTCCCATGAAGGGCATGGGTTCTATACTGATTGTGATATAAATATTTATTCATTGTTGTTGATGTGTTTAATGCATGTGGATAGCTAATTTCTCAAGAATTTGTGGGTTTTTTTGGTTTTTTTTTTGAGAGCAGGACCATTATTTTCAGTCCAGTTTTTAAAATAGAAATGTCATTGTTTTCTGTTGCTTTTTAAAAACTTTGTCTTGGTGTGGACGACCCTGAACATTATGAGGGAGAAAAATCTGGAATTTTTTTTTACAAAATCACAAGCACTGCATCTAAGCAGTTATTGAAAGAGAAAGACAGAAAGAAACGCGATTGTTAAAAAAAAAAAAAAAAAGAGGGTAAAAGAGAAAGTAGAAATTAAACTTTTTAAAAATTCATGTTCATGTTTTAACGTTTTTCATTTTTCATAAGTCATAATAAGCAATGCATATGCAATAGCTTCACAACTAAATTTTCTCTTGCCTTGATTCTCAAGCTTACATATTGTTGGGAGGAGGTAGAACTTGTCTTTCTGCTTTCTTGAGGACACATTCACTATCGCACTGAAAATTTTTGCGGCCACTTTCACTTTATTCTTCCACATGTACATATGTTTTTCTCATGTTTACATGTATCTTATTCAACAACAAAAAAATGCAGAGAGGTGATAAAGACATAACAGTACAATCTGGAATTTTGGGGGGGGGGGGGGGGTACTGTAGTTTTAAAAAAAAAGCTTTGGGGAAAGTTGATAAGTGCCAGAGTCTTCCTCTTCTTGCAGTATGACTCGAGAATACAGGACCGTGCAACTTGACTTAAGATTCCAGTGCAAAGATTTACATCCTTTCAAAATGCAAAACCCCCATGCATGCTAGCTGCATAGTACCTTGTGCATCCACCAGTCCTGTTTTAATTAACTCTAGCCCTGCAATACAGCTATGGAGAAGCTGAACTCTGCAATGAGCTGCCAGCGTGTCAGTCTGAGCGACAGAAGCTAGCACTTGGTTTCATTCGGCAAATGACCATTGACTCCACATAGCCTTCTAAATGACTCAAATGTAGGTCTATATTGGACATCTGACTATGTGCTTTGCTAAATTCCTCCCTTAATTCCACCTCTTCTCCACACATAATACTTGAAATATCTTTGGCAGAGAGGCTGTACTCACAAGTATATGTCATTTGCACAGGAATGTTAAGTTTGCCGTACTCCAATCAAATATGCACAATTGGTCTAATAATGGGACAGCATAAGAGCACAAGTGAGCTATCTGATGTGTAAACAAAGTGAGGCAACGGCTGCTATAGTTTTCATTCATGCATGTTTGTAGTTCACTTTCACCCTTGACAGCTCGACTGCTGGTCAGTGTAAAACTTGTTAAGTGGGCCATATACATGTTGTCAGATGTATCTATTCAAACAGGAAAGACTGTTTGATGTTATTTTTGTTGGATTACACACTTCAAGGCAGTTGAAAGGACTTGAGTAGACCATGTGGCCTTTGATTTCTGTTCTTCTGTTCCATCTAGCAGGAATTCATCACTGAATAGTACAGACTATTTTATACTCTTATCAAGTAATATTACCATTTAGTGTTGAGAGATCGTCCAATGAGCTGCACCTATTCCTGTCTAACAATAGTTTGACATAATCTTTTAAGTTTTGACGACATGGTGAGAAAAGTCACAGAGGAGTGAGTTGGTATTTATACCATCATCACACAATGAAGTGGAAAGTCAGCTTGTGTATAAATACAGGCTGCACATTTTATGGGTTTGTAAGACTAGCAGTTAGTCCAACTGGACTCAGTAAAGTTGTCTGTAACAAAGTCTGCATTACAAGAAACAATGTAACGTTGGCCTACACAGAAAATACATGAAAGACAGGCAGTCGCCTTTATTTATCTTTGCAATGAACTTCCTTTGCACATGTTATAGGAGGAAGAAAGGGAAAATCATGTCGATATAGAGGGGATTTTATTTATTGGTATTATAGAAGAGAAAATGTGGGACTCAAAAAATACATGTATCTTGTCATAAGAAGAATGTTGATAAAAGGCATATTGATATATTGGATTGTATTATAGTAAATAGACAGACTGACAAAATGTTTTCATGACTGTTGTCAGTACGAAGTTTGTACTGTATAAAACATCTTAGTTAATGTGTCTGATAAAATACAGTTTGTTGCAGCTTTGATTTCACCATATTGTTGTTATGAATCAAGGCAAAATGTTCCTATACATATGTAATACTTATGTCTCTATTGTCACATGTCTTGCACGCAGGGCAAATGAGTGGAAAGTCACACCGAGCAATCTCATTCTAAGGTGGTTTTTAACTATTTTCCAACTCAGATGCCGACATTTTTCTGTATATCACAAAATGTAAATTTAACCTTTTTTATCCTGAGTTTAAAAAATTTGATATCTGAGTTGGAAATTAGTTTTAACTTAGAAAAGCCCCTAGCACGACTTCCAACTCATTTGCCCTGGGCGCAAGACACATATGATAAATTTGTGGAGCTAATGCACATTTTAATGAGAAATAGAAATTGAATATAGATAGGTATTGTTCAGTCATCAATAAAGTAGAGCTTCATATCCATATAACATGTTTGTTCATCTGTTGTGTTACTGCAGCCTGGTCTTGAAAATATGCTTATGTAGGAATGTTTTTAAAATGAAATATAATGCAAGAGTGATGTTCATGTTATAATAACCAATAATAGTAATACATGTACATGTATTATATTAAAGATTGAAAGAATGGAATCATGGACTGTTAGCGATTTGTAGTCCATTACTCACATGGCAGAAATACACATTTGTTCATGATGTAAGAAAAGTTTAAGGATAATATGAAACAGGCAACACAATATAATTTTGAGAACAGTTTATTTAAAAAACATTGAATTTGAAAAAAATGGCAAAGCATTTAGGCAGTTTTAAAGTTGGGCTATACAAATAAACCCACTAGTCACATTTTCATATCAGATCACCTGGGATCTAAACATTCTCACTTTCACCTCTCAGGTCTTTTAATTTTTGCAATAGTTCACTTACACATAAATACACAGATACACTATCACATAAAATTCCTTTCACAGCAATAAATCATAAATTACAACAATAAGTCATAAATTATCATAATCACAGAATTGTAAACATGTTTAAAGTTATAGTCATGAGTTTCAAGCCTGCAGGGTCTAAGTTGAATCCTTAATTTAGAAACATATCTCTGACGCATTTTGCTATTTGTTCATGTAAATCTGCCATTAAATCTCTTCTGTCTGGCAGTATCAGATCAACTTCCAAAGACATGCAATGTGTAACGTTCCTGTTCCATTTATTATGTTGACATGAGCTGGTGGTGCATAGATTGGAGTTAAGTTTTTTCATTTTTTTATGTTCATGAATTTGACAACTTGACATACTGTATCCTTCAGTAGAAAAAAAAAAAGGGGGAATTTTGAATATTCAGAAGATGGAATCATTTTTTTAAAGAAGTGGGAGTAGAAAAAGTTTTAAAAAAAATGTCTCTGAATTATTGTTATTCTATCTTCCTCAGAAATTCAAATATCAGATAGTAAGAGTATCAGAGCTGGAAATTCAACAATATTATACAGAAATGAGTCATAATAAAGAATATTTGAAACCTAGAAATGCCAACTGAAACAGAACCAAGTGATGAAATTAAATTTTTGAGACAGTTGGAGTTTTTGAAATATTAAATGTCCTCTGTTTGTGGTTTGAAACTAAACTTTGACATAATTTGGCTTGTAGTGTAGATTTCTTCAAGATATGGAAAGAATCGGCAGCACAAAGCTGGCATTCCTGTTATATGGCAGGGTGCATAACATTGAAATAAAAAAAAAAATGCATTTCAACTCTTCATTTACTAGACAGAGGTGTCTAGCTAAACTAAACCCCTTACACTGAAAAGTACATCAACTAAAAGTTGGGCCTTGTTGGTTGCCGAACAAGCAAAAACATTCATTGGTGCAAAATGTCAAGAATCAATTCTTACTTCGTATTTTTCCCAGAAATGTTTGATTTAAACTCTAACAATAGCTACTATTTTAGACAAACAATGGGAAAAAAAAATAACAACATGTAATACTGATCAAACCTGGAATGCACCCGACACATTTGATGTGCCTGTCTATATTGAGAATCTCCAAAGAGAAAGGGAAAAAGCATAAAGTACAGTATTAAAATGTTTGGCAAGGTCAATATCTTTTAAGTCAAAGGACAGCTGAAGGAGCTAGTCTATGAGCAGAAGAAGAAAGTTATATCATACATTCGAAAAGCAAAACACATTAGTATTAATATGCTGAGATGATTATCTATCTGCCAAATATTATTAGAATAGGAAAAGGTTAAAGCTATGTTAAGGCGCAGTGTTTCCTCAAATCTGACATACACAGGAATTATGTAGGAAATGCACTGAATTTTTCAAATTTGTTCATTTTCAGTATCACCCAATCTACTGAATTATGAAGAGCCAAGTACAAATGTCTTTGTCCATTATGAGACAACAGCCAGCCTTGTCTTTTCTGAGCTGGCTTCCAAATTTATAACCATAAGAGTCATTGAAGTAATGCTCTGGTTCAAACAACAATTAAAACAAATACATGTACTAGAAAAAGGTGTATGAGACATGATTTTGGGATGTCAATTATTTTATATGTGTAATTTTTATCCAAGAAAGCAGTTGTTGATATATTGTCCACAAATCTTTCTTACTTGTTTAAAGAACTATTTTTGCATCTGATCTAAATTTTTTTTTTTTTTCCGGACATCTTAATTAATGTGCAGGTTTGATCTTTTTACTGATTTCCACTTTACCATATCAATCAAATTTATTCATCAATTGATTTACCATAACTTGACATGATTGAACAAAACTCTCTCTGACAACAGTTCACAATATCAAATCTCCACTATTCGAATAAGAAATAGTTATTTATGCATGCATCACTATAATGTTAACTTACCTGAATTCTCTTATATTATATCCTTGCTTCTCTGAATTATTATAGATGAAACAGTTATGAAATATTTTATACATGTACATGTCTAAAACAGTCCATATCCACTGGGAATATTCTGTTTCTCTTAGACCAGGAAGAGTCTACCAAATAAAGTTAAACACAATTTTGTCATTATTGACATCTCTTTGTATCACAGGTTCTAATAGCAACATGAGTTCCTCTCTTACTGTCGGGTTTCATGGATGGTGCCAATGAAATAGAGACACTCAGTTAACTAACAATATTTTACCTGATCAAATGTAGCCAAGGCAGAAAAGACAATGATGATTCCTGAGCTAAAAGGAAACTGAATGCAGCTGAAGATGTGTTGTCCTCTCATGCGATTATGGCCTCCACATAAGATACCAGAATATTATAATTGCCTAAATTGTGCAATATAATATGGAATTCTCAGCCTTTGTTCTAGAGATGGACAATTTCTGGAAAACTGTAGTTGTATCATTGCTGATTGTCCTTGCACAAACAGAATCCCTGTTGCTTATGAGTGCAGTTGATATGCAACCTGTAAGCTGTCGTTCAGTTCGGATCAGCTGGTAGGTTGTGGCCCAAGCGATGTTTTGCTGATTGCATATTCACGGTTCAACATGTTCTGATGGATGCTTTATTTCAACAAGAACTGGACCTGTCTTGTCACTCCATCCTCTATGGGTTGGTGAAATACTAACATAGCATTCCTATTTCTTTAATTGCTATGACACCAGGCACAATGATGGCGAGCATGGTTTTTCGGCTTGCAGATTTACCTTTCTCCGCACACTCTCTGGGGAAGGACAGTTACATTATAATTAGAGCTAGCTATATATACTTGTACTAACAAATGTACTATATCTAAAAGTATATATTACTGCTTTGAAATGAGACACATGTATATACAAATTAACAAATTATGTAAGTACTTATTGTAACAAATCTATCAGAATATTATTCAAAATGAACTATTCCTCAAATTGCACAATGCTGCAAAAATCCACTCCAGTCTAACAGAATATTTCTGACTAACATTGAGATCAATCTTAATGACATGTCTTTGATTGTGTGAACAATCATGTAGGATACCAGTAAACAAAGAAATGCTGCGCTACCTGCTAACTGTTTTCTGTCTATGGCAACCAGGGCTTCAAATAAAAGTTTAAGCACATTCTCGTCTTTCCTTACACCATGCAGCCAGATGTTGAGCAATCGATAACTGTGCTCTCTGTAACTAGTTGTGCCTGTATCACAAAAAGGTAAAAAAAAAAAATAGTTTTGTTAAACTGACAAATGACACAGTGCAGTCTAGGCCTATGTGTTGCCAACATCATAAACATACTTGTAACAGAATTCAAATCAGAACAGTCTGTTTCGAAATTTTGTTCTCTTTAAAAGTTGTAACAGTGAGTACAAAAGTAAACACAACAAATAACTTACAAACTTGCTCACCATTGAAAGGCACATAAGAAGAATCCTAAGGTAATCCAAGGCCAAAATATTCAGTAACACAAACATTTATAATGAAATATACATATGTGTACTTACTTCATGTGTCAATGGTAAGATTTCAGTTCCATGTGTTTATTTATTTTTCTTACTACTGTGTTTGCCTTGCACACAAATAAGGCTAACATGGTGTGTCATGTTTATGAAAGAGTTTTAATATCTGATTTTCTATTATGTGCATTAAGCACTTCACTGCTAACAACAGTGGGAGATATATCCATCCAGAAAGGCAGTCTCTCGTGTGCAGAAAAACGTTCATACTACATTCACAGTCAGTTCGCCATCAACCACTCCTTTTTCCTCTTTGATCTGATGTTTTGACTGCTAACTAGCATCTTGCATCTTTCTGGAGAATCTTTTGATGGACACTGCATACTGATGATTGACAGATGAGGTACCAATGAGAGCCCAAATCAGGCATTCGTGTAATTTTTTGGCAACATTGAACAACAGTCGATGCATCTTAATACCTGTGGGACAGAGGATGGATGCCGGTTGGCTCACCCACAGTGGACGGGGCTGAGTGTGAGTGGAGGGTTGGCAGTGGATGGCACAGAGGGTAGGTAGAAGGGGGTGGGGAAAGTGGGGTTGACCATACCACTGATGCTTAGCACAGGTCTGCAGTATTGATGCAGCAGTGAAGCAGGTAAGAAAATTCCCAAGGAACCTAAATTCATTTTTCATTTTGTGATATTGAGATGCTATTAATTTGCATATATTTTAGAAACACGTAACAATGGTGCATCATAGTCCCGTGAAATGAACATCTGGTGATAAGTGAGGAGAATCTAGGAGGACAGGGAGAAGAAGGGTAAAAGGATTCTAAATTTTTATGCATAAAACATTGGCTTTGAACCAACAGAACCAAGCATAAGATGTGGATGGGGAGTAAACTTATCTGTGATCTAAACACATGGAAACAAGGGGAGGGGGAAGGTTGGGCATGGGAGATGAAGAACAGAAAGCTTATGATTTTAACATATGGAAACAAATGTGACTGGGAGAAGAGTGGGTATGGGGGAAGGGGAACATTTACTAGTCAGAAAGCCTATGATATGAGCATTTGGAAACAAATGAGGGAACAGAAAGTAGGAGAGGAGCAATTTATAAGCAGACAAAGTCATGAAACTGTCACTGGCCATATAAAAAACTAGAGGACGAAGGGATGGATGGGGTGGGATAAAATATTAATATGAAAGTCGAAATCTGAATACATGGAAATCAGGGCAACCACCTGTGTATTCTTGCTCTATCGCCCTGACGTGCTCTGGTGTAAAATGCCAGTGATATGCCAACTTCTTCCAGTCAGCAGGTTTAAGTTGTTTCATGGCCATCTTCCACAGCACATCCTTCATCTGAGGGGCATGGGGATGCTGAGGTTTCCTGAGGTAAGTATCTGGGTCCACATAGCCGACATCCTTGTCATGATATTCCTAATAAAAATAAATAATTGGAATGTATTCAGACATAAAAGATATATATAAAAACTCCTTCCTATTTTAAAAAAAAAAAAAGTAATATTTTCAGACACTCATATCTTCTGAATCAAAAGAAAAGCTGATTCTTGATAAGATATACCGAAATAGAGGGCATAATTTAAAATACTCAGGAACTCATTACATGTAAAAAGTTGACAACATTAAATGTGAATGCATTCAATATCTGCCTATGTTTTGAAGCAAACTAGCTGTTTGTATTACAATGAAAATAAAAATAAAAAAATGCTATCCACTCTCCTATATCAGAAAGAGCCTAATGTTCAGAGGAAAAAAAAAAAAGTGCAAATTTTTAAGACTCACTCGTGTATTGGCATAGTATCGTTCTGCTTTGATCAGCATGTCTACAACTGCAACATAGTTGCCTCTGGCAGCAAGCTGAAGTGCACTTTTCCCAGACTGAAACAGAAATAAAAGAACTTTATATTTGCCTTGGAAGATCTGAAAAAAAAAAAGCATGAAGATGTCAACTTGTACTTTGAGAACTGCTAGATAAAAATTGCTGGTCATTCATTTCTGATAAAGATTTTCTATGTTCATTATATTTAAGGCTATTAAATTTTATTAAAGGGGGGGGGGGGGGGGTTCTGAAATCTGGATTTTGCTTTAAAAAAATGTGATTTTGAGTTTTTGTTTTTCCTTTAAAGTCCTGTCTTTTCTGAGTAAAAAAATGTATCAAAAAGTGAACATGTCCATTCTAATGTGTTAGATCCATTGTCATTCAACTGTAGGCTTGGCCTACTGTCAACAAGGATTTGGCTCCTTCTGGCTATTGATGGATCATCACTGTTTGATTATATATACATGTATAGCAAAAGAGTGCATAAAACACTTGATTATGATCTCTTCTAGCAATATCTTGAGCCTTAGTGCCAAGGATGGATATTGGATGTTCACTCTGAGATGAAAATAAAAACTGCTGATCATCAGATTATCGCTCTAAACTTTCACCACATGTTCTAAAATGAACTTCCACATCCTATAAATAGTAAAATTTTCTTTTCTTTCTGTGGCTTCAGAGCACAGCTGTGGATGATATGCCATAATAAAGGTCAAGATGACAAGACACTCTTTGTTTGGACACACACAAAAAAGGGGGGACATATGAACCCAAAAGTCACTCCATGGGAGCCCTTATAATGATGGAGGGCAGGGAAAAAAAACTGAGAAAAGACATGCCCAGAAAGCCAGAAAACGGCAACAAAAGACACGGAAGTCATTGGGGGAAGGCTAGTATATATAAAAAAAAAAAGATCTGTTCCGAGGCTGAAAGCCGAACAAAAAACTCTCCATGTCAAATTTTCACTGGAAGAAAAACCCCACACTATAAAGACATTTTTCTCAAAATTCAGTTTGGGCAGAGTTTTGCTATCGACTTTTTTATTTCTAAACCGATTTAAACTAAATTTAGCATACATTATTTTCATAACAAGACCAACAAAATGACATATGCACGGGCTATTTAGTTTCAAAATTTTAGAGAAAAATAGGTTTTTAATATAAATAAAAGAGCAAAATTTGCAATTTTATTATATCACATTTTCTAGAACATTTTCTTTTGCATATGAAGACCTGAAAATATGGAACTTTTTAAATATTCTGTCAAACAACGTGTTCGCTAAGTTCAAATCTGGTGTAGGAGATGAATTTTAACATCAATAACTTCAGAGAGGACAAAATCCAAGATGGTGGTGTTGCCATGGGAACTGTTTGAAAAAGTTGATTTTTTTTGTCTGTTTTCCTCTATTATGAGAATAATTTTTCTGCAGTAATTTTAAAAAATAACACCTCTGGACCCCCCCTCCCCCCACTGTAATTGATAGATACCTCTGTGTCCTTTGAATATAAATCAAATTTGAACATTTTAACTAGCAGTGAAAAAAACAAATCAGAGAAATATACATATGTTTTATATAGACCAAAGACAGTTAATTACATTTCTACTTCCTCTCAATAAAAGGATTCTTGTGACTTTGCATTGAAAAGAAGGTTATTTAGATTGGTTGAATAGAAATCTGTTTCAGGCAAACAAATGACAATGTGACCAACTCTTACCTTTTCCCTTGTCTCAAGGCTTGCTCCTCCAGCCAGCAGTATTTGTACCACATCTAAATGTCCGCTCTCCACGGCAACATGCAAAGATGTTTGCATTCGCTGAAAAGTCAAATCATAATGAGGATGGAGGCAACTTCAATATGTAGTTTTATGATCCCTTCACAAACAGCAAATTTGTTGTTATAGTGTCACTGAAATTGGTATCATCACACTTAATACCACTGCTATGTCAGAAACATAGCTGATAAAAAAAAACAAGGGAAAAGTTCACTCAATCAGATGACAAGTGTGCAAGCAAGCAAGTAATAGTTTCTCTGAGTCTAGAGAAGAATTACAAGTAATTATCATGACTTAAAATAAGTATATTTGGGTCTCAAACATAACATAAGTGATATCTTTTTTTATATCTATAAAGAGAGCATGCAAATACAAATACTATATGTGGAGTTTGTAATGCAGCACATGAATATTTTTATTATGCTACAGATTACAAAAATTCTCATCCGATAGATTCAACTTACTGGTTTCCTAATCAAACTATTAGAAAATTGTTAGTTAAAACAAATGAATATTCATATTCATTATTTATTATGCAACATGAAAATCTATAAAATACTAGAGAATCGTAAGTTAAATGTGTTATAGCCACAGTGTCTCTACAAAGCTTTTACACAAAGCAGCTCAACTTCTACTGAATTATAATTAAAACAATTACAAGATGACATCTACAACAGGTTGACATATTTTGACTGACTTACAGTGTTTGGCAGGTCCAATTCACATTTGGCATCAACTAAAACCCTGGCAACTTCTTTGTGGTTTCCATTGGCAGCTATATGAAGTGCAGAATTTCCTTGCTGTAAAGGCGGGCATTGTTAGCAAGTTAGAGCACAGGGTTGAGGAAGGAAAGCAAATATGAAAGCAAGCTCCTTAACATGATTATTGAGATTAAAAGAAAATTTATAGATATAAAACTGTATGGTATGAATACAAAAAGTCCTAAATTTACAGTTCATACACATGCTGGAGTTAATACAATATAAGAAGTAAGCATCATGTTACAGCAGAAATTAGAACCACCCCTGAGTCATTCTTTTAATGTACAGGTTGCAGGAACAGCGGAAACTAACTCAGATCTAAAAACGACATGTGTTACACCAGCTCACAACCAACGGGTGTATTATACAATGCTTTAAATTCTTGGCAGTAACAATGCATAAAAAAACATAGCATTAAAAAAAAAAAAAACAGTTTTGGTCTTTGGCACCAGATGACACATAAATGAAATGTCCACTTTGTTTATCAGTTCTCAACATGAGCTACAAGGCAGACAACACAAGTAACATTAACTAAATTCTGGGCAATCATAAGCATCTAAATGGCGGCTTCTATTTTCACAGCACTACATAAAACGATGGCTTTATAAAACAAAACATGTATACCCATAGATGCCTTGGCCTACACAGTAAACTGGTGCATAAAACATGAGATTCTAGGCATGAGCATGAAAAATAGCACATCATAGCTGTCATCCTAAACTAAATAGCTACCCTAAGATATCCAGCATGTTTTGCAGCAATATGTCTTAAATATATTATACTTACGAAGTTTTGAGCGTTGACATTACATCCATATTTGACTAAACTCCTACACACTTCCACATGACCCTCTTGTGCTGCCATATGTAAAGGCGTTACTTCTTTCTGAAAAGTTAGGGATACCTAAGATATGCATTTTGACAAATTTTGGCTTGAAGAACAATGAAGCAACACAGCCAGCTATCTATATATTAAGCAAGAAAGGATAAATAGTCTTAGCAGTGAGTCCTTTGAATACATCGTGCTTTTAATAAATATGACTGGGCTAATTTTTCCATTGAGAATCAACAATAAAGAGCACTTCCTCAGCCCCTTTCACTCTGGTCTAGAACATATTGTGAACAAAATGAAAATACTTATATTGCAAACAGTTTAAGCATGTCTCCTTTCATTATAAAGCACAATGGGCAAGGATTCAGCACAGTTTACAGACAAAATAAATATAACAGAACAGTGCTTTCACATTGGCAGAGTAGTTAGCTCACAAACAATTTTCTTAAAAAAAAACAAAAAAACTGTTATCAGTCTGAAATTTCGTTTTTACTCCTATGGTTTAAAACAGCCAATTTCATGCTTCAAGAGCTCTGTCTGATTTTGGCTTATTTCCACATCACAGCTATAGCAGTACAGCAATGACAGATGTCCCTTTGTACCTACCACGGTTTCAGAGTTGGGGTTGGCAGTGTAATCTAAGAGAAGATCAACTGCTTCTTTGAAACCTGCCTCAGCTGCCAGATGTAATGCTGTTTTACCATCCTGTCAGTCACAGAGAAAGGAAGAAAGAAAGAAATGATGACTACTGACAAGATTCTTTCAATTTACGCAGACACCCTTTTGTAGTCTCTTAATTAAAGCTGTAAATAAGTAGGCATCACAATGTTCTCAACCAGCTTTTCTCTCTCAATTCATTGAAAAATATTTTATTTTCATTACTGAATTATACAGCCCAACTCTCGCTAATCATCATCTGCTCTTTTTTTTTTTTTTTAAATTTTTTTATATCATTTTTCTAAATTATTTTTATTTGTTTAATATATCTATTCTTTTTGCCCCTAACTTTTCCAGATGCATCTTATTTTTTTCAGTGATCACTAAAAATTTTTACATAATATTGATCTACATCGAACTTGTGAAAAGTATCTACCAGCGTTTTGATGGTCTTTCATAGATCTTTGTTGTTGTTATTGGCTTTTATCTGAAAGCGTCACTTCATGACACTGGATCACTTCAGTTTTAATAACTTATGTTTATGAGGGACATCTATCCCTTTCTGATTTATTGTCAGCCAGCCTCTGGCTTCAGAACTTTTATGTTGAAAGCTTGATTTTCTGGTGTCAATAAAATGGGCTTGCTCTGAACTTTCCAGTGTTCACATGGTGACAGCCAACACTTCGGTTGTCTAACATTGCAAGTTATCACTTGACAGGTGTATTCGGTTTCCTACTTTACAGTGACAAAACACACTCTGATGATGTGGATGATTAACACAGTACTAGTTATTATTATGCAGCTCATTATTGTAACAACAGTACTGTATGGACAAGAAAGAGAAATCAAGTAACTATCAATGTATTTCATTTGATAAAATACATTTTCTGCCATTATTTGAGGTTTGATTTCAGTTACCATATGGCCAAGTCACTGGCCATTTAGAGATTCAGAACGAATCCATTCGTGGAACTGAGATGTCCTTGACTTACCCATAGACATATCCTTACTATACTATGTACCACACAGGCATGTCCACAGACTTACCACATCCCTGTCGTCCACCTCCACTCCCTGCAGTAACAATTTCTTCAGAACTTCTATGTGACCATGTTTGGCAGCAAGATGTACTGCTGTCATGCCTCCCTGCAATAGAAATAATGGTACAGTGCTCGACACAGAAAGACAACTATATAGTTTACATCCATTCATTCCTTGACCACAGCGAGTAACACAGAGAAGCGATAATACCATTCGGCAAGCTGCCCCTGACAAGTCTCTAAAATCTGGAAAGCTTTGTGCATGGTGCCATGTGCCACAGATCTAACATGTGCCACACATCCAAACTGTTATCAGGCACTGAGGCTTTCATGAGGCAGAAAAAAAAATGTGCCCTATAATCTAGCTTCCACCATCTCTTTATTCAATGTGATTCAATGAGCATTGTGAACAATATGCATATACACACCACAGCAATATTCTAAGGTGTGCATCTTGGCTACAACGTGATTTTCACCTAGTCTAAAAGCATCAACAGATGACGGTGGATTCAGAGTCATAGTGGCATTTCTTTGACTTGTCAGTGTTTCTAAATTGTTGGTAGGCTATGTGCAGTTCATGAATGATTGATTCTACTGCAAACACGACAGGTTCAATCAAGTCTTGTGAGTATTTACTCCATCTCTGATCTATGTACATTGCCGTACTCCATTTCAGAGGATAATAGACCTGTCTCGATTAGCGTATTCCGCGAAACCCCCCGCGTCTATTTTTAGTAGGGGGGCAGGAAACCACGCTGCCCCTACTCACTGAGCGTTTGAATCGAAGGAATGGTTAACAAAACATGCTGTTAGGGCGGGTGCAATTGCAATTCAAGGCGAAAAGATCATGGCGATGTGAAAGTGGTGACTTTAAAAAAAAAATCCCAAAGTCCAAAACACAACGAGAAAGATGTATGGTGTGGATAAGGCGAAACAAACGCCCATATTATTATAGCTATCGGCAACATTAGTTACCTCAATTCTTGTGCTCAAAGGCGAGTGTATGTGTTGAGTGTGCGCTTTTGTT
>JBCAUA010000001.1:2680961-2709930 GCA_038406235.1 Peronia verruculata | reverse complement strand
TCTTTCTTTCTTTCTTTCTTTCTTTCTTTCTTTTCTTTCTTTCTTTCTTTCTTCTTTCTTTCTTTCTTTCTTTCTTTTCTTTCTTTCTTTCTTTCTTTCTTTCTCTTTCTTTCTTTTTTTCCCTTTGTGGGTGCTATACGTATCTATCGATATGTAAGTATGGAGGTATGAATGCATAAATACAGAAAGTGTCAATGTATGCTTATGCCGTATATTCTTCAAATATTTTTTGTCTGTTTTTTTTTTTTTTATGCACCGGTGAAAAGATATTTCCATATGGATAAATAAAGTATTTGTACTCTTCCTTCCTTTCTTTTTCTATCTTTCTTTCTTTCTTTTATTCTTACAGATAATCGGGGTATCCTTACTATGTTCCTGTTAGTATTAGAGGAGAAGGCTGCGTAACCAAAACAAGTTAGGTGTGCTCGAAGCACTCTGGCGAACGTGCTTCGTGCGGTGAAAACATTTTCTACTCGTCATGCTCAGTTGAATAAAAAAGAATAAAATGTTGAAAGATTAGTTTTTCCAGACAATAAATAAAATAATAATTATACAATAACTACAATGTTTGGAGATTCAAGTCTAAACATTTCCTCTGCTGGTTTTTCTCGCAACACCTTTGAGCTAAAACTCTCCACATATTAAGTTCGTCGTGAGAGTGCAATCGAAAAGAAGCCTATGTGCTATAGTACAGGTTTTGTTATTTTGTTTCAATGTATTCAACTTGATTTTTATCCTATGACATTAACTAGAAGAAAGAAGCTATGCCACTTAACCAAAATGTATCTGACAATAGGGGTAAGGAAATTAAATTGCTTGCTGCCATTGGAACTGTATCCACTATTTTTCATTCAATCAGCCTATTTACTTTTCTATTCAAGACAAACAAAGGTTGAACAAATTACGTGAAGACAGCAAAAATTGTTTTACCCTTTTGGTTTGTAACGGACATCAAGAAAAATTCAAAACAGTTCACAGTGTAAGGATGAGATTTTCTTCTTGCTGAAATAATTTTTGTCACACAAAAGATAGGAAATAATTTTTTTTTCCTCTTCAAAAAGTTTGTCCAACAACTGGGCTGTGGAAAAAATTATTCCCCTTAGGTACTGTCATATGCAGATAACGTTTGTCAAAGAAAGAAAAATAGGCAAAGGAAAAAAAAACAACCCAAAACAAACAAACAAACAAACAAACAAACAAAAATTGAGTCTCAAAAGGTCGTGAAATAAATTAGAGAATATTGTATTTCATAGAACTGTCCTTTGTAAATATTTCTTTCCTTTCCATTAATTAATTATAATAATGAAAAATCATTATGCACAATTTTCGTAGCGTATATAGAATTATAACTGAATACCTCACATTCCATTAAAAATAAATAAATTAAAGAAAAATACATGGCATGGACAACACAGAACAATAGCGAACAAGAGAGTTATACGTGAAAACAGAAACAAAAACAAATAAACAAACAAACAAACAAACAAAAGAAGAAAAAAAAAACGGACAACGTCCGTCTGACATTATCAAAGAGATATCAGTTGATAGAATAAAGTAAATGAATTATTGACCAATGTAGATGATTGATATGAGACACTTTTTAACAACACACACACAACAAAAAAATTGAAATAAATTGACATTGTCACCCTTTACACATACCAAAATGTTATCCTTCTTGTCGATATTTTGCTAAAATACAAGTTGTATTTGCGTTAAATTCGAAAATGAAAATGCATTTCACTGTGATGAGGTCACTGATGAAAGCAAAAACATTAACATAAATTAATATAAAATGAATCAAAAGGATTCGTTCACTGTCGTCAATATAGACACAGAATGGAGAAGGGCTTTGAGTAGCACTACCGAACACAATTATTGTCAAAGGCTTAATAAGAGTGTTAAAAAGCGTAAACTGCTTTAAAAGAAAGAATGAAAACGAAAGATAGAAAGAGAATGACGATTGAATAATATAAAAACGGACTAAAAGAAAGAAGGAAGGAAAGAAAAAAAAAAGAGATAAAGAAAGGCGGAGGAAAGAAAAAAGAAAAAAGAAAACGCTAAAAGATCATCATTATTATTTCAAATGTAAGGAAGCATAACTGTAGTACAAATTTTGAGATCTCAGATCATAATCAAAAGAAAGCTTAGATTCAAGTATTACTATTACTCAGATAAACCTGATGTGGCGAGAATTTATATGAACTACCTTCTTGTTTTATACAACATATATATATAGACTTTGAAACACTAAACAAACAAACAAACAAACAAACAAGCAAACAAACAAGCAAACGAGTGGTGATATAAAAACTATTGAGGGTAATGTCGATTTGATTATGGCCAGATTTGACACCTTTGAATTTGTGCCAGTAGGTCCCTCTTTTTTGGTCATAATTCCACATTTCAGAAGAAGTCAAAAGCGCATACCAACATTGACTCTTATGGTCTGATTATATTAGATATTATCTGCAATTTGATTCCAATCTGCACATTCGTTTCTGTCATATATTACACATCTATCGTTTAAGAAGGACTTTATAAAGAAGATATAATTTTAGAAACTTTTAGTTTTATCAAGTACAAATATTATTAAATGTCTATAATCGGATCCCAAAAAGAATATTGTTTTTTAAAAAGGTATTTTACTTTCGACGAAATAACCAAGAAATTTATTCTTGTGTGAGCCAACTCTTACAGTAGTTAGTAGGAGTTAACTCGTGAAATTTTAGGGCACTATTTGTAAGTTATAAGAGATTAACTGTTTTTTCCACCACTTTATGACATATTTCCCGAAATTAGACTTTACTTTCGCTCGGCAATCATGCCAGAGGCCCATTAGGGTCCAGTCTTTATACGGCTTTTAAAACACCTGAAGGCGGCTTCCTCGGTTGGTGTACAGTCGTTTGCTTTAGCTATATAAAGACGTTACATTTACAAGTGGTCACAACTCTTCTCCATCATTAACCTTGTTACCATCAAGACTCTACTGTATGCATTCTATTGTCTCTTCTAAGCTTAAGTAATGCCAATGATTTTCTCACATGCTGAATAAATTTATATTTGCTGTTTTAGCCGATGAGATTGGCACCTACAAATGTAAACGTTTTCAATACTTTTTTTCTTTTTGAAATTTAACTTTTTTTTTTTAGTGCATGATTAGCAGTTAGAGGGTTAAAACCTTGCCAGGTGTAAAAATGTCGATGCCACAAATAGACCACAAATCTGCTAAATTAGCTATTACTAGAGTGCACACGCATATGTCGGTTAAGGTTGCCAGACTGAGAGAAGCGAAGAAGACAAAGCTTGCACTGATAGGGTTTTTCTCCACTGTGAATCCGGAGATGCTTGGTGAGTGTGGAGCTGTCCGAAAAGGCTTTCTTACACATTCTGCAACGATAGGGCCGCTCCCCAGAGTGAGTCCTCATGTGCGTTGTAACGGATGAGCTCTGAGAAAAGCGACGCTCACAGACAGGACAGCGAAATGGCTTCTCTCCAGAGTGAGTCCGCAAATGCGCCGTAAGATTAGCGGCCTGGGAGAATGATTTACTACAAGTATTACACTTATAAGGTTTTTCCCCTGAGTGAGTGCGGAGGTGTGTCTTCAGTGTGCTGGGCCGAGCATAGGTTTTGCCACAGATTCGACACAGATTGGTCTTAACTAGGCCATTGTCCAAGCCTGGTCCTGCAGATAGGGACCGCTCTTGTACGTAACGATTACGTTTGAGAACGTGTTCATGGTGGTGGTGATGGTGATGATGGTGGTTCATGTGACAGAACTTGTTGTCTTTGAAATTGTCTGACACACTTTTGTAGTAGACGCCGGATCTAGGATCGGGTGGCATAGCTCTGTAGTCTGGGGCAAAGTGACTGAAGGCATGGGACTGGCTAGAGTAGCCGTTGCAATGACTCTGTAATGAAGAAGCTGTAGAGGTGTGATACTGAGGTATAGCTGCGGACGGCGGGGGTGGTGGAAGGGGAGGGGGACTCGGAGGAGGAATGGACCAATTCTGGCCTGGACCTCCGCTTCCCACACCTCCCCCTGCCCCGCAGTTGTACTGACCCGGCCCAGGGCCTAGGTTAGTAGGCATACCGACATTCATGCTCATGGAGACGTTGACACTCATAGATGGGAAGTGAACATTAGCGGTTTGTACCGGATGCTGCAATGTGGGACTAGGACAGGGCTCGGGGTACTGCGAATACTGATGGTGTACAGGTGGGCCTAGAGCCTGCGTCCCGTAAGAGCCTTGCATGACAGGCGAGTTGTTGTTAACAGAATAGGTCAAGGTTTGAGGGTTCCCGTGTGAATAAGGATGTCCGTGGGAGTAAGGATGTGGTCCAGGTGAGGGAATTCCATACCCTGGTACCGGCTGAGTACTGGAATAGTGGGTGGAGCCGAGGTGAGGCATGGGTGGGGGCGGTGGAGGAGGTGGAGACAGAGGTGAGAGAGGTCCGCGGAGATCCGGGTGTACAACTGCGTGCTTCAAGGACAGGAGGGCATCAGCGATGTCGTGGGATCCCTTAGCTGTATATTCTCTGATAAAAAGAAAAGAAATGTTCTGTATTATGTTGAGACAAATTAACTGTAACTCCAGAACAATTTTATGGAAACCACGAAAAGGTGTTGATGCTTAAAAAAATTTTTTTTAAAAATGAATATATCGTATTTAATATACCAGATGCAAAAGACAGCACATCCTAAATAACCACTGGAGTCATCAAATGAAATTAAAATATATATTTCAGGGAAAGCATTAATCTTCAAGTTCCTTCAATTTCTCTTTTCTTCTCTTCCACGAAGATGGACGATGCGTATCTGAAACTGAAAAACAATTCGGTATGCATGACTGTGTGGCAGTGAAATGGTCAGCGGTATTTTACATCAAGATCTCGACTGGAGACATGTATTTCATTGTTCTAACCCTATCTTTTAGAGCTGATATTACAAGGCATCATTCTTTTCATCCACCCATTCGCACTGTTGTAATCTTACATATATTTTATGGCTTTCAGGGAAACCAATTTCTTCAAGCTGTTACAGAGAAATTAGTGATCATAGCGGAGAACTTAGACTTGCACTTGTCTATTAACGCATCAATGCGAATTTTGAGGGTTAATGAGATTTTTAGTATAAAGAATTTTACAACAATAGCAACAACAATAACAACGACAACAGCAGCAGCAGCAGCAGCAGCAGCAGCAGCAGCAGCAACAACAACAACAACAGCAGCAGCAACAACAACATCAACAACAACAACAACAACAACACAACCACCAACAACAAAAGCAACAACAACAACAATAATAACAACAACAAACCGCCATCACCACCTCCACCAAAAATAACCAATAATAACAACATCAAGTTAAGCAACATCGTAGACAAAATAATCACAACTACAACAAGAACAATAACCTCTGCAATAATACCAAAAGCAAGAACACACAAACCATCGTGTGAAACGAGTGTAAATGGGAATGTGGGGTGGGCGTCCCAAGTATTCTTATCAATGAAGTTTTCTTGGATTTTAATAATGAATTCATGCCAGAGTCTCCATTAGGGTTTTCTCATTCCACGGTTTTTACCACTAATGTCAAAATACATAGATTAAAAAAAGACACACATATAAATATATAAACAGTATACAAATGGATAATAAATAAATAAATAAACACATAAATAAATAAATAAATAAATAAATAAATAAATAGATAAATAAACGAACAATACAAACAAAACAGAAAATACCAATGAAGACAAGGTTTATCTAAGTATATGCACATGTATATGTACATATACATATATGATAACGTTTGTGTGTGTATGTGCATGCGTGTGTGTTTTCATTTCTTTGTTTTTCTCTCCCTTTTTTCGGTTTCGAATCTGGTGTATTAAGAGTATAATTTGTGAAAAATTTTGGAGTCTTAGGAATAAACGATCACATTTGAAATATTTACAGATTATCATTATTGACTGATTATCGAGCCACTAAGAGGAAGAGATGAAGCTAGCTGTATACTTTTCATCCACCATTCCGCTCGATTCCATCTAAAATCACACAATCAAGAGGTGGTCTTGTCCTCAGCCATCGAACCAGGGCAGCCTACTGTCCTAAAGAATCACATTCTCGTGTCTTGCTATTTGCAAGATTAGCCTTAAGATCATCTCCTTTTTTGACTCGGAGTCCCCCCAAGGCCCCTGACATATAACATTAACCCTCTAACCCCAATGCTGAAGGTTTGCTACATTGAAATGCACAAAATGTCTTAACTTAAGAAGCAATTAGTATAATACGAACAGTTACTGTTTAAGAAAAGTCTGAAATAATAAATTATATAATTATTTCCGTCCTTTTGTAACTGCTAGGAGGTGGTCATATTATCATTCTGCGAAGTTCCATAATGGCGTTCTGAATATCCTGCCTCACATTGCTGTGTATTTACTGGATTCTAGAGAACTGAAAGTGAGGTTTTGTTTTTTAATATATACGATAAATGCAAGACTGTTGAGATGAGGATGGTCTCACAGTTCACGTTTGTGAAGTAATGTTAGTTTAAGAAAGCTCAATGAACATATTGGGGAGAAATATTGTTTGATGCTGATATCTGATGTCTCACATGGCAATCTGTAAAATAAAAAAAAACAACAGTATCTTAAAGCCAGATTTAATCCTTATGTATTATTTTTTAATTTCTTGTTCATGTAACTAGATTTAAAGGCCAATTTACATCTCCTTATCTATATATTTTATTTTGTGTTATTTTTTCAATTAAAACAAAATGTTTGTATTTATTTATTTATGAAACTAGATTATTTATTTATTTATTCACTTCATGAGGAATTATAACAGTAATGGTGTTAAACAAATAAGCGTATAACATTTTAACTATCACTGGTTAAAATTTTTAAAAAAAAATGTTTTTTTAAATTGCAGGAAAACAACATTTTGCTATGTATGTTACATAATTTTATTATGTTCATTTATGTTTGTGTTATGTAGTACTGTCAGATTGATATTAACAGAATAACATAATTATTTTGAAGAAAATAGTGTCAAATTTATGGTAGATAATGACCGTTTTGAATTGTCTCCCCCCTTTTCTTCTTATTGTAACTTTACAACTAAGCAAACATCACAGCGTGCAAGAGAGAACGTTTTCTGCTGACCTATGTACACGACACTGCGACATGACGCTTTTAAAGATACGAGTTACAGCATCTTACAATACCGTGAAAGAATAATGCGAAAAGTCATCTTAGATTTTATAAATTTACAATGGAACAAAACTGACTGCGTTTCATGTTCGCAATAAGCTATTTGCTTGTGGAAATGTATCAAAGACTGGTATTGCAATAAATATCCTACTCACTATTTGTACTGCTAAAATGCAGCCAATTAATCCAATTATAAACTACCGCGTTGAGTATCACGATCATTTCTTCATGTTTCATTGGTAGCTATTTCTGATATTATCAACTGCAGACAAGGCAAGCTTGTCAGGGATGCAAATTGACCAACACGCACATCAATGAATTTCTAAATGTTTGGATGTGCTCATACAGACCGGCAAACATACGTACAAGGGCACACGCACGCACACACACACACATACACATACTCAGTCACTCACCTTCACAGACATTTTCACACCCGAGGACATTTATCACACATGCTATGAAGTATTGCCCATGCTGCTCACTATAACTCACACCACTGCTCTATCTCGTATGAGTGGGAACAGCGTCGGCCGATGAAGGCAACATAAAACGTACACGTTTTCCACTTCTAAGAATCACAGTAAGTTCACGGTGTCCGCCCTCTGAAGAAGCCTCGCTGTTCCATTTACTTTAATAAGTCATCCTTGTAGAATCCTTAAAGAAAACTCAACTTGCCTTCAGTCCTTGAGAATGATGCTAGGATTACGCTAGCGAGATAGTGGGCTGATGCAGCAGCCAAGTCTAGACCTTCAAAAGTGCTGGCATTATGTGTTAACACTCTAATATCGTAGGGTGAGGGTGATCCATTCTAAAGATGCATTGCCAAACGCACGATCACACACGATGCAAAACGCTGTGGGGCGATGCCGCCGACCTATGTGACTTTTCGTTCTAAGTAGGAATATGATTATTTATTTATTTATTTTAAAAAAAATTTTATACTTAGAACGGTGAGTTTTTCTCCTGCAAAATATTGCTGGAATCAAAATCAATAATTGGAAAATTCAAATAAAAATATTAATATCGGATCTCTGTACAATTAAGGCGTTTAATTTTTTGAAAATTCCCCATTCTTGTCTATCACGATCTTTCCATACTGAATTTATCTTTGTACGTTCAACAGTTAAGGAACTACTTTTCTCCGTGTGATAAACGTATTTTTGTTTAAACGAGGAATATATCACTGTGATGTCAAATTCACCTCTTTTATATACCTAGTTCACCAGAGGCGACATAGCGGGTCAGAATATTCCTTGCCCGAGCGTGTGCCAGTCCAAAAGATTATGTTCTCTCCTGAACCAACATGCTCCGCCACCAATTAGGCTCGGGCCGACCCAAAACAAAATATTACGGTAAGTGCTCTTCAAGATACCTTCGGTAGTTTCTGAGTGCCACCTCAACATTTGTCCTCTGCCCACGCTGGCCTGTCTGACCCACTGTGGCACAGATTCGTTTATAATAATTACATATTCACTGAAGTGTCCTCATGCTCCTGTATCTCACGTTGTTCCCCTTCTCTCTCTCTCTTTCTCCACCCAACACGGGTAGCCCCTCCCCTTCATTGTGTATCCTAACTTTCCCCCGGCTGTTTGGAGAAAATCTCGACCTCTTGTCCAAGGTCTGGGACTGACCCCATACATCCCCTCTGGGCACTCCATAGCCCTCACCAGATCTGACCACCCCAGCTTAAGTCTTGTCCGTTGCTCTTTCCACTGGCTATGATCCCGTTTCTACAATATCAGACTAACGCGTCTCTTGTTTCCTGGACAACCAATGTTATCCATCAGATTCCGTGTTTGTTTGTTTGTTTGTTTTTCAAGAAGGATTTCTCAGTCTCACGCATTTCTTCTTTTTTTTCATGTCACAATTCGTTCTTTGTTTTTATGTTTGCGTGCTGTATAAGATGTAATTTGTTTAAGTTCTGTCTTTATTTTTGTTCATCCCCAGCATATCATTTGTTGGTCATTGTAGTTTTGTTCTAACATCACACATAGCATATAATTTCATGTCTAATTCGGTGAAAATCTTAACAGCAGGCCCTCATCATCAACGGGGTATGTGTTTGTTTATGTGTGTTACGTTTTAATGATACAAGGAATGAAAATCTTCAGGTTCTTCATCTGTTCTATCGCACAAAATCCTACAATGAATGTGTTTTCAAAACCTGTCTTTATGTTCACTTCTGTGTGATTTCAACTGTCCAAGTGAATCACCCGAAACCCCTGTAATTCTGTAATTTGTTCTATCAAACGAAGTCATCATTTTGAACCTGTTTTCAGAACCTGTCTTGAATCGTCTCTAAACACCTCTAGCCACCTGCCTGATAATCTCCCAGCGTCTGCACCGCCAGACCGAATCGTTCAGATCAGATTTAAATGAAGCGTAATGGTCCGGCCATCAAGTTGTGTTCAGTAATAAAAGAAAAACAGCTGCTAATCCGCTACTGGCCCGTCTGCCAGTAAAAATGAGATGCTCTCAACGGCTTCCAGATTGACCATCACAACATTTCAACACCAGTTGTGAAAACACCGACAGCGGTCATCTGGCTCCTCTACTAACAGATGTCCATATTATTACTGCAGAGTTATTTGGAAATCCGGAGTGTTTTATTCATCATGTTTATGGACTTATTTAGGTCTCTTATTTTATTGTGGGTGAATTCATGTCTTTTTTTTTTTCAATCTTGTTCCCATGATTAATTGAGTGATGCCTTTAAATTATTGTACCGTGCATCTATTACTGTTTCTTTCTTCTTTCCTTCTTTTTCTTTCATCGTTTGTTGTTTTTTGAATGTTCATGGTCTTTGTTGTTGTTGATGTTGTTTGCCTTATTCTCCATTTCAAAACTACGTAAACCTGTTTTTCTCAAAAGATGTCAAGTCGTCTGTGTTATTATTTATTGTAAATTTCAGTTTCTTATTCCTTTTTACTTTCCAGTCACCTAATTCTTTTACTTTTTTTCTTTATATTAATCATAACAAAAATCAAGAAACAACCTAATTCTTTTTATCCTAAAGTAATTTTCAACAGACGTTACTGTAGAAATTAAAACTTGTGTCTGTTGCTATTCCAGTTAACTTATTAACTTTTTATTGAACATCTGGCAGGAACTGTACAGAAGGTCAAGTTCTGAAGCAGGTAATGGCATGGAGGTTGACGGGTCAGGCAGCAAGTCCAGATCGGCCCGGGCAATGCTGCAAGTAGCAAGCAACTATATGACAGTTTATAATACAGATTTAATCCGCCTTTTGATTTGGCGGCCAGGGGTGACACTCAACCGCCTTGCTTACATTACGTGGCTGAGCCATTGTCTAAACAAGCCAAAGAGTATGGAAGTCACCCGTTCAAACTGTTAGTTTGAGTTCTTTATAAGTCCAAGATCAACAGAAAACAGCCAGCAGTGGTTAGGAAACACGCCTGTAATAGGATAGGTCGCAACCGTACAGCCGCACCATTCGAGGGTAGCCGCGCATAGTAATTATGAATAAACACACTCAAGAAATCTGGCTACTAACACCAGAGAACTCCCGAAAGTAGTCAGGCGTAGACTGTCCAAGAAAGGCTAAGTGATCCGGCTGCCCAGTACTGTTCATGCCATCAATTAGCATAGGTGGACAGTAAAGACAACAGCTTGAGCAACCGGCTAGTGTGGCATTTCTCGTATGCCAGAGGGCACTCAGCCTCTGCACTTGTCGGCCAAAACTGGGCGATGACAGATAGTGGTCTTTCCAAACATAGACGATGACGAGATCCAGGGAATCTATACAGCTGCCCCCCCCCCCCCGCATACACATCCTTACCCACACCCCCAGTTTTGAATAAAATGAAAAGAAAGCTTAAAGAGGAAAAAAAAATGCCTTCATTTACAAAAAAAAAAAAAAAAGGAAAATCGCCATTGTGTGTTTTCAATGTATATATGCTTTCTAGGCCACCGGAGCTTTAAATGTGCTATATCGTCCACAAAATACTGATAATAACTAACTGGGACTTCCAAACGTTTAGTTTTTTTTTTTCATTTTTGCTTTATTTTATTTTCATTTCCTGATTGAATTGCATGGGAGAATGGACAATGCATTATTATACAGAAGAGCTCTTTTATCACTTGGGAATCAATCACAAATCGATGAAAGAAAAATAACATAAAGAAATTCTCAACTACCACAAATTTAACCAATTCTAGATAAGACAAGTTATAGCCTTCGGGAAATTGCTAATATCGTCTTTTAATATCGCAGAGCAAGGGGCTTTATGAATTAGCAAGCCAAATCTAACTGCGAAAACTCTGAAAGTTGAAGTATTCCTGATCCTTGGTTAACAATAGTTCCCACGAGAACAATAACTTACACAATAGATAACTAGATAACTTGGCTTGCTAATCATTGAGATGATAGATAAAGTACACGATTAATAGTGGCAAGATACACAAGAAACTAGATAATATTGATGATCTTCATTTCTCATAATTCATTTTTAAAGGCCGTGCCTAGAGTTGTATTATCTGACTCTTTTAAAGAAATCTAAATAAATAAAAGAAACAATGAAGCTTTTCGCAAATTCTGCCCTAAAGCGGCCTTTCTGTCTATCCTTGACATAATTTCAGATATTCGTTTCAGATCGCTATTAAAAAAAAATAAAAAAATGGCCTTGATATGCGACCATAAAACCAGGAGACTACTGAGTCGCTGGAGAAAGGCAAACGAGTTCAAATCCCCCCTGATTACTCCCCGGGAGGGGGGGGGAGAGGGGGTGAGGGAGATAGGATACTTTGTCGGGAGACCAAGGGCTAGTTATCTATTGTGTAAGTTATTGCTCTCGTGGGAGCTATTGTTAACCAAGGATCAGAAATACTTCGATTTTCCGAGTTTTTGGCTCTTGGATTTGGCTAGCTAATAAACAATTGCAATACCAGGTGTTACATAGACAAAAACAAAAACAAACAAACAACAACAAGCAATAAAATATTATAAAATCGACAGCAATCAGCATATTTGGCCCTTAAGAGGTAACACAGGATATTGATTGCTAAACATTCAGAAAATAGGGAAATTGCTCAAATATATTGCAGCGAAATGATGAGTCTAGATTTGTATCTTCTTGTCTCCGATCTTTGGCAAACTCATCCTCAGTCAATGCATGATTTTGCCGAATACTCTAGATTAACAGATTGCATTGGACATTGATGTAAATAATAAAGTGACATGAAGTCGTTTTTAATTTGACTTTTTTTTTCTTCTATTTTCACAATAATGACAACGATAACACATGACACATAACAACAAAAGCTCAAACATTCACAGTCCGAACTCAAAACATAGTATCATATCAAAGGGCAGTAGGTAAGGCGTCACTAGTATCATAGTATATGTTTTTATTTTGTTATTTGTTTACTGTTCATTTACTGTTTTTCTGTTTATTTTCATAAATGCTTACTTTGTCATTCATTTGTTTACAAAATTATTAAAGTATATATTCATTTCTTATTAGTTATGCATTTATGAATGAACTCCTTTAACTATGTTTTTTTTTTTTTTATTATTCATTTATTCATTTCACATTTCATTTCAATTCGATTATTATTTTTTTTTCAGTGCGAAAGGCAATATCACTAAGAAATACCATACCCAATATCAAGCAAAGGCAATGATGCACAATGTTGAAAAGAAAAGTATGATAACAGGAAAAAATAAAAAGATGCCTTAAAGACACCAATTAAGTATTTGTAACGACCATGGCGCTAGACAGTATCTCAATCACGGCAGTGAAAGATTAACTAATAATAATAATAATAATAATAATAATAATAATAATGATGATGATAATAATATAATAATAATAATATAATAATAATAATAATAATAACAATAATAATAATAATAATAATATACATTTCTAACTCTTTCTAATAAGTGAATGTATTCAAAGCTAAACGGTGCCATAAGAAGTAAAATCTTCGCTCATTTAGTTTGTACGTCGTCAGTATAAAAAAAAAAAAAAAAGGAATGGGGAGGAAATTTATCACTTAAACTTTCTGCTGTAAATGAGAGGCTAATACATTCAGAACCCTTTGAATAATAGAAGTAGACTTTTTGATGAAATTACTGGGAAATAAGAAAGGAAGAAAGAAAGAAAGAAAGAAAGGAAGAAAGAAAGAAAGAAAGAAAGAAAGAAAGAAAGAAATAGTATGTAATACTAACAAGTTGATACAAAACGGAGACTAAAGGAAGACCTTCTGAAATTTACCACACATTAGGCATTGTAATCAGTGAGTCAGTCGAAAGCAGATGATTTAAAACAAAAGAGATGAAGAAGAAGCACTAGAAAGTCAGATTATTTGAGTTGTAAATGTATGAGTGGAAAACAAATGCGGTGCTCCTGTAAAAACGTGTACAACGGAAGAGAACAAGAACTAAACAAAGTTCAACATTATCAAACAAGATCCCATTTATTTTTGGTGTTAGATGAGGTAGACGTAAAAGCTGGCGTGCACAATCATAACACTGGACACTATAAAAATGCAAGGAGATGATGGAAGACTTTTCATCGTCATAATAGCACATATTCTGCATTGAAGTCTTAGTTTAGTCATTTCATATTCAGTCTGCGGTATTTTCAAGCAAACCTTTTTGTTTTCAGTCAGTCCTCGTCACATTTTTCTTGAAATTTCTTAATTTTTCTTTAGGGTGCGTTGTTTTTACATTTAGAAATCAAATAAGTTGACTTTCTCCTATTTCTTCTTCACCTCTTTTGTTTTAAATCAGCCATGTTTTCGATTCTTACTTCTGGTCTTTTTGCTTTCGACTAATTGATTACCACAAAGCCTAATGTGTAAGCTTAGTAAATTTCAAAAGGCCTTCCATTAGTCTCCTTTTCGTATCAACTGTTAATGTTACCATTCATTATTAATTCATTTTCCTCTAATTTCATAAAAAAAATTACTTTTTTTTTTTTTATTGGAAAGCATCTAGGTTTAACAGGTTGTAAAATTAATGTTTCAAGTCTGTCACTGATAGCGAAGTTTTAGCTTTTAATTTCTTAACCACTCGTGTTTTTAAGTGTATGTGTGTGCTTGTCGTGTTATTATTTCGCTATAGATCTACACTTCTTTCCAAAGCCCGATCGACTCCCTTAATTCAGCTGCACAAGGATCGCTAAACTCAGGTCATGGCCGCCAACGAAAAAGAGGCCGCGCGGAGTCTATTGCGTCTATGGATAAGGCATTGCTATATGACCGAAGACGAGGTACACTGTTTGAGTCATCAGTTATATAGTAGTTATCTCTTTTGCGATGAGCTGAAAAAAGTAGGAGAATAATGCAACTGTATACGTAAACGATCCGTTCACAGACGATCCTCTCACAGACTGACTTTCTTACGTAATCTCCCAACTTGATCTTAACTTCCGCTCCCCACTCCCACCCCCACCCCCCATCTCAAAACTAGAAGTATTTCCTGAAGAGAGAGAGAGAGAGAGAGAGAGAGAGAGAGAGAAAGAGAGAGAGATAGAGAGAGAGAGAGAGAATGTTGGGTGATGGAAACACATTAATGTTACCGGTAATAATCTTCCATAATTATCTAACCGTCTGATCAAAATACAGTAGGCTATAAATATCTTAATGTAGCCATAACAGTGCTGGTCTGTTTTTGATTTCTTTCTCTTCATCTTTTTTTTAGTGGAATATTCAGCATCTCTGTCTCCCCCTTTCCCACCCCCCACCCAAAGGGAAAAAAAATGATTCAGGGGACTTTTAGAAAAGAGATAAAGGGAGGCTTTTTTTTTTTTTTTCGGTAAACTTGATAGGGCACACACAGTATAGCACAAATATGAGTATTTATTAAGATGAACAAGGATGCTTGTAGAGCATTGTATCTACATGAACATGCAATTTGACAATTAAAAATGCGTGCGAATAATAAAATTGTGCTCCATTTACACACAGAAGTATAATGGTAATAGGAGATCGTTTCGCAGATTATTTGACCATCCTGAAAGAGGGACTCTTGATAGGGAGATCATTTTGACCACCTCTATTACTTTCCTTTGCCAGACCAAGTGTTTAACAAACAGTGTAAAGAGGAAAATAATCCCTTTACATCTTGTCATTTGACAGACTGACTAAAACAAAAACAAAAAAAGATAAAAATTATAACGATAAAGAGAAAACATTCTTTTTACATCATAATTTTTGGTGGATTTTTCAATCTGTATGCCTCAAGTAAAGGGTACAAAAGTGATTATTTCCCTATTTACACTGGCTGTTCAATCGGTTTTTTTGTATGGCAGACGGAAGTAATATGACTGAGCACAACAATCTCCCGTTACATAATTTATATCGGAATCATAACAGTAGCAGTAATCTAAAGATAGCCGAGATAACACAGAAATCTGTATCATAAGTTACAATGACTATAGTTCATAAGTTACGATTATGACCCATAACTGCCAATACACATATTATTTTACTTGAAATGCTACTCGTAATTTTTTTTTTCCATTTTAAATTGTGGTAACAATATGAATATTCTACAAAGAACAGAGCACAGATCCGTTAAAATAATAATAATAATAATATTAATGATAACAATGATAATAATAATAATAATCTAAATATTAATAATAACAATAAAAATAACATTAACAACAACAATCTTTCAACTATTTAGACTGAGATCACTAAGAAAAGACGTGATATGAACGTATATTAATAAGATTTCAATGTATGGATCCAATTCCATGGACAGGGTAAAAAGCCAATAAGTTGTAACTCATGCTGTTCATATTAAGTGAACCAGTTAAGGAAAAGTCTGTTATGGAAAATAAAGACAGATATTTGATAAAACAAATAAAGAAAAAAAAAAAAAAAACCGCCATGCTTATTTCTTTGCTTATTTGTAATCTTTTGATTGGTGCTTCAATTTGTTATGTATAGGAGTCAGAGCCTTTTTGGAAGACATTTAGAGAATTAGGTTGAGTAAATGGCTGTAATGTAGAGCTGCTGGACAGCTGCAGCCGACAGCAAATGATTTCTGCAGAGGGTATAGAGTGATTGATTTTCAGAAAAAGATCAAGGATAGTACATATTGCATTTTCTTGTTCCTTACCTTTCTCCAAGGTGGCCGTATTTGTAAGAAGTACAAGGTGGTAGAGAGAAAAAGTTCGGTAACTGCTCCAATTCCAAGGGCGGTAAGCCCAAAGACGTCATGTTGGCGTCACTTTGTTCACGTATGGGAGAATCGAAGAGGATGTTAGGTGGGGGAGAAGCGTCTTCTGTTCCCGCTCGCCATACATCAATGTTGGCAGCAGCTGAATGATTGTAGGGGGAATCCATTTGTTGGCTGGGGGGAATAATAATTACAGAAGAAAAAAAGTTTGATTCTCTCAAACCAGCCGCGCATGAACATACATTCAACAAAGAGGACGAGCACAAAAATGTTCAACAAATAGGCTAACTAACTGAGAGAATTTCTTGGTGGGGCAATACAGGTTGTCGGTTGCTTTAAATAAAGCAACTGCTACAATTAAACTTTACTTGGTCATTACTCACGATTGAACAGAACATCACCACAGAGCTTTTTCAAACGCTATTATTGACAAACATTACGTGGAATTTAAGAGAAATGCAGGTCCTGAAATTGAATTTTCATTCAATATCTCTTTAAAACTTCTTAATCAGCACACACATTCTCTTTTTCGCATTTACCGATGCTAATTTTATTCTTCCGGAAATACTGAGTATAATTTAATGAATGGGGGAAAAAGAACTGCGTTTTCCGAGATGCCTTACATGGACACGTGATGCTTGTCATCTCATGAGTGAAATAAATGAATACTGCATCTCTATTAAAATTACTGTCGATTCATTTTCGTTGTTTTTTTTTTTTTCCAATAGATACTATTGGCGCATAAAGTACCAAGTCAATTTTATCTCAGTCAATGTGGTATTGTCTGTTATGTACACACGCCATTCTCGCTGGTTCCGTTGGCCACTATTTGTTACAAGATGCCTTGCAACTTCGAATTAATTCATTTCGAATTTTCCATGCAATTTATGTTGCTTGCTTTTTTTTTTTCGTTAAAATAAACATAATCTGTGCCAGATTGCCAAATTACTTTCTCTAAAGAAAAGAAAGAAACTCATCATTCAAAAAAAGTCAGTGTCAAAGAAGAATCTGATTTAATTTACATTGCTTTCGAAAACTTTCACTATTTCTCGGTCTATATTCCATATGGAAAATGTGGAATTGCTGCACAATATATAAAATAAAATAAATAGAATTAATTCATTAATTTGGGGTGAAACACACTCAAATAACAAAACTTAAGAATACTATGAGGTCAACACTGTTTAAAAAAGAGAGCAGAGTGGGCTTCCTACGGAGAATTTGTATAAGATGTCAGAATACTTTTTTTTAAACACATTGGACCATGGCATCGTTGATTGAATCGAATTGAACTTCAGACACTCTGTTAAGAACCTTGAACTAGAGCATGACAACAGAATATATATATTTTTTTATATGTATACGTTATCCAACACCAAAAACTTTACACAAACAAAGGGATGAAAAGTATTGATAAGACCTGCCTCTATGTATGAACATCTGCTGTTAGCTATTAAGTATCTGACCTAAATGGGATCTGCTCACTGTTGACATTTGAAATCGAAGTGAATTTTTCTGGAAATAATGACATTTTGTTCAAGTCCGTAATTCTGGGGAATTCCAAAAACTACAGACATATAAGGCTCTTCAGTGATATTTGCTAGTATACAACTGGTAATGCCCCTTTCAATAAACAAACAAACAGAAACAATAAAAAATAAAATAATAGATACAAAATAATAATATCCAATCATTATGAAGAATGCAAAACAAAGCAAAGCTAACAAATAAATAAACCAACAAAGAGAAACGTGATATTTTCACGTGAATTTTTTAAATAAAAACGGACAGTGTGCAGAATCAATCAGTATAGAACATTTACTGGTATAGCTGGTGTTTTTGTAATGTGTGATATACATCATTATTAAATGACACTGCACAATCGATTATTTACGGGAAATCACTTTCGGTGCATCGTGCCTCAACTTGACGGTCTGCAAACATTAACCCTTTTCCCATGACGAGTCTGGGCAGTTTAATCTTCTCCATAAATCTAGCAGCTATTTACTTGCTTTAGTTTTCTCGTTTTTCTTTGTTGTTGTTGTTGTTTGGGGGGGGGGGGGTGGAGTTGGGTGGAGGGGTGGATGGGCGAGTGTTTGCATTTCTTTTCTGGTTTATTTCTTTTATTTTGTATATTTTCTTTAGCAGTTTTATTACTGCTGTCTTTGCTGTTTTTTTTTTGTCTCTGAATAATATCTTCCAGTTTTTATAATTTGTGTTTATGCAAATCTTATTTTAAAGACAGATGTTTATAACAACACAATAATATACCGTTTAGTTTTTTTGTTTATTTATTTATTTATTAATTATTCATGTATTTATTTTTTGCATTTATTCATTTAACTTTGTATCGATTATTTATTTATTTATTTATTCATTTTTTACTTTGCTATAAAATCTTATAAGCGAACTATATCTTTTAATTATTCGTGAAAAAAATACCTTTTTAAAAACTGTTTTCATTTAATAAAATTATTTTACTTCAATCTGTCATTATAATATCACACGCTCAGTAAAAAAAAAAAAAAAAGGATTATGTCGTGACACTACTTCCTTGGCTTATTTCATTTCCCTGTGTTTTCATGAGAAATTACATCAAGGTGGAATTTATCCCATAAATCAGAACGCAACGGATTTTTTACAGCTTTTAATAACCGAGTTATAAATTATAAACCTATGATAAGGTGACAATCAGATTCCTTAAAATTTTAGACGGGCCGTCCACCGTAAGTTACTCACGACACTTAAAGAAGCAAATATTATTCTGGCGAACTCGATATGGTAGACATTGAAAAAAGTGACGGTACCGCACTCCCTAACTTTTTTAGTTCTTCTTCGGGATAGCCAGTTTCACAGCATGACTTCAAAAGTGTGTCATTAAGCTTCAATATTGTAATTTTTGCCTTCTTTATTTTTGCGCCCGGGGGTCGAAACATGTTGTGATAAAACGTATTTGTCGCTGACAGGTCATATGTCTGTGAATATTATAGTTTGACGTATGTGTATTCCAAGAATATACGTTTTAACATTTTGAGCCTGTTTTCTGAACGGATCCCCGCTGGTTATAATAATAATTCTTATTGTTCCCTACGTATTTCTGAAAGCAACAACAAATGAAAAAAAAAAAAAAAATCAATATAAATTCTGCACACTGATCTCATAATGAAGTGGGTATGGACGTTCAATGTAAATCCACTGAACAAGTCCGTGTTTTGTAGATCAGGCCAATCGGATTTATTCTATCCCACTATAATTACTCTATTCTTTCTTTCCCCTTCTTTCTTTCGTTTCTTTCTTTCTTCTTCCTTTCCTCCTTTGTTTGTTTGTGTGTTTCTTTTTTTTTCTCCATCTATTATTTACTTTGTTTATTTACCTAGTCATTTATCCAATAACTTACTCGTCTGTGTCTTAAAAGTTGTGTATACTATTAAATCTGTTTATTTGTTCATTACTTGTTGATAAGATTTTGTAGAGTATATTTCACATGTATATTCTACATTCATTTATTCATTTATTTCATGATCGATTTTATTAGTTATCAATAATTATTCACAAACTGACTATAGATTTTCCCTGTTTATATTTATCTATTTATTTGCCCGTTTACAAACATTCATTCTCTAAAATGCATAACAGTATTATTTGATATTCTTATTGATTTTTAGTTATTATGCATTATCTCTGCAGTCTGAGATGAGATATTATTATAATTGTTTATTTACGCTTTCATCATATTTGACTTTGCATCTATGAGATTTCTTTTGTATTTGTACTACTTACTAATTTGCTAGCTTAGTTTGTGACTGGTTATTCAGCTATAAACCTCTTTGATTTACTCGTTTGTTAGTTAGTTTAACAGCGGTTGATGAATAAAGTAAGTAACATAACTGGTCATTTAGTCTAGTGGACATAAGTGTGTTCGTTACTTTCTTTTATCCTTTTCCCCGCTAATTAAATTAGCATGTTAGTTTATCAGTTTCTTAGTAAGATTGTTAATGTGACATTATGTCAATTAGTTGCATCATTAAGTTTGCTGATTAAGTCAGTCAGTTAGTAAATTAGTTAGTTACTTCAACAATTGGCTGGTTGGTTAATAGTCAGTCACTCAGTCTTGACTCACTGAGATAATATTTTCTTTCCCTACTCCTTAGCTCGATGTTTGTTAAACAATATTTTTTCGTCCGAAAAATTATGTCATGTATGTTATCGAATATATATCATATATATGATGTTAAGTTTAAAAAAAAAAATATATATTTTTAAATATTTTTTTATTTTTTATTTTCGCCACAATTGGTAAGAATGTTTCAAATTGCATTCTCACAGTATCCTGCAAACTATGCTTCTGTATTATTCTTCAACCAGTTAAATAGGCTGACTTCATTCGATTCCCAAATTGAATGAGCAAAACATCGATTAAATAAAATTAACAAATCTAAAGTCGTCTGTGTAAAATGGTAAATTATCTCTGAAATGAAAATGAGAATGACCCAAACTACAGCAAAATATACAAGAAACAGGAAAAGAAAGAAAAATTAACGCTTAAGTCAACGTTGATAAGACAACTAAAAGCACATGCTGTGGATTTATCAAAGATTAATATAGTGTCTAATTTATGTGGACATTAATTTTTTTTCTTATAATGCGCTTTTCTTTATAAAGGTCCAAATTTTTTTTTTCTTTCTCATGAATAGTTTAAATTGCGCTTTTTGAAAAAAAAAAAAAAAAAGTTATAAAAGCATAATGATATCACAATTTTGTAAAAAAAACTGTTTGAACACGACATGACTTCTTTCAATATATAATATTCTTAAGTATTTTGAAAAGAATTTAAAATTCGGGAATGGAAAAGTTTGATTATTCTTATAACATGTTTAATTACCGATATCCTGGTCATATTCTTTGGGTGTATTATGACTATACTTTCAATTCACTATATCACTAATTAAAGGCTAATTTAGAAAGATCGTCACGAAACGATGGTCGGAAGCAAAAACGACGAGCTATGGGTAAGAATTAATTACAACCCCGAACATGAAAAACAATCTTAGGAGAAGCTGGCTTTGTTTAGTGCATTCACCCAAAAGTCCAAATAGGCCCCAGGATGGAATCCACAAGGAAAGCGAATGAAGGATGGGCCATGTTTCTCCTAAAATTATATTTATGTGATGCTACGAAGAAAATTAGTTACTCATGGAAGACCGGATTGAATGGACATCCCTTGTCTGTGACTTCTACACTTGGGTGAGTTACAGGCTATAATGAAATCTTTGTGACAAACAATTCAAACATCAAGTGATTTCAGGTTCATATAGATTGAATTTGAAGAAAAACTGAATACTAATTGTCAGGGTCATGTGTCTCAATACAGGCAGGTAAACTTCCTTAGAATCATTAGCAATTCCCTTCCAGATAATCACTTACACTCTCTCATGCACGCGACTATGATGAACAATACCAGGTGCATTCACTATGAATTAGTGTTATAGGTTTGAAACCTATGTACTAGTGAGTATGTAATGTATAAATTACAAAATAAATCCTATAACTGACTAGAACGGTTCACGTGAAGGAATATATGGACAATATGGATCTGGAAATATCTTAGTGTGCTTGATCACTGCTTTATTATTGTTTATGACACATAAGGCTGCCATTTCTTTCTTTCTTTCTTTCTTTCTTTCTTTCTTTCTTTCTTTCTTTCTTTCATTCTTTCTTTCTTTCTTTCTTTCTTTCATTCATTCATTCTTTCTTTCTTTCTTTCTTTCTTCTTTCTTTCTTTCTTTCTTTCTTTCTTTTCTCCTTCTTATTTTGGATAGTAGCATGTTTGACGCGGTTCTTAGTTCGATGGAATGACATTCACAAGTCTAAATCTACAGTTGCCTGTTATTAACATTAGCCTGCTGATTGTTCATTTGTCTGTTGCTGTTGCTAACTGTTTATCGACCACTGTTGTTGTATTTTTTTTTAACCATTTGTTGGAGTGTTGATAATTTACATATAACTTTACACAGAATAACTGTCGTAAGCAAACAGCACCATCACAGCCGTTCACATTGTGCCTCTTTGTTTGTTTGTTTGTTTACCGAAGAATCTTACTAGTTAGGTCATCTGTCCACAACAGCTATTTAAATACGAAACATGAAGCACACATTGCAGTACCCACCTTTAGGTAGTAGGGATAAAATATCCAAGCAGAATCATAAGGAACGAAGATGGGAATGATAGTGTTGGCAGTGCGGATGGTCATGGTGGTGCTTTGGATGAGGGTCTTTAAATATCAGCGTCACCCTAGCAGCGATGTTGACACGGTGGTAACAAGAGTCGCTTCCATTCAAATTTGTCACCCTTCATTGTAGACACAGGCCCAAACAGTTTCTGGGACCATTTATGGCTTCGGCATCAGTCCAAGATGTTCTGCGATAAAAATAAATTGTGAGATGGAGAGGAGGGGAAAAAAATGGTTCCTCAAACTTGTTATCGTCCCCTCTTCCCTCGTCCGTTTCCGTGGAAACTTGAAGCGGAAGTCAGTAAGGGAGCACACTCTGTCAGCTCTAGCGCGAGATGTTCATTACATTTCGATTTTTGGTGGCAACGGAGTCTGCGAGAAAGAAAATACGGGGGAGCAGAAAATGGAGAAATCAATGGGCCAAATATTAAATGGGAAGAAAAATGAAAATAGAAAGCAATCTGTGAATGATGATTGGGCGAAGATAGGGAAGCCGAACAAGTTCTCCAAAAATCCTCGGCCAAGACGTTACACGTCTATTTGAGTTCCGAAGCCAGGAAGCCCCGAAGGTGAGCGGAGCCGAGCACTCTAGGCACGTGCTGGCCAGGGAGACGCCCCTCAAGTTCCACGAATCCCGGCTTCTCCTGCATCGAGTAGGGGGAGGGCGGAAAGGGGGAGGGGACAGGAGAGTAGAGAACAGGGAGGGAAAATGCGCGATTGGAAGCTGGGGTAGAAGACGAATGTTAGCCTGTTAGGGGGCAGGGCCGAGAAAGCTGGGATCGATAGATCCGTCGGCTTGGTCGTTGCCTTCTCTCCTTCCCTCATACCCCCGCCTCCCATTCTCTGTCCTCTAGACAGCCATAGACTAGGAATGATCTGGAATATTGAAGCTGTACATGCAGAATCGTATGGATGGTGATTAACCGCTATTCCTTCCTCTTACAACTTGAGGGCAGGAGGCCTTTGAAAGTCGATTTTATTTGCAACACATAATCTATACAAGTGCAAAACCTCACGAGTAAACAAGGAAAAAGAACAACATTACTCGTAAATACATGAAGAAATGATTGTAAATACCCCCCCCCCCCGCAAAAAAAAAGAAAAATAAATAATAAAAATAAAAAAAAATATTTAAAAAATGGACAAATAAATAAATAAATAAATAAATAAATAAATAAATAATTAAATAAATAATTAATTAAATAAAAAAACAAATGAAACAGTGTCTGTCACTTATATACTGTGTCTCTTGCTGCATAGCATTGTTAAATTTTAATTTTATCCTACAGTCTTTACATCAAAATGTTGTCAGCTAATGAGAGAGGAAGAGGATGGAACTTGCCTGTGATATTAGGTCATTCTTTAATGGTAGTTTTGCTTTTGACAAGAAGCCTCTGTGCCTGTAGATTTCTTTGTTGTTCCCCCATACACTTACTTTCATCACAGATATCTCCGTATTTGTAAATTTTATTATTTTTGTTTTGGTATGTTTTTTTTTTTTCAATGATCACTAGACAAGTATTATCAGGAGAACCTATTTTGAGCACTGATAACGTCAATGACAACTTGTTTTAAGCACTGTAGAATGTAGGAAAAATGAACATGTTTTGAGCCCTTAGAGTTTTGTTATACACCGGTATCCTCACTATGTCCGTCCGTTGACAATCGATGTACAAATGGACAAGATATCGATATCGATGTAACTGATCGATTTAGTGGATTAAAACTGGCGAAATATTTCATATCGTTAAATTGCACTTCTAAAACATGTAGCGTGAACGCTGGCACATGTACTACCGATGACATTGGCAAATGATGACAATATTTTCCGATGAACACTGTTTTGTCAACATGACATGCAAACAAGCACCCGTAAAAACGTGACGGGTAGAAATTGTTAATAATTTTAAGTAAAGTTCAATAAACATATTTACACACCGCAACAATCATTCATTCACAAGTATTCTCGTATCCAATTCTATACAACATAATTATTTAGAATGTTAAGCTCTCAGAACAAAAGTGCTCAAAACATGTTCTATAATCCTTCAGTTAATCCCTAGCGGTGCTCAAATCAAGTTTGTCCATAACATCACTATTTTCACGCCTTATTATCTGTTCTGTTCCGTTCAATATCGGCTCGTTCGATCTGTTGGAGACGTTATTGTGACATGTTGTTGTAGTCTTATCTTCCGTGAATACTTCCTTCTTTCACAGCCTAAATAAAAAGACCTGGATAACAGCTCTTCTCATCTTCAGCATGTACTTTAACAAAAGGTGCCATGATACCACGTCCCAAGAATTGAAATGTCAATTTTTTTTTTTTTTTTATCTACTGCTTGACCGAGCCATCCGCATTTGCCCCCCTGTCCTGATTGTTCCATTTCTAATTTAGTGAGCTAATGAGCCAAGCTGCTTGCAAAGGAACAAAACTAGACTGGCTTGGCTGCTCGAGAAATCAAGACACAGTTGGAGAATAGAAAATACAAAGAAAGCTCTCGGGAGCAAAAATAAATTCACAAAAAATATGTAAACGAAATACGAGTTCAGCAGACAAAACGAAATAATGGAGATCTCCCATGTCGCTGTATTTACATTTAGCATTCTAGCATTATTTGGTAGCTTGTTTCAATATTAGTTTTCTCAACTTACTTTATAACACTCAGCCGAGAAAAATTGAGGGTCAATAGAAACATTCCCCTCCCCCCCCCCCCAAAAAAAGAGAAGTTGCGGGCCAAAATTCTTTATACAAGAGATCTTTATGTTTATTAGTATTTTTGTTTGTTTGTTTTTATTATGCTTTATTCAGTTCCTAAGCTTGCCCAACGTAACGACCCTGGCTAGCATGGAAACTCTTACAGGTATTTGTGACTCTTCATGTTTAAGTTACATGCTCTGCCCGTTATATTTTTCTTAAAATGATGTCTATTTCGAATTTTTTCGTTTTCAACATGTCGTCTTCTTTCTCCTTCATCAAACTATAGGCAATGTCTGTGAATAAAGACAGTGAGCATTCTTCTCTCCTTCTTTTATTAACCAATGAGGAAGGCATAAAGGGCATGGTTAATGTCTGAGTAATGTTTTCAAGTCTTGCCTGCGAGAGGGCTGTCAGTCATGTCTACAGACTTACGTATGCGTTTGAATTGTATTGCAGGATTATGTGTGTGAGCATGTCTCGAGTCTTTCTGTATACCATGTTATATGTACTTATGTTACTGCACTTGTTTGTTTTCAGGCATATTTCGTGTGTGGCTGCTAAACATTTTAGTTCTGTTAAGCGCTTCGAGCCCTACGGGGGTGAGGCGCTATATAAATGCCCTTTATTATTATTATTATTACTATTATGGTTACCTTGACATATAATAGTAATAATAATAATAATATTTACAAAATAAATAATTAAAAATAAACTGGATGTTTCATTTTCTTCACACAGTTAAACATTGAAAAAGGGAAGGAGACTGAGGCCCCAAGACAGAGTGCATCAACTTTTTCTCAAATGAAACTCTAGCGTTTCAAAATTAAGTTTTTGCTCGAGGATCACCTGCCCTGATTCTCTTTCATTTCTCATATATCAGTGTTATCCCCTTTCGGTTCCTTATTTTTATTTGTTTGTTTATTTATTTAGGGTGGGGAAGGTAAGACTATAGTTCTGTCTTTTCGTTAAGAAACAAACAAAACAACAACAACAACAAAAGAGATTCTACCCTTCCAATGCCAGTCTGTTATTACACCCATCTTTGTACGGCCTTTTGTTTCTCACTCAATAAATCCTTTGGAAACCTTACACCAGCCATGCAACTCAAAATCCTTAATGATATTTTATTTAAATGATTATGTTCAAATCCTCTTTAAATTGAAACACGCAGTTTTGATTCAATGAATGGATTTACTGCGTAGTTTATAATACTTTATATTTTTGTTTTCTTCTTACTATATAAAGATGTAGAAGAAGCGTAACCGAAAAAGCAGGTTACTCTTTCTTTTTCAGGAAATGGAAACTTGATGATCCATCTCTCTCAGTGCGACATTCAGGAGCTAGAATAAGATACTATCCTCACTGCCAGATCTGCCTCGTTCTGGTGTTTCAATGATACTTTAAACCACTAGAAAAGATCTCACGGCCTTCGTGGGAATTTTGTTTATATAAAGGTCAAACCGATATTGAACTGTGACTTAAAGTGTATGGCAAGCGTGTGAGCTTTGATGTTGCTGTTTGGGATCATTGTACCGACAGTTCGGATCAAACACTCTCACGAGTTTACTATTCAACTATTATAGCTTTTTAGAATAACGTCAAAAACATTGTAAGTTGTTTTGGACTTTATATAGAAGTAGGAACACAGATCTTTATGCAACAATGTTGTGTGCCAGATTTCATGTATATATAGATACATTCAGTAGTTTATAAGTCCATAACTCGTTAATGGGTTTTATGAAAGATTTAAAGTATAGATGGTTGTGCATATACCACGATTTTCCTTCTGAGGATAAACAAAATGTAACGTATCTCATCAGAGTACTTTGGATACTTGTGTATCTAAAAACTTAATTATAATCCGTCCTTGTGGACTTATCTCAAAAACAAACAAACAAACAAACAAAAAAAAAAAAAAAAAAACAAACAAAAACAATGAACAAACAAATAAACAAACCAAACAAACAAACAAACAAACGAACAAAAAATACTTTCACCATGAATATTATACACAAACACAAAACCTAGTTTTATCCCTTTGAAAACAAAGTATCTGTGTGTTAGCCACATATCTCGGGCCTGCTCATTGACTGTACAATGAAAATGGACATGAATTTGTGCTCTCAATCAAGGGCATGCATCCATTTCTAAACCCAATTTAGGCCACTTCCATCAATTTTCATATTTCAGAAGCCGGCTGAAAACATGAGATTACTGTCACACTTGAAACACCAAAACACACGATATAACCAAAATGAACAATATGTTTATAATATGATATATTTTTCTCATTCAGATACAATTTTTTAATGATTTCCCTACACTGCGGACAACAGGCATAATCAATCAATGCACACACACACACACACACACACACACACACACACACACACACACACACACACACACACACACACACACACACACACGCACACGCACACGCACACAAACATACACACACACACACGCACACGCACACGCACACAAACATACACACACACACATGTGACTTTCTGAATGATTTATATTGTGGAGAAGACGGTTTTAGTGATGACGATTGTGAATAATAATATGTAAAAATTGTTCGTTATTATTCAAATGTCATGAGGTAAGAATGCTATTTTCTTTCGTTACAATTTTTGTCAATACGATATGTGTCTGATAAAATAAGGCCGCTAATTAGAAATAAAGTAGTTTATGACCGTCCTTAAAACAATGTTCATACTCTAAATTTCATTGTTTCCAAAATCACTATTACTTAAAAGATACGTATTAAATTTCAGAACAGAGATTGACATATGAAAGATTGTAAGGAGAACAAACTTTTGGAATATTAAAAATTTGCTTTTTCTTTGGAACAACAAGGAAAAAAATAACATTTTAAATCAGATGTTGAGGTTTATGAAACCACACTGCAATATGTATTTTGTCCATTGATAAGTAAAACTGTTTTTTGTTTGTTTGTTTTTTTTTCTTACAAAATAGTATAGTGTTAAACACTTTTCTTACACAAAAAATTTAAGTTCTCTAGATATGATTCGAAATCGACAGATCGAATAATGAAAACTCAAGTTATCGATCTTTTTTATACATATATATATATCGTTGGTTATATAAATTCAACGATTTAATTATGTAATGAGTACATTTTTATGAAATTAACCCCCTTTTTTTTTAAGTTCTTCTCATAAAAAAATAAATAAATAAATGACCTCTTCCAGGTGCTAAAAGTTGTAGTCGTTAGATCTAACATGACTGAAGTGATTTCCATACATTCCCATAGCCCATGGCATTGAAGGATGACTTATCAGTATCTAGCCTGAATAGTGAAAAGGAATGGGAAAAAAGAAACAAAATGAATGAGAGCTGAAAAAAGCAATCAAAACCTAAATTTAGGTCATGCTATCAAAGATTGAATCTCAGAACTTTTTTTGTAAATAACATACAAGTTCATGATGGTAAGCCTATCGTCAGAAAGCATCCATTCTTAGGTTCAGAAAACCAAGCCGCAGCTATTGTAAATTCACTGTATTATGCATATATCCAATATCTACAAAACCCTTTAGCATTCTTCCGCTGACATTTATCTGTCTGTCTGTCTGTCTGTCTGTCTGTTTATCTATCTATCTATCTATCTATCTATCTATCTATCTATCTATCTAT
>JBCAUA010000001.1:2640664-2669053 GCA_038406235.1 Peronia verruculata | reverse complement strand
GCAAAGATCAGAGATAGATAAGTCTTATATTTTACCATTTTTCACAGACAATGGTCAATGTCAGTTTATCATATTTACATCTATATCCCCGGTTCGTAGAACGGGAGACCTTACTAGTATTTCATATTCAACTCACATCTAAAACTGTTTAACGTTGTCCTTCCATCTACACTGACAAAATCCCTCCTTAAATTTAAATTCAAGAACGTTACACTTGTTCTGACTGTTGCAACTTCACCCTCTCTTTGTCCCAAAATAGATAATGGCAGCTATAAAATATAACTGTCATACTGTCATCACATTCATGCCAAGATTTTCATCCATACTTTTAGGTCAGGACAAATGTGATCTGATTCAGTGAATTTCGGAGTTCTTTTTCAAATTGACCCTCTTACATTTACAAATTGATAATTAAAGTAATTCTGATGACAAGCAGACAGGTTCGATAATAACAATCATAATTTACGGCCAAGGGGGGAGTCACATTCCACTTTTTGCATATGGAAAAGGAAATTTGCCAGGAAAGACTTTTGTGGTCTTTGTAGAGGCTACTGATTCAAACTACTGCTTTGGACAACAGGGCTGTTTCTTCTTATCTTTCCAGGTGGGATAGTGAAAACTCAGACTACAAGCAAAGACTGTTGTTTCTCCCTGTCTCAAACTCAACACTTTTTCAGACCTAGTTCCTAATGTGCCTTTGCAAAAATTAAGCTGTAAGTGCTTACCGTGGCAGCATCATTTTCTCTTGTGGCCGTTCCTTTGGCTGGTCCAGTGCATCAAAGTAGTCAAGGTCATCTTCTCTTTCCCATTTGGACAGTTCTGGCAATTCTGCCACAGCTTCCCCCTTGACTTTGTCATCTGCAGATTTCTTGGTGGTTGCAGTGCTTGTGCTGCCACTCTCACCTTCTTCTTTCATCTGAGCAGCTGACAATGTGGAATGTTTGATGTCTGCATTGGCTTCTGCTGCAAGCTCTGAACTGGACACTTGAGAGTTGTCACCATTGTTGTATTTTACTGATTCAGTAGAACCCTCTTTATTTTGATTGAGCTCCGCCAGTTTAGACTTCTTCAAAGGACTTTTACCCTGTGCTGCTCTCTCCTCACCATCTTCTGATGTATAATTCTCAGATTTATAGTCTACAAGTCTTTTCAATTTCTTTTTCTTCAGTCCTTGTTTAGTATCTGCATCAGCCCCAAAAGTGAGTTTCTTCTTTTTTGTCTTCTTAACCTTTTTCTCACCCTCTGCTGTTCCATCACCTCCTGTGGTATCTTTGACCTTCTTCTTGATTCCAGCTCCGTCACCCTTCTTCTTACTAACAACTTTTTTCTCTTTGGCTGCTGGCTTCTCTGAAGTGTCAGACTGGGAGATATTTGTAGCTCCTGCACTGCCATCAGTTGGTGTAGCAGTGTCACCTGACTTATCATTCCTTGGTTTGAGAATCTCTTGTTTCTCAGTCTTCTGTGCCCCATCTTCTCCCTTTGAAGGTGATTCCAATTCCTTTTCGCTCACTGGGCTAGTTTTACTGAGGATGCTATCTCTTTGTACTTCACTCTCTTTCTTTGCTTCAGGTTCTGCTTTCTTCTTTGTCTTTTTGTTTTCTTTTTCTTCCTTCTTTTTCTCGGGTTTCTTTCTGTCTTTATTTTTAGACTTTTCATCTTCTTTCTTGGATGGACTTTTCCTTTTATCTGCAGTGGCCTTGTCTCGATGCTTACTGTTTTCTTTTTCTTTATCTTTATGATCCCTATGTGTGTCTCTACTTCTGTTTCTGTCATCATCTCTGCCACGGTTCCTTCTGTTATTATCTCTGTCCCTCCGAGATCTATCAGAATCCCGATTTCTATCTGTGTGCCTATCTCTATCCCTTTCTCTGTCCCTGTCTATCTTGTCTCTTTCTCTGTCCCTGTCCATCTTGTCTCTTTCTCTGTCCCATGGGCGGTTATCTCTGGGTCCCTCCCTGTCTTTGTAAGACAGATTTCTACGATCATTACTTTGTCCACTACCTGGAGGTGTTATTGAGCGAGGTCTCTGAGATGGTGACATAGGAACTGACTCCCATGGTGGTCTCTGTCCTGCCAAAACTGGATCAGATGATGCTGAGCTGGGGGCATATCCATCCCCTTGTGTGTGTGAGAAGGCTGGGTTCTGAGCAAACCCTCCATAAATATTGCGCAAAAAAGCTTCATAACCTGCAGGATTATACTTGAAGTATTCCTCAGGAGGAGGAATGCCCATTTGAGGGAAATATGGCACAGGGGGCAAGTTTGATGATGACAGTGACGGATTTGAGGCAGAATTGACTGGATTGTGAGATGGGCTATGATAGTCTCGTCTATCTCTATTGTCTTTGTTATAGTCTCTATATCCATATCCACCTCGCCCCCTGCCCCTGTAGCCTCCTCTGCCCCTGAATGGTGAAGGTGAACGCCTCCTGAATGGGATTGGAGATAAGGGCTTTTTGTATGGGCTCTTTGAGCGACGAGGTGAACGAAGTGGTGATAGGGAACGCCGTTTTGGAGGAGGAGATCGAGATTTTGATGGTTTCCTTTTTGACAAAGGGGTTCTTGATCTCGATCTCAATGGTGACCTTTTACGTGGTGAGAAGGATCTTGATTTCCTCCTAGGTGAAAAAGAACACTTGCGATATGGTGAATGAAATGGTGACCGTCGTGGAGATCTAGATAATGGTCTTGGTGACCTTGGTCTGGAATATGATCTTGATCTGGCTCTCTTTGACCATGACTTGGACCTAGATCTTGATAAGCGCCTGTAAGATCGAGAGCGAGAGCGTGAACGATAGGGTGGCAGTGGTGATTTTGAAGATCGACGTAAAGGTGGCAGGGGTGATTTTGAGGACCTGCGCAGAGGCGGGAGAGGTGACTTTGATGAGCGGCGAAGAGGTGGGAGAGGTGACTTTGTCGATCTCCTTAAAGGTGGAAGGGGTGATTTTGATGATCTACGCAATGGTGACAAAGAGGACTTGGATGATCTCCGCAATGGCGGGAGGGGGGATCGTGGGCGGGGTGACAACACTTTTGACTGCCGTGTTCCTGATCGAGATCTTGAACGCGAGGATTTTCTTTGGAAAGAACGACTTCTGGATCGTGGCCTGGATAATTTTGGAGCATCGTAAGACCTAGACCTAGACCTTGATCGATTTGGCAACCTCCCAATTGACCTGGAACGAGATCTGTTTTGTGATCTGAAGGGTGATCTTGTGCGCGATCTGTTTTGGGACCATCCTCGAGACCTTGAGCGGGATCGTGAAGAAAACCTTCTGCGTGACAATGATCTGCTTTTTCGCTTGATGGGTGAAAGACTTCTGGATCTGCTGCTCCTCTTGTTCCATGAGCCTGATCGAGATCTTGAGTAACTGGAAAATGCAAATGCGATGATTGAAAATAAATGAAAAATATCTCTGCCATAAAAACACAACAAACTGAACTATGAATTTTTCTAAATTGTTTCAGTTAAACTGATTCTAGTCATACTGGCCATTCGCATCACATACACTCAATGTGCTGGAGGCAGATCAACAGAATACACCAGTGGTTTTTAACTACGGTACTACAGCACTAATGTGCCATGAACGATCATTATATGCACCATGAGAAACTATACAATAAACATGAAATGAACTCACTAAAACATATTTTTGCACATTTTTCTGAAGGGTAATAGAGGGACTACTCATGACATCTTGGTAATCTTCCTCCACATGTCCCGGTATCCAGCTAAATCTCAGCATACTAACCATAAAGAGATTGCTCTATTCCTTGATGCTATCTGCCCATCTTTTTTTTTAAATCTCCCTTTTCTGCTTCCTCTGAATAAAGTGTCTTGCATGATCGATTGTGCAAGCCTCTTGATCACCCTACCATTTCACTTTCTACTGTTTAACTACAGACAAAAGGTCACTATGCCTACCAACTGCAGTACTGATCTGTTTTTGTACTCTTCACTAGCAATGTAACCTTTATAAGAGATGCCAAAGCTATAATAAAAACTTAAGTTGTATGTTCAAAATCAGATGAAGAGTTGGCAGAGACACCACTGCCTGGACAAAATTTAAAAATCCAAATTTCTGCCCACAAAAATTCTCTCCAAATGCAAGGCATGCACTTGCTAAAACTGAAATAATCTTACTTTCTTACCATTGAGAGGCTACATATATAATTTTAAAAAAAAGTTTCATGCATATCACTTCCTCAATTTCTGACAGGATATCAGCTTTTGTGTTCATATGCTCACATTTCACAATGAGTGAGTATACATAAAGAGATTATGTATGCAATATTAGGTTACAGAATGTCAGTTTGCAACATTTTCGATTGGTGGTGTTCCAGGAGAAATCTGTGATTAAAAAAAAGGTACTGTGGCTTGTTTAAAAAAAAAAAGGCTGAAAAACACTATGGACCAAGACAGAGTGAGAGAAAAAAAATTTATTCTAAAGAATTTAATTCGATGCAAGGAGTACAAATGGTTGGTTTCAGCTTTCTCTCACTACTAATTCACTGATCTATTCCACAACTGACGTAGTCATAAAATCTACATAAAATTTATAATTAGAAAAAGCTGGCCAAATGCATGTTGGGTAACAATTAATCTGACCAACAGTAAAAAATTATGAGAAGAAATTGCTGAAATCCAGCTATATACCTTCTCCGCCTGTCAGGAGTGTAACTTTTCTTCTTTGTAAAGTCAGCAAATGAATCAAAGACATCAACTGGTTTCTTTGTGGGTGCTTCAGAAGCATGTTGCTGCATTATTTTTTTGGCTTGATAGAATTCTTCTCTTGACAAAGGAACTGCTGCTGGTGATATGTGAGAAGGCATGGCAGGTGGACCAAGTCGGGGACCTGGGTAAACCGGTAGACCTGTGACAGCTGAAAGAAATTAATAAAAACATTTAAAACTCAGCCCTTTTTATCGGGGTATTTGGTAGGAAATACAGGAATAATAATATAAAGAGGCATCCCACAGCACATAGATGTAGTACAATGTATGATACACAAATTTGGAAGACATTTTTTCTACTGTTAATTTTTGTTTTAGCTCTAAATTTAAAGAATGTCACTTATTCTAAAAACTCACAGCTCATTTATACATGACTTGCGACCAAGGCAAATGAGTTGGAAGTCGCGCTAGGCAACGAAGATAAGTGGCTGTTTTTGGTCGTTTTTAACTGGCCTACTTTCCAAACAAGATATTAATTTTTTTTTCCCACAAAATGTCAATTTAACCTTTTTTTAATCTGAGAAAAAAAAGAAAGAAAGAAAAAACAAAAAAATATTTTGGTATCATAGTCGGAAAATAGTATAAAATGGTAAAAAATGGCTGTGACTTGAACTCACCCAGTGCGACTTACGACTCATTTACGACGCAAAACATATATATATAATATTACATAACACTATAATGCACACTACCATGCACATATCATTATTTTTCTGAAATACACTAATTTTTTGTTGATAAATACACAATGGGAAAATCTGGAACCAAAAACCAAACTAAGGGAATGCTGCAAAAACAATGCACTTGCTGTGAGTATTCAATGAAATTTTCAAAGACAATGCCCCATAATCATGTCCACACTATGAAAATGCATGCAAAATTTCATGAAAAGACCAAGACAAACAAACAACAAGCTTTCAAGTCATTCAGTTTTTCCAAATGACTTCAATCATCTTAGTTTTTTTCTAAACATCTGAAAAAAAAAAAAATGCTTCAAAATTTTTAGGTTGTTATTTATAGTTTCTTAAAATTTAAATTTAAGTAGTAAACTAACGGTGTGTAACCATGATATGAATTAAATTCTAAAAAACGTTTATACGTTTATACTTTTTAGTCTTCAATTTGAAATTTTTGTTCATATGACACATCACTCTTACCTGTGAAAGGCTGATGACCTGCTGGTGGTACAGTCACAAGTGGAATACGATGTGTGGGAAGACCCAAGCCAAGACCAAGAGAAACTGGAGGTGTTACTGTACTGGCGACTGGCTGGGGATTTTTCAACAGCGGAGATGGAGCTGGATGCCAGGCAGGAGGGGCTTTAGGGGCTGGCTCTTGACTGCGGCTTCTGTCCACAGCCGGTGAAGTGCCTGGAGCAGCTGGTTCTCCTGGTGATGATCTGTAATATATGTAAAAATAAAAGTGGAAAAATGAATGAACCACAAAGCAATGCCATAAAGAAAGAAGCAGTTGAGCAATTATAAACTCTCAGAGATGAATTGTACGAAGCCACATGAGAGAAATATAATCCTGACTATTAATTTATGGAGTCCTTTTGCATAACCCAGATAACTGGATGATGAGACATTACAAAACTTACATAACATAAATGAATCATTTTGATCTGATAGGTGGAACTGGGAAATTTTAGTCACATGTTCAGAATGACTGACAATGTCAATATGAAATATAATAATGAATATTGGAATTTATTTCCAGTTGAAATGGTTCTTCGTTAAAAAAAAAAAAAAAGAAAAAGAATGACTGCATATTTTGTCTCTTACCTTCCGCTGTCTGGTGTTGATATTTGTTCAATACTTTGGGAAGCTGGAGGTGCCTCCTCTGCATGAATCCTAGGCTGAGAAGTCTCATTCCTATAAAAAGAGAGATCATTGTTATCTATGAAAGAAAATCACTTTATAACAGGTAAGAAAATAAAAAGTTTAAGAAAATGAAACTTCTCTACCATTTTGAACTGTCACGTGATCTGCATCATTCATATCTGATTTGAAAGGACAAAATTACAGATTTCTGAGTTTTAAACTTTATTAACAAGCTACATGACAGTTATAAACTCTGCAAGTTGAGACAGGATGCGTCACATTTTAAAATTTAAATTAAAAAGATAAAAAATTACTCTAAACTGATTCTTACCTGCGGCTTATGGTTGAGATAGCATTTGGCATACTTATTGGTGCCTCACTGCCATATCTCCAAGGCTTTGAAAACTGATCAGCTGTGTATTTTGAATTTCTTGAGAAGCTGTACTGAGAATTGAAAGGGGTCCTGTATGGCAAACGAAGACGTGTGGCATCATTCTGTGTTCCTACTCTGGGCATGAAGGGACGAAGCCCACCAGCAGTCAGGCTCTGAGTAAGATTGGAAATCACCTGTTCTGCGGTTGGGGCCGTCACATTTGCACTTGTACCAGCAGTCAGACCAGGATATTTGGAAGTTGGTTGAGGAGTATTATCACCACTCTGAGAACTGGAGCGTCTCCGTTTAGCCTAAAAATAAACAAAATGAGATATGAAAATTTATGACATTTCACCACCATTAATTCTTTTTCTGCATACTGAAATAATAATGAAAAAAGAACTTACAAAGAAGCTTTTCTTGCCTTTCATAACAGTTATAGATCTCACTGTAATGATGATGAACAATGATACAAGGATACGAAAAATGACATCAACAAAAGCTACAAACTGTCAAAAATTCTTTCAGAATGAAAAGGAACTTACCTTTGTATAGCCAGTGTCATTCAGGAAGTTGGTTACAGCCAGTCTCATTGATTTGTTAGCCACTATTTTGTCAGGAGACACATTTACTTCTTTACAAGAGGGGCACTGATGATCTTCGCTCTCAAGGAGTTCTTCACGAAGACCTATGAATAATAAAAGATGTAACAAGTTGTGCATAAGTTACAGATCCTTCAGAACAGATTTTAAATTCAACTAATTATTTATCCCTTAATAATCAACACATCTTCATTTAAAGTCTAAGAAAGATCTTTCTGTACTAGGGAATAAATTAACAAAATTGAAAACTGAAAAACATATTACTTTTCAGTCTCTCTCAAGATATCAATTTAAATATTTGCATAATAAAATATAAATTCTCAATTATTTGTATTTCTGCTAAAATGAATTTCGAGAGGCTGTAGGAAAAAAAAAAAAAAAATGAAATTAGATCAATTTTGTTTTTTTCGCCAAACGTATCAAATCAATATCAAAAGCATTGCTTACAAAAGCACTTGAAGGCCTGGATACCATGTGTTGTCACTAATCTAAAAACAATCAAAAGACAATGTTGTGATTTGTCAACTTACATTCATCACAGAAACTGGTTCCACAACATGGAGCAATAGCAGCATCAACACACAGATCTTCACATATATGGCAAAGCAGTTCCTGGGGAATTTTCCTTTTCTCTGGTTCTGGCTGCTTTTCTCCAGGGAGAAATGGAGGTCTCTCTTTCTTTGTCTCTCTGTACCCTTGCCTATGAGACAAAATATGTCACGATATCATTAAGTACACAGACTGATGCTTGATCATGCACTATAAGAGAGATAACACTGGATATACCATCTCCTAAGAATGTCTTTTCATCATTTATTTTCATTTCAAAAGGACAAATGGAAGTGAAAATGGATCTACAAAGTTTATCTAAGAGATTGAAATTCAAGAGTTATTGAAATTCAAGAGTTACTTCCATCTCCGAGATCCAAAAGTATCCTTTCTTCATTTTCTTAGGCTGGAATTTTCTGTTTTTAAGCTTCTGCACCCTATTATAAACCCAGGAATGGCTTCCAAATATCTGTTGTGTGGTTTACATGAGATAGTTTTAGACCTGTCCTTTAATGGAGATCAAAATTCAAGTGGCACAAATGAAAATTCAATCCTGTTTTAGGACAATTCATTTTAAAACTGTTGTTTGGTGTTCAGAGAGCTAAGCAAAATCTTTTTGAAATTGTGCACACAGAAAATGTATTAAAAAAAAAGCACACAAATAAAAAGAGAGAAAGTGAGATCTCTCCAAATTTCAGCCATCAGTTTTATTTGTAAAAACTGGATATAAAAATGTGAAGATCTAAAATGAATTACAAAAAAATCTCTTACACATCAACTGTGGGCACTGCAAACTGTCCGAATTGGGTGAGCAGAGCTCCTGGATGCATTGGGTCATCAACAATGGTTAACATTGTACTCGGAATCCCAGTGGTACGCTTATATCGTGGTTCAATAATGCGATCCTCCTGGAAATCAAAATTTATTCATGATAAAACAAACTACAGGATTAGCATCATTCTGACATAAACTTATCATAATGATCGCAAGAACATGAAACAAATGTATGTCATGTGAATGTATATATATGCTAAAAATCTTTCATAGATAATGTTACATATAGCAGTCTTGTCCTTATCATAGTTTGCTATGGCAACCAAATAAGGCACATTACTGAAATGTGTTTACTAGAACTTCTTTGAAAAACGCAAATTAAAAAAGTACTTAGGCCTGATTTGTTAGCTGAATATGATCTAATATGGCATGGAATGTGTTAATGGGTTATTTGTATAAAAATGTGTCACTTGTAATGCTGACACTTACTGGATTGGAATTTGGGCAGTTGGTAACAAAATGCCCTTTCTGTCCACAGCGCTTGCAAACATAATTTTCATGTGGTTGATGTTTACCAACAAAGCTGAAAAAAAAATGAAAAAAAGAAATAGCATGCATTCACACTCATAACAAATTGTATCAAAACAGAATTCAGAATTGAACTTTCTCATCATTTCATTATGTTACATTCTTGGTGAGCCTTTCACCTCCTGACGTAGGTTACCTTGTCATCATTTCAAAATAAACAGTTATTTCATTAACACTACTGCAACTTCAGAAAAAGTGTGTCATGACAACTGTACAGTGCACATAATCTGCACTTTAATCATGACTGCATAGAGAGCAAACTACTAAAGAAAATCTACTAAAATTTAGAGCAGTCATTTAGCAGTCAATCAGTGAAAAGGAACTGAAGATAATTCTGTACAGAGATTGAATTTTTGGCAAAGATGTTTGTAGCAGACATATATAAATCAACAGACATATGATCTATTGCAGCATTATTATTCAGAACAATGGATGCATCTGTTTTCATCTCTTTATGCCCAATCAAAATAAAAGAGAAAATTATTACTTAAATGGAAAAATGCAGCATTACATTTACTGGTACATACCTGGACTGTTCAAAGCCCTTTGTTGATTGGTCAATGACAGCTTTGATTTTGTCTATCTCTGAAGCATGTGCGTTTGCCAAGTCAGGTGTCTAAAAATACAGAGAAAAAAAATATATACATAAAAATCAAAAGAGAAAATGCTGCGTCTATAATATCTTAAGTTGTTTGTATATTGCTCAAACTTAAATTGATGCAAGCCAACTGTATCATATCATGCATCATTTCTGAACAAATATCAACCATCCCTAAATATCACATAAGTATTTGGTGTTTCTGATGAAATCCAAAAATTTTTAGTTATGAGAATAACACAAGATTATGCGAATGTCCTGCCTTTCTTTCCAGAAGAAACCTTTTTACTATTGATCTAATTTGTGTGTGCTGGGACTTAACGGCAAATTAGCACCTTTATGGTTATATCATGGCTAGCACTGTGGGAGAAGTTTACATGTCAGAAAGACTGATCAAAATTTGATATATATATGTGTACCAAAGTAAATTATGTCAAAAATCACTCATGTGAAATGTGTGGCATTTGAGATGAAAGCTCTTCGTGATCTGCTCTCAAATTCTTTATATAACAGAAGGTACAGGCCCTGAGAATGATTTTTTCAATGCTTGAACTAAGAGGAAACTTCTGAACTTCAAATTCGGATTCAGTATGCTCAGATTAGAGTAAAAGTGTGAAAATTGTTTTGTAATGTGTCTGGTTGTCATGACAAAGACATATTTGAGTTTGTGATGCAAATTAGCTTTTCTTGAAAGCCTAAAGCTCTTTGAATATTTACAAAATATTAAATATAAATGTTTGAAATTCTGCCTATCAACAAAATAACTCTGTATCATAGAAAATAATACACATACGCACTTTTTCTTCTTTGTTTCTCTATATGTCATACAATGTCAAATTTTTGTAATGTGTCTGTTGACAGATGATATATTTCTTAATTTTCCATCAAATACCAGTATTCATTTTCTTCTTAGACAAATTGTAAAAAAAAAAAAAAAAAGAATCAAGCAGGTGAATTTTCCTAAGACACATGCTAATGGGAAACACATATTCATGAGAAATATTAAAAAAAACTAAAATGGCCCTGAAGAAAAAGGTGAAAAAAAAAAAAAAACCCCTATATTTTAAAAAAATCACAACTCAATTTTAATTTTTTCTATAGACTCTGCTAGTTGTGTTGATGCCCCTTTACGACACAAAAGTTATGTTTCTGGCACCAGGTACCACTTTTCTCAGATCAGAAGAGGTCCAAATATCTATGAACAGCAAAAACCCAATTACTGATATTTTGATTCCAAAATCCTCATTTTCAGAATTCTCATTCTGGTTCGCCATAAAAATGCGAAAACTATCTTAGGTAAGTTGTGGAACTGTACAAACCTGCTTAAGCTTTTCAAGGGACATCTGCCGCTCCTTTTCTTTCTGAAATGACAAGGTTACGTTGAACAGTTATTTTTCATAAGCATTATTCTCTTTTCAGCCTTGAAGATGCCATGATCCTTTCAGAAATTCACAAGCAGACTAAATCTACATCCCAATTTAAACTGTTGGATTTTTTTTTTTCCTCATAATTTCTGTCTTCTTTCAAGAATTCCTGCCTCAATGTTTTCTAAATTTCAATTCCTTTACAAACAAAAAAAAGGAAAGAGGCATAAAATACTAAAGCAAAGCAGCAATATGCCAAATTCTTGTTTGTATTGCCTTAACTTCTAAAGCTGCCTTCTAATTCTAAAGATAAAATAAGTTCCGAGACCTGTATCTGTTACATACAAAATCGAATAATGGTATAAGATTAAATATTAATTGGGAACAAGCTTCCCACAACAGAAAAAAAACCTAACTCTGCTATGAACTGGCATGGCATCTTACAAGACCAGTATCTTACCACTGAGCTGGATCATATTGTCTGGAACGGGCATCACAGCAGCAATGCAGTTCTTGTGTTGTGTGACATTCAACACCACTGATCTTTTGCATGCATCCATGAACCCCAATTCAGCATTATGCATGCCAGCCCTTTACCCTAAAACTAATCAGTTGACAACAGCTACACAACATATTTACATCACATATTGCCATTTGCTCAAGTTTTCAAATTCTCATTTTGGAAGCTGTTTATCTAAATAACACATGTTGAACAAAAATAAAACTTCATAGTAGAATTGTCCCTTCCAAACTGATGAACGCTGACCTCCAGATGAAAAAAAAGGCAGAGGACATAGTACAATAATATGCATCAATCAAAGTCTAAAACTGCATCTGCTGGATGAAATCCTGTTGATATGAATTTGCTGTTTTGTGGCTCCTTTGATGCATCCGAAGAGAGTTCACATTTTACTAAGCTGCTCAACCCATGAAAGCATTGCCAAATTGCTCATTCTTAGGTTTGATCCTTGAGATTGTGGAAATTATATAGCAGCTGCCAAACAAAATCCTCCTGGTGTAGTCTTGTTGCTTGCGTCAAACCCACAAGATCCTGAACATCTGACTTTGACATAAGAAAAGTGATTCATCTTATAAGGTGGTCTTGCAATCCGAAAGTCGGTGAACTTTTTAATGTGTACTTAAATGATCACTGTATTTTTAAAAATTTCTGGTCAGTAAAGCCTAAACAAATCTTCATAAACTGGCACAAATTTGGTTTCAGATTTTTCCTTTAAGGGGAAATAAATAACCAAAGCAGTTTAGAAATCCCAGTTGAAAGACTTATCTATTATATCAGTTACACTCACATTTGTAAGTACCAAAACATCATATTCCTCTTTTTAACCAAGAAGTCTATAAATATTTCAGTTTTTTTATCGATTAACTTTTCCTGATGTGAATGCAGGAGTTTACAAAGGTAAAGGAGATCAGGATGATTAGCTGACAAGACATTTCCAAGTTCCAAATAATTTGAGAAGAAGACACTTTACTAAAAATTCTATCTGCTGTTCATGCTCAAACTGATGAGGACTAATTTTCCAAGTCTTGTACTTTATGACAAAACCGCTTGCACATTGTTTTGCAGGCTGCGAAATGCTGCTAATAAAATGAAATGAGCTGAGGCAGTCAAAAAGTAATATGAATGAAATTAAAACTAAGACTTTTAATAATTTTAACTGACGGATAGATAAATTCCATTGTCTATCACAGCACAAATGTTTGAAAAGGGTATACAGTGGAACCTTGATAGCATGATCATGGCTAAACACGGTCACCCATTTAACATACCCTCTTCTCAGTCTGATTTCAACATTTCTTTAAATATACTAATTTATTTATGATAACATGCTCGAATTTGTGTGTTCAACCCACATAGCACGCTCAGTTCAGTTGGAAGCTGTCAGTGACACTGACAGTCGTCCGTGCTAAACACTGAAAAGCCCGCTTTCTCGCCAAATGTCAAGCCAACAGCTTCTGCACTTTTGGTGGAAGTACACTTACAAAGTTCACCCTTCTCACCCCTGAAATGTGGATTTTGCCCAAAAATGCGATTTTGAGCTTTTGTTTTCTTTTAAAAATACTGCCTTTTCTGTGTGTAAAAATGGTATCAAATAGTTGCTAAGTCAATTCTAACAATGTTTGACCAATGGTCATTCAACGTTAGACCTAGCGTATTGTCATTTGGCTCCACCTGGCTGCTATAGGAGGCCGTAGATCATCGCGATTTGATTATATATGGGCAAAGGGTGCAAAAAGCATTTGAATATCACCTCTCTAACAATAACACGAGTTCTAGTGCCAGGGATGGACACTGGATGACCACTATGATGCGAGAAAAACTGCTGATCACGCAAATTATCAATGTAAGAGTTCTAAAATGACTTTCCCCATCCCATAAATAGCGCAATTTTGCTTTCTTTCTGCTACTAATAACTCAGTTGTCAACTGTCATAGTAAAGGTCAAAACACTCTTGGTTTGCACTCAAAAATGATATGGGGGCACACAGAGGACCTCAAGAACCCAAAAGTGGCTCTTATAAAGATGGGGGGTAGGGAGGAAAATTCGATAAAAGATACGCCCAGAGAGCCAAAAAACAACAACAAGAGACCCAGAAGTCATGAAAAGAGGGCTAGTATGTAAAAAAAGGCTATTCCTAGCCTGAAAGCCGAATAAAAAACTCTTCATGTTAATTTTTCGCTAAAAAAAAAAAAAAATTTAAACACGTTTTTTTTTAACACATATTTTCTATCTCCTTTTTTGTTTCGAAACCGATTCAAACCAAATTTGGTATGCATCATTGTCACCACAAAACCTAAAAAGTTACCTATGCGCGTTAAATTTGGTCGGTAAGTTTCGAGAAAATTGGGTTTTTAGCTTGAAAAAATGGTGAATTTTGAATTTTCACTATAAGGTATTTTTAAAATTTATAGAAAATTTTGCATAGCATGGAACGTAATAAAAATAGGTAATTTTTTACATATGATATCAAACAATGTATTCACCAAGTTTTATCATGTTTGGTACAAATTCTCGGCGGAGGAGGTAGATTTTGAAATCAGCCAATTAAGGGACGCCCAAATCCAATATGCCATGGCAACCATATGAAAAAGTCTTTTTTTTTTTTTTTTTACTGTTGACCTCTAATTTGAACATGCTGAATACAATGGAAAAGGTTAAAAAAAAAACTAACTTTAATAATTTTAAAAAAAAAAAAAAAAAATCACCTCCAGGACCTCCTGATAACATGATCATCGCAATAATACAGCCTTTCGAGTTCGGTCCCATAGATGGGTGTGTTATCCGGGTTCCACTGTACCACCCTTTTATAAAATACTGAGTTATATGCATTTCTGTTTCAATCATGGTCCCATATAAGCCAAGTTTCAATGATCCAGTGGTAAATTTCAGTAACGATAACTTTCATATGTTTTTAAAGCTTTACTACCAATTCTATTTTGCCAGTTCTCCTGTTCTGTTTTCCTTTTAATGGTACTGTATATATAAAACCTGAAAATCAATAAAATATTTATCTTTCTATTACTATTAAATCTCACTATTAGTCTATGTGTTGGTTATTTTAAAAATGCAGAAAGTATGCAAATAGCTCAGTAAAGTGTCAAAAGCAAATGCTGCCACTACAAAAGAAGCTTCCTGGCTAAGCATTTCTGAAGTTTGTTCCCATAATTGCTATCTGCAATAAAAAATCATGTTGCATGAAAGAGTGTAGATCAAATAATGAAACTGTGAAATGTCTTTCAGCAAAAACATCCGACACAAGTAATAGCGATTAATATACACTTATTGTTCTTTAATGACCCTTGAGTAACATCAGCCTAACCCACATAACATGTTCACCCTGTAGCTGAGCAGTTCCACACAACAATATGCATATTATTTCTGTTCATGGATGTCAATCTGTCTCCTCGAAAAAGTAGAAAAAGTTCCTGGCAAACTCTTTAGCAGCACAAGAAATAAAATACGTTAATGGTAAATAAGACTGGATTTGGGGCCAAAAGAGAAATTACTGACAGCCAAACAGTAGGAAATCCTGCTAAAATAGGAAATTTGACATCCTTCTTCTGTTTATGCCATTTCTTTACATGTATAGCAAAATATTTCTCCTTATAAAACCCCACTGTACGAAATGTTCACTCTTTACAAACTTTACAAATCTATGCCTGCTGTGAAAGCTTCTAATTAAATATTTTCTCATATTCTGTTGTACATTTATTGTATTAATTGAAAATATGAGAAATTTGCTTCCAAAATGTTTAATCAAAGATCTGCAGAGCAAGCTAATTTGTTATTTTATTTATTTATTTATTTTTTTGTGTGTGATGCGCAGAAGGGTTGGATAGGAACAATGTCAAAAGGACACTAATGAAATTAACGAGCTAGAAGCAGAACATCAATATAATGTAAGAAGTAATACAAAAGTCTTGAAAGGGGGATAAAAACCCATCTTTTTTATTTGAAAACATGATTTGACTGACAATGCAGTCAAACATTTACAAAGATTCATTATAACAGAGGCCACGCAAACGAAGGCAAAACTTGATTATCCTTGTGCATACTGTCTGTTGTTGACTGTGCATCCATAATAAGTATACATGTGTGTATATGTATCTTGTGATGTAAATCTCTATGCTGCAGCTTGTCCAGGATCTTGTCGTTCTTATGATGGTGCTGACTCAGCAAAATGCAGTCACGGGTGAAACAGCAAAATGTACAAAATGCTCCAGTTGCAAGCAAAATGACCACCATATGAAAATATATGCATTTAATTCTAGAAAATTATAACAAAAATGTACATGATCTAACATCTAATACAAATATTAAACTATCATCATGACTCTCATATGGATGGTATACTTTTACACTCCATTTACATTTCATTTAACAATCAAATGTAAATAACACAAAATCTCCATACATGATAGACTAAAACAGCAAGTTCACACCATTACAGGCCTACTGTTTTTGATACATTCATTTAACAAAACAAAAACAACAAAATGAAAGTTACAGTACAAATTCATTTTTAAAATTAACAACTTATTTTTCATAAACATTATTAACAAGAATTGAAAAAAAAAAAAAAAAAAATTGGGATGACTGGATATATGGGTAAATCCCTAACACAATAAAAAACAACTCTTTAATAAATTAAAGAAATGACCAAGTTACACCCATAATAACTGTCACTTGTTCCACTGTGCCAGTAAGATCACCATTTAAATTATGTTGTGGATGGGTTCAAAATTGAAATGTAAAAAAATACAAATGCTAATGTCTATCCTTGCTCTAAGGCTGACAGTGACAAAACATAAATTTTGTGATGTATTTCCGCTAAAAAAAAAAATTTATGACATTTATATAGTTAATCTGAAATTAATATTTTAAGTTTACGGGGATGATAAGACGACGTGATTGTAAGCCAAATATGTCAATGCCAACTAACATGAAAAAGTGGATGAAGGTCAAAACCTCAAGATTGCATTCTCAGATCAACATGGAACCATAACCAGGAAGTAAAAACAGAATCAATTATTGAACTAGGCCTAAAAGACATTTCTAAAAACATGGTTTTTTTTGTTGTTTTTTTTTCAAAAAAAAAAAAAAAAAAAAAGTTTAATTTATTTCATTAATGTATGCCCTTGTGCTGTAACTGCATTTGAAACACGACATGAAATATAAAGGGGGAAAAAACGTGACCACTTGTACTGGTTGCCTTAACTTAGAATTTAGTTTAGCCTCTTCGATCCCACAGATGTACACCATACAGATGCCCACAAGTTAATACATCGGGCCTGTCCGCACAACGCACGTCCCGGAAACTGAAGCCCATTCACCAGCTGGACATGCGTCATATGGCCTTTGTGTAAGCCGTTTTAACTCTTCTGTATACAAAGTTTACAAGTTCTCGCTACAATTTTATTAAGTCCAGAGGTGCTGAAAGGTAGTACACCTGTTTTTATACTGCTAACATGACTGCCGTGACTACAGTAGGACTGTAAACACCATTTAGATGTAGATCTAGATCTAGCAGTGCTAGGCCCAGTGCAGTTGCTAGCGCTTATTTATCATTACAAACGAAAATTATCTAGCTTTGACAGGTATAAATTGAAGTTAATTATATTCACTTGCATAAAATATGCAATTTTACATAGCTTCATTTGTTATGCTGCTATACCCAATCAAAGAACACAACCACAACAACTACGTAAACTGGAACAACAGGCCGAATATTTAGTATTGTAAAAATTAGTGAAAATCTGACGTAATGAAGGGGTTAACTCATTCGTGACGGGCTACGTCTTTAAACGTAACTACGGGCAAGTGACGGGCTACGTCTTTAGACGTAATACGAAACTATCGTACAAAACGGCCGATAGCTCTGTTACTATAGCTAAATACGTAAATGCGTCTTCACTAGCTCTGACTAGGTTGTTGATCTTCCGTTTTGACCGATTTGAACGTGGTTAGCGGTACAAGGATGTCTCGAAAGCGAATTTTTACAAGTGATGAGGTGGCTTATGAAATCATGATGGATTCTGACAGTGACATAGACCCTAGTAGCGGGAGTGAAAGTGAAGATGAGCCTAGTAGTGATGATGATTCCGCTCAATTTCATGGAGACAGTGGTGAAGAATCAGCTGACGATCGACCCAGACCTAGTACTAGTACTGGTAGAACTGGTTGGAGAGGAAGGGGGAGAGGCAGATCTAGCACTGGTGTCAGGGGAAGGGGGCGTGGTCAGTGTAGGCGTGACCCCTCACCAGATGCTCAGTGGACTAACCCTAGAGACTATGGCAATATAACTGACATTCCAGGCTTCAATGGACAAACTGGGATTACAGTAACACTGCCCCAACCAAATGATGCAGCCATCACCCCTGAACTATATTTCAATGTCTTCATGGAAGACATGTGTGAAGTGTTTGTGCGAGAAACTAACAGATATGCTGAACAGGTACAAGCAGTGTTCCCCGATTTTTACTATCTGCGTGGATGGCAGCAGATAACAGTGGCTGAAATAAAATGTTTCATCGGCCTATTGATCTGCATGGGTGTGGTTCACAAGCCAACAGTAAGACTTTACTGGACTACAAATCCCATCATGGATACTCCTTTCTTCAAAAAGGTGAGTGGCCTCAAAAGTTTGACTGGATACTGAAGATAATTTAGAGAATTAGATCTGTCCTCTCTACATATCATTTTATGTTTCTTATTTATAAGTAGCCAGATGAAGAGATTATTCTCCTCTCATTTGGAACACCACAGGCAAATGAAAGATGGTTTGCCTCAGAAGCCTGCATATGTTGAAGCAGGGTTGTTTTCCTTCAAGATTTGACAGTTCCTAATTAGATGTGTTAGCAATTTTTGTAGGTTCGAGTACGATTGGTTTACCCTTTACTGTAGACTCAAACTTACCAAGTTTATAATAAATCATTGGCTCTATTGATATCATATAATAGTATTAGTAAACTTACAGACAATAAATGTTTTTGAACAGACAAAATTCTAATTTCTCCCTCCTCTTTTTTTCTCTATTTTTATCATTTCAGGTGATGACACGTGATCGTTTTCTTTTTTCATCTGGTCAACAATGAAGAAATGCCTCAGAGGGGAGATGATAATTATGATAAATTATACAAAGCGAGACCTCTTTTCAGCCATCTCAACGAGCGCTTTCGCTCAGCCTATTATCCTGAGCAGAACTTGGCAGTAGATGAATCCATGATGCCTTGGAAGGGAAGGGTGTCATTTCGACAATTCATTCCAAGTAAACCGATACGTTATGGGATGAAAATATACTGCGTGTGTGAATCTTCCTCGGGCTACATCTGTGCCATGAAATTCTATACAGGAGCTGATGGTGCCCAGAGGGAGGTTGGCCATGGAGAGAAAGTGGTAAAAGAGGTCACTACTGACTTCACTGGAAAAGGTCACACAGTATATATGGACTCTTTTTTTTCAACAGTTTCTCTTTTTAAGTATTTGAGAGAGCATGATACCACTGCTGTTGGCACAGTTCTCAAACACAGAAAAGAAAATCCAAAGGAAATTTCAAGAAAGGATTATAAACTTAGAAAAGGTGACCACGTGGTTCGGCAGCAAGGAAACCTTGTCGCAATGCGATATCACGACAAAAAGGACATAATGTTCCTGTCCACCATTCATGATGGGAAAGTCATTCTAACCGGGGCCACAAACAAGCGCACAAATGAGCCAGTCAGGAAGCCAGCCCTCGTCCATCAGTACAACATGAACATGAAAGGAGTAGATCAGATTGATCAACAACTCAGCTACTACTACTCCAACCGCAAAACAGTGAAATGGTGGAAACGGATTGCCACCCATCTTATTGATGTGGCAAAGGTGCAGGCTCACATCCTCTACACTAAGCACCAAAGAGGAAGGAGTCCCATGTCCCAACTGGACTTCACTGTAGCACTTGTCAAAGCTCTTACTGATGGAGCAGAACAGGTAATCCGAGCAGTTGACCCACTGCAATGTGAGCGTCTCTCGCAAAAAGACAATCCTCATCACATCGAAAGCATCCCTAAAACAGGGACAAAGGACAGACCATCGAAGAATTGTGTTGCTTGCACACTATATTCAGGGAAAAGAAAGACATATATAAGAAGGAAAGGTACTAGGTACCAATGCAAAAAATGCAAAGTGCCCCTCTGTGTGGAACCTTGTTTTGAACTATATCATACACATTCGGATTATGCACGGGAAGTTCGTAGATATTATGCTGATAATGGAAATCCAGATGATGCTGGGGACAATTGATTATTGTTGTTTTTGTACAGTGCTTCTGGAGTATCTGTTTGCTATTTTTCTTGTTTGTTGTTTTATTTTTGCTTAAAATTTCAGCAGGGATTGTCCTTTTTTCTGTGTCTGGTTTAGTCATTCAGGAATTATTGTTTTTCATTCTACACTCTTATGTCAAACAGGAATCATTCAGTATGGCTTTTTTTCCTTTTATAAGGCTTCTGTGAGTATGAGTGTTTATTACTGTATGATTGTAAAGCTTCTGTGAGTGTTTATTACAATGTTATATCACTTTTCATTTTAAATTTTATACTTCATTAGTTTATCCAAGATTTTAAATTCAAAGTTATCAGGTTGCAAGTTTTAACATGTGTTTTTGTGTTTCTTCTATAGCAGGACATGTAAGCAATATTCACTGAAAATTTCATGTAAATCCATTCAGAAATTAATAAGCTATAGCAAAATATGTGATGTCTCTTAATATTGATGTCAATATCGTGGCAGAGGTTGGCCATGGAGAGAAAGTGGTAAAAGAGGTCACTACTGACTTCACTGGAAAAGGTCACACAGTATATATGGACTCTTTTTTTTTCAACAGTTTCTCTTTTTAAGTATTTGAGTGAGCATGATACCACTGCTGTTGGCAGCCATATTTGCAAAATGTGGTATGTGTAGTCACAAAAAGGTTAAGTGAGTTGATTTCTTACAGGTTCCACTGCATTTGGAGGTCCTTGAGAAAAAAAAAAAAAAAATTACTGTTTTTGTTATAGATGGTGTATACAGAAAGAATAAATGCTGTCAGTGGTGTAATTTTTAACTGGTGGACCCTCAATATAGCCCAGGCCACATTGCCAAATTTGTTGAAAACATTGAAATTTCAAAATCCTATAAATTTTTGATGCTGTAGAGAATTAAAATTGGTATCAATGTTCTCAGAACTGAAGATCTGTACAGTGGAGTTGTTATTTCGGCGAAATCCCCATTTTGAAAAATCAGTTTTGAGTATAGGTCGTTCACTTATGACGTTTCACTTCTGCGTCTGCCCACCATTCTGTTGCTTACATTTCAAACACGGAAAGTAAATCACTCATGACGTTTCGCTTCTGCGTCCGCCCCACTGTTTATTGTTTACATTTCAAACACGGAAGTAAATCACTTATGACATTTTGCTTCCGTATCTGCCCACCAAAAATTCGCATCCAAACACGGAAGTAAACATAACGTGGAAAGGATCTATCCATTATCAGCATTCTTCTCTAATTCAAATCTCAGTGTAAATCTAGACAGTAGAATAATTAGTGACTGTTTCAAGATCATAGTGAATGGTGCATTGTTGCAAAGATTTGTAACACAAATTTAGGGGCATGGAAGGGTTTCAGTTGAAAATGCAAGTGAAAATTGAAAAATTGGTCATGTCTTCAGGCATAGAAGTAGACCTGTTTAGATCATGGAGATTGAAACTCAGTGAATCTGATATTGAGGGGGATGCTCCTCTGAAGTTACGACAGCTGAGAGACGCTCTGTTCTCTGATAACTTCAAATTATTTTCAGGTGGTGGATAAATGGTAGAATAGTGTACCAACAAAAAAAAAAAAAAAAAGGCAGAGAGCACAGTTTGCATGTGGGTGAAACTGTGACTATATGCGGACAGTAAAGAAAATAACAAGGTAGTAATATACCCTTAAGACAATTTGGTGTGAACTGGCCACAACAACTGAGTCCTAAATGTATCACATAAACATATCGCCCGCACACTGCAACAACTTAATCAGCAGAACACTTTTTCTGGTGAAGCTAAAAACCAATCCAAATTCCTCATGCACAGACAATGGCAGCAACATTATACAATTTCAAAGGACTTCTCTGTAACCTCGTGAAGCCCAGGAAATTCAGCCCAAAATATGTGAATCACCCAGAGGTTATTATACAAATATATTATCACTCAAGACTTCAAAATGTGTTTTTGGATGCCTTGAAACCTATTAACTCATTCTGCACAGTGCGATGACTCATTGTCCATTTTCCCAGAACACTGGAGTGACAACTCAGCTGTCGATCTTCTACGGCTTCATATATAGTATAGTAACAATAATCCTTTTTTTGGCACTATTCAATTTTGTTTCGGTAAATTACAGTTTTCAACAGTCATGCAGACTGGTGGTTTCCTATTTAGTCTTGTTTTTAGCCTCCCCTGTGCAGAGCTGAGTTTGTCATTGTTTACATAAGTCCAGTTGATAATGGAAAATATGCCAGCAAAGTATCCCAGCTTTTCAATTCATGCGAGGCTTCTGCTTTTATGGATGAACTGGCAATGAGTGACATCGAAAGTGATCCTGGTGACGGTGATTTTTGTTTGTAAGATTATGATTCTTAAGCTGATTCTATGGGTGAAAATGAAGTTAGTGAAGGTGAAGGTTACAATGGTGATGATTGTGACTCAGTAGATTTGAAAACCCCTTCTACTTCTATGAGTCCTCCTGTAGTTAGCAGAAACAGATCTATATCAAAATCTTGAACAAATAGAATTGTTGATGATCCATGGACAGAAGTAAATAAGAATGCAGGAGTAGAGACATGAAATCCATTTCGTTGTTTGCAGAGTCATCATCAGAATTTACATAAATATATATTTTGAGTCACTCCGAAAATTTAATTACACAAAAAGTGGGTTTATAAATTTGTGTGGAATGAGTTAACTCACTGGCTACCAAGACAGACACGTTTGGTTTCTGTATACAAGCACCGACTGCCATGATTAAGACACTCTCGGTAACCACTTTCTCTATTGCTGTAGTTGTCATATACATGCTGTTTTTTAAAAATCTAGTCCATACATTCAGATCATTGTGAGAACAGAATCACTAGTCAAACGGAAATGCATGTGTGCAGCTAGCAAACACGAGTGTCACAGTCTGGTTGTAAACACAGGGATTGAATGATGCCGAAACGAAGGGGCAGTTGAAACATCTCTGAAACAAACATTCAGAGCTAATGGTTCTGACATTGAATTGAGTGATTGTGAATTGCTTACTGCTGACCTGGATCTATCAGATGATGATCCCACATATGTACCTGTGTCTGGAAAAAGGAAAATGGGCTTGGATCTGACACCTTAAGCCTCACCTGGGCATGGTAAAGGTAAAGCTAAAGGTCTAAAGAAATTTGTCTCTCAGTAATAGTCCAGAGCCATCAAGTGCAAGAAGTTATAAAGATGACATGTCATAGATTTCTAATGATGGACACAGACAGCATCAACAATGATACCGATGATCAGGAGGCAGAGACAATCGAGGACAGTGGGGACTCTAGTAGTGACAGGACTGAAAATCTTGCCAAATATCCACTGGTACTCCTGGTCTCCATACAGGCCTGATGATGCCGACCCTCTCACATGTTCCAAATTAATCAACGCTGATGAAATCGTAGAACATTTTGCCATGGAAACAAACCATTATGCAGAGGAAAAAAAGGGTGCATTGAATGGTCGAACATACATGAAACCCAACTCAGCTGCAGAAACGGAAGAATGCCAACAAGAAAGAAATGAAAGCTTTCATTCTAGTCTTGAGTTACATGGGAGTTATAATTGACCCTTCTATAGCCACCTGCAGAGAACTTTTGAATCTGCTGACACCCTAGAACAAAACATTGCCATTGATGAAGCAGTATGTTCATGGTGTGGCAAACTATGTTCCAAGGTGTAAATGAAAGACAGGCTGAACTCATGGAGAGTGAAATTTTTTGAAGGTTGTAAATGTGACACTTTCACTGTTTCCAGATCTATTTAAAAGAAAAGGACAAGAGCAACAAACAATATGTTTGTCTCAGGCTGCTTGAACCACTTCTGAATAAAGGTTATCATGTCTTTATTGATAATTATTACACTTGTCCACAGTTGTCTTATGAACTTGAGGCAAATGACACCATGTCAACCGGCACTGTACCTCAGAACAGAATAGGCATGCCAAAGGCCTTGGTTGACTTGAAACTTGGGACTAGGGGTGCGGCTTACAGATGCAAGCGGCAGCTTGTGGCAATGAAATGGCAAAACAGACGCGAGTGTCTAATAACCACCCAATATAATCCAACAAGGACAGGAGAACACAGAAAGCCAGCAACAGTTGCTGCCTACTCACAAAACATGTCAGCAGTAGATCAGAGCGATCAGCTCATGGTTAACATGCATCTGAGTCGTAGGTGCATGAAGTGGTGGAAGAAGGTTTTTAACTCTTTGGCTACCGCAAGCCGCGTTTCGCAGCTAAAAAATCCGCCGATTTTGACCGCGAGCCAGTTTTGCAGCTCACAAGTTTGGCCTCCCACATCACTAAAACCTGACTAATGTCCAATTTGGCAACGGAAGTGACTTTAGGGAAGGCAATCCTTTGTTTACTAGCTTAGGTAGGCACACGGCGGTCAATTTGGTTGTTTGCAAAGACAAAGAAATAGAGTTGACAAACTTCATCAGTTGATCTATTGTTTTGAGCTGCCATGGAACCTGGACCATCGGGTGATCGTCGAGTGAAGAGATTTTGTGCTCAAAGGGCTAGAGAAAGACTTGAAGAAGGGACTCAGGAGGATGACGATGTGAGCTCTCTAGTGTTCACTGACGATAGTGATGGAGAAAGTAGTGCAGAAGAGTACGATGATTCCTCTTCTTCTAGTGATGAAAGTGGGCGTGGCACAACAGTTGTGCAAGGGAAAGGAAAGGGCCCTGGTAAAAGGTCTAGGCTTCAGCAAGTGAGTGACAGTGAGGATGATAGTGTTGATAGGCCTAGTAGTCCCAGCAGTAGATCTACAACTAGACCTATCACAACTATCCATGCTCGGAGGGTTACTCCAGCCCAAGCAACATGGAATGAAGTAAGAGAAGGTGGGACTGAAAACAACTTTAGGTTTGTACGACAGAACGAGACTGGTGTCAATGCTACCAAGGTGACCCAAGACTCCACTGAACTAGATTGCCTATTCTCTCTCATTACACCAGAGATTATTGATACACTCATCAATAACATGAATGAGTATGGAAAAATGCTCATAACAAGAAACACACCGGCGAAGAAGTACTCTATCTTTCGGAGCTTTAACCCTGTAACTCGGCCTGAATTTTTCAGATTCTGGGCTATTCTCATTGCTATGGGAAATGACCCGAGAGACTCCATCAAGTCGTACTGGTGCACCACACTTCCTCACAAAAGGACTCCGTGGTACGGGCAAACAATGGCAAGAGTTCGCTTCGAGACCCTCTTCCATACATTCCTGCATGCGAGTGGTGTAAACGCAGAAAGCCAAGAGAAAGTGGAGCCTTTCTTGGAAACCCTGATGAAGTCATTTCAGGGGGCATTCTATCCTGGCCAGAATGTTTCCATTGACGAGATGGTGATAGGCTTCAAGGGCAAGTGGAAGAATAAACAGTTCAACGCAACGAAGCCCTCTAAATACCACATCAAGACGTTTGGCCTGTGCGATAGCAACACTGGCTACCTCTTCAACGTCTTTACGTACTATGGAGGCCAGACAGCTTTTCATCCAGACCACGATTCTGACTGCTCACAAGCTGAAAAGATTTTTCAGAAACTCATCGCTCCCCTACAGAAAGGCCATCATATCTTTGGGGATAGATTTTACACATCGTTCCCTCTTCTTCAGTTCCTCTCCAGAAATTCTCACTACTACACAGGAACAATCGACATCCGGCGAAAGAACTATCCCCCAGAGCTCAAGTTTCTAAAGCTCGATCACCTTCAAATGTGTTGGTATCTGGAGGAAGAGAAAAGGTACCTAACTGTGGCCTTCAGAGACAAAAAGGCAAAGAAATTTGTTGCAGCCGTGACAAGTAAAGGCTCTGTCGTACAACTCCTGTCATGACTCGTAGAAATCTTGTCCACAAACCTGACCTCATCCTGGACTACAATGCCAACATGAATGGTTGTGACAGGATGGACCAGCAAGTTGGTTACTATGGCCTACACAAGCGAAAGTCCTACAAGTGGTGGAAAAAAAGATATTCCACTGGCTCCTAGAACTGGCCACTGTCAACGCCTCAATTCTCTTCCGCTTGTCTCGAGCAACACCTTCCACATCAAAGTTGATCAGCTTCAAGGATCGACTAGTTGGTCAACTCATCAATGCTTCAACTCTCCCTGACCCTCAGCAAGATCTTGTGCTTCTCGCAGTAGCATGCAATGCCGACACAACTGCTTTGGATGTGACTGACAATCCTTTAGTGCGTTTGGCAACAAATTCTCATTTCGAGACCTCGCTTGGTCCTGGAAAAGACCGTAATTGTAAGGTTTGCAGCAAACCTGGTGCCCGCAAGAGAACCAGAAATGTGTGCACTGTTTGTCCATGCCAACCCCATCTCTGCAAGGGGGAGTGCTTTCGTGCCTGGCACACCAGACTAGATTACAAACACTGATATTTTACCCGTTGTGGGACAACGACAGGACGTTCAATTTTGTGTGTAAGATTTCAGAATCAAGTGGACTTACAGTTTCTTCAATAACTTTTTTATTTCTGTATGGATTTACATAAAACTTGCCTGGATTATAAACAATTGAATTGTGAACATTTCTGTGGAGTTTCAAGTTCCTTGGAGTAATATCAACAGAGATGTGCTATATGTAAGTTGAAATTTCATCATACATTTTTGACATTTTTAATGTTTCTTTTGTCTTGCATGTGCCTCAACCCTATTTTTTTTTTTATTCCAACACACAAACAACACTCAATTCTTGTAATGCACATTCTCTCCTTTCTATCCATATATGACACATGTACATTCATTCTTATGAATACTGTAAAGTTGAGGGTTTGAGTCGGGGGGGTGCCCCCCAAAAAGTAGGTCAGAAAACTAGGTCAGTCCAGTGGTAAAAAAACCCTTGGTAGTCAAAGAGTTAAAAGCAGGGGCTGGCCCTAAGATCAAATCTGGTTTCATTCACAATTGACTAATTGTGGCTCTCACAAAGGAGGAAAATATGTGGATATCTAAATTTGAAGTAGTTGAAAGTGAAATTGCAGGAGTAGAAAAATGTGACCTTACACCACTAAGCAATCCCATCTGGAGCACTCTCGACAACATATTAACCAGAAGTAACATCACCCTAACATATCACAGCAGAAACCTCTTCAGCGATTACTGCCATCGCTATTTTACTCAATCTAGACACAACCCACAGCACAAGTAAGATAGAATAAGAACAGTCAGTTTTTAGAAGAAAACTCAGATATAAGAAATAAAAAAATTTCTCCCCTCTCGAGTTTCTTATAACCGGGTATACTGTATTAAAAAAAAAAAAAGAAATTATGGGGAAAAAGACCCAAGCTGTTCTCCAACCAGTTGTTGTATAGCCATACCAGACCTGACTTCATTATCAAACATCATCAGTGTCAGTCCTTCCGATGATACCCATTGTAAAATTCTTATATCTTCCTTCCGTCCTCTTTCCATCCTCTCTATCTCTCTTATTTGCTCTCTCACCATGGCTTACACCCTGTATGCGATATGGACGCTATTTACATACACCATCATCTGAACTTTCATTACATACATACGATTTAAATCCACGGTCCAAACATCCATACTCCATTCATTGAAAAGAACGAGGCCTGAAATAGAACAGCAGCCACTGATCACAGACCTCTATAGAGCAGAGCAGACTCTGAACCTAGATGATGCCATCCTGCGCTTCATCATCAAGGATTTAACGCCCATCAGCATTGTTGAACAAGAGGGATTTCGAGAGCTTTTGGCAACAGTATCAAACTCGACAGTGTTAATTCCTTGTCCTCATGACTTATTGTAAGGTAATACTGATATTATATAGAATATGCTTTTAAAAGAGTCACATGTAGTGCCTGGTAGAGCTGGGTCGTTGATTTAAAACGTTCTATATATCTACAACACGCTGATATAGGTTGTAGGACGGAGATCACCAATGTAGATCTGTACTACATCCTGCCGTCCTATATCGTAATCGTAATACAAGGATCTATAGGCAAGATCTGTACGTGCGTGCAACAAACAAGACCGCGCCACCAGTCACCAGTGCGCGCGCAGCGGCGCAACGAGGCACTGTCTGGCTGCGTGGGGGTTCTGTCAATTCGTAGCCAATCAAAACATGCGTTACATCCTGACCTAGGCCTAGGGATTAGATCGGAGATCGAGATCTGCATCAGCTGGCTATAGATCGCGTGTACTGC
>JBCAUA010000001.1:2611592-2634355 GCA_038406235.1 Peronia verruculata | reverse complement strand
GGTGGGATCTTTAAGTATGCTCTAGTGAAGTGTCTTACAGTGTATTAAATTTATTTTCATTTATCTCTCCAGCCCCTATCTGAAAGCAGGCAAAGGGGTCAAGGACAGACCCATTCAGAGAAAACTATGTCGTGACTACTTGTGGGAAGAGATGAAAACAAAGAGACTCCTGCCGGAGCAAATCAAGAATATTTATATAATATATAAATTATAAATTATGATATAATATAATCTGAAAAAAAGAATAAAATAAAAAAAAAATTAAAAAATTATATTACCTCAGTGTATGTAATTTGTTTTATTTGATGCACTGAGAAAAAGATTGCATATGGTCTGTTTACTCCTGTAAGATACAAGATCAGAAGATGCCATATGTGTATGCAGTATATACATCCTAAATATACTGATACATGTAACCTATAAATTATTTTTTGTAATTTCAACTCTTTGTGGCTTGACCTGCAAGTGTTGAAAGTTTCCGGGGCTGGCGGTAATACAATCTTGAATATATGACTGATCATCACAGTCACAATGTGATCAGAAAGTAATGTCAAATAGCAACATGGTATGTCATTATAGTAGCTTGGAACAAAAATCACATTTTTTAATTAAAATGAGACAGACTACAATAAAGTCATGAATTCTAAAAGTTAAACATAAAATTCATGACATTTTTAATGGAATGATGATTGTTGACCATATTTTGGTTTATAAATTTTAAAAGTCCTTACTGTAGTAAGTTTTGTATTGTATCCATTGTGCATGTGGAGATTTTTAGACATTATGTATCTCACTTCATGATTTAAATTTACCTGCGCATTGATCGAATGATAAAAATGGTAGGATCGACATACACTTTTTTTCATCGTGATTGGATTTAAAAGGCTGTCTCACTTCTCTGCATTTCCTCTGGAGATAATGGTACAGTATATTTTGTCATAAGAAAATAATACATTACTTATGCACAGCTCACCGAAAGAAACATGAAATTCATGAACTAAGAACTGATTACAGTAATTTCAGATTCTATTAAATATTTTTTACTGCAGACAATTTGTACTTAGAGCTTATAATTATAAAAGATACAGGGAAGAACATCCTTGATGTAGTCAAAAGAAATCCAAGATACAGCGTCAGTCAATTACATTATTACAGTACTTAAAGCTTCTCGAGTTTTAAGATTTATCCTTGTTACTCTTCCGGTTTTGGTTAGCTTTTCAACCTCCGGTCCTCGACCGAAGTAAAAAATAATAATAAAACACTAAATTGTGTTTTGATATCTTCCGAAAGGTTTTGCTTACTATGAAAATGTTCATATTCATGCGAAAAGATCTTTAAAATATGTGCACAGTTGCTATGAACAGAATCTTTCATCTTTCCAAGATTTTCATTATTCAAGAGAAAAAATTCTTTTTCCAAAATAATAATAATAAGCATAAACAAAGTTCTTTCTTTAACATAATCAATTCTCAAACTTTTAATAAATGTCAGTAAAATTACATCTTACTGATATTTTTTCATGCAAGGCAGAATTTATCTGAACATCATTGTAGTAATAGGCTTTAGGTTCCAAATAAATAAATAAAAATACATAATAAATAAAAAATATAATAATGAAACAAGGAAAGAATTTAATACTATTTAATGTTGTGACCAGTGTCAGCTGTGGTAGAGTTTCTTTTAAATCTTTTAAAAAATATCATGATTGGTATTAAATATTTAAAAATAGTATAGATTCTAGATCTAGATCTAGATCTAGATCTAATTGATTGTTGTCATCCGTCGCTTTGTGATCTATAAATCTAGGTCTAGATCTCTAGATCTACATGTACCGTGCTTCGTTTTTTTTTTTTTTTTGAATGAAAATTTACACATTTTAACACGCTTTCACACGTAGATCTAGTAGAACGACTAGATCTAGATCTATATCTAGGCGATAGAAAACATGGTCAAGAGTTGCTACTTTGAATTTTATATTGAAGGGGGAGAGCGCCGCTTCGACCAGTGATACATAGAATAACATAGAATAAAGATCTAATGAGCGTTGAGCCGATCCTATTTTCCCAGTTCACCCTATAAAAACAGACTTTTCCGATAGTTTTCTGTCATTGCAGCAGCCTACTGAGTTTCTACGATCCCTAAACACTCGCGATTGTCGCTGATGCGCTGCCTTCTAGATCTGAGAATAGTCGCTAAGATGCTGTTAACGCAAATACGTAAAAGTTACCGCCACCCTCTTGGGTGGCTTTAAGTTTACGCAAAATTCCTTACGTTAAGTTCGGTTAACGCAAATGCGTTAAGCTTAACGTAACGTTTATGAATACGAAATTTCGATTTTCTGCGTTAACCGGAGTTAACGCATTTTCGTTAGTTAACGCAACGTTTATGAATACGGGCACTGAAATCTAATCACAACTGAACAAAATTCCTATACAATAGCTTACATATCAACATCAAAATCCATTTCTGAAATTCATCAGCTCAATAAACAAAACACTGTGGGATTCTGCAATTTAGTGAAAGGGAATGGAAATGGAGGTATGGGTAGGAGATTGCAGTATCAGATTAACCAGGATCAGAAGTGCACAGAAATTGGAAACTGGAATGCTCTTCTAGATAAAATACCAATAACCTGTCCGTTTTCTTTCTTTTTGGCATGAGAAAAGCATGAAAACTCACAGCAGGTGGTGGGGATTCATCTCCTGGGACTGGATGAAGATATGGGGATGTCATCAGCATTGTGTCGTCTCTGGTTGATGGCCTGAACAAACATGGGATATTCTTTGTATGTAAAAACTAGGATGATAAAATGCACTCATAGATATTCTAAGATAAATTGCTTCTACATTTCACCTTATCTAATTCTGCAGCTAACATTTAACATATTCAAAGCTAACAGAGATTACTTTTTCTTGTTTTTTTTTCTTCCACTAAAAGTAAATGATATTCAAAACGGGGATGTCAAACTGTTTTCACAAAAAGGTTGGAACATTTTGCCTCCTCTACCAATTTTACCACAGCAATCTGATGCTGTCCGGTTACATATGACAAATCTAAAGAATCTAGGCTTTTCATGGTAGGAGAAGTGTTTGCATTGTTTTTGAGAGAAGTTTGCAACAAGAGTCTAGGATGGGACTTCATATGTATACAACTAGAGTCTAGAGAAAATTCCGAGAACTGAAAAGACTCCAAAGGCAATGCCATCATCATAATTACTGCATTTAACTAGACTGGATCTATTTTCTAGATCTAGATCTATATCCCAAACAGCTGCCTTATTACACTAGCCTTTTCTAGGACCATGGGAAAATTATTTGTTGTTGTTGGTACTCTAATGTGCTGATTTTCCATCAACCAAGTCTCACGTGACCACTCGACTGCATCTTTTCAAGTGTGAGGTATTTAAGCGCTACAAACTTCGATTTCAATCTTCACGCAGTCACCGAACAGTAGTTAGACTCAAGTCTGAAGCATGTGCAAAACTCTTTTGTACCTCTGGTTTCACTATTACCGTGTAGGATTTGTATCCCAAATTATTATAAAACCGCAATTATCTTGTGAACTCTGCAAAAGTCTGCAGTTGATTGCCCAAAAGTAGGAAAGTCGGCAATGGCCAAAAATAGTCAGAATTCCAACAAACGCTAGAAGTTTGACATCCCTGCAAGTCATATGAAATGCAATGATCAGTTGCTTCAGCAATTGGTCTAGTTCTCCAGCATGAATTCCCATCAACTCTGATCTGCATGCCTGTGAAACTGCATTTACTGTAATCTTGAGTATTTCATAAACATCCAAATTTTGAAAACATGATGAACCTGAATCTGCATTTATCATACTTCAATTTTTCACAATTTTGTTTTGGCTATTTTACAAATGTGCTGTTCTATATTCCATCTGCAGTTTCTCTGCCTTTAGAGACTCTGATGAATCTAAAATAAAAGTGTGGTTCTCATTTGAATATCTGAACATATAATATAAAAACCATACAATTATCATGCTTCAACTAATGCTTCATACCCTGCATGTTGTAAAGTACCTCTCTCTGACCATGGACGAGGGCTTGAGTGTCCAATAGTTCCATAGTCAGACTCATAGGGTGGAGGATGTGGCAAGAAAGGATCAGAATCATCAACAGGCACATACTCCGCTCTGCGCCTGAATAGATATAAGACATAAGTCATTTGTCAATCAACAGTGTCATATTAAATTTTTCGGAGTGTCTATCTGGGCCTAGCATTGCAATGAGGAAGCACAGGCAAATAAAGAAGTTGCACCACAAAGTAAAGGCAAAACAATTTTGTATTGGCTCATACATGGGCATGTCTTCTTGCAGTTTCTGAGGGGGGGCTGTGCCTCCACTCAACATGTTACATTACTAACTGGATACAATAACTTTCTTAAAGAGGTGTATCAATAGGCCCAAATAGACTCCAGGGTCTAGCTGGGCCAATAGGCCCTAATAGATGGCACCTAAATTTTCTCAATTGAAAATGGATTGTTGCTATTTCAAAGAGTACGTGTAGTTGTTCAATATTAATAAGGGGACTTCAGTATAAAAACAGCCAAAACACGTCTTTCAACCTTCCGGTGGAGGCTATCTCACAGTATAAATAAAACAAAAAAACAAAAAAAAAGTTTTAAAATAAAAGCGATGCAAAACTGCAGGGCTGAAAGCCTGCATGTAGGTATCAATCTTCAGCATTATTACTGTGTTCATAAATATTTACCAGGCAAAAAAACATTTTTAAAAATCCAGGGAGAAAAAACAAAAATTCATTTGTGAATGTGTGTGATGAAACTGGGCAAATCTGGATCATTCTGCTCTGTCCTAGGACAGTTTTCACAATCAAGACTTCTTCTCTGTCATAGAATTTTTAATTATACACTGTTTGAAAAGTATGTGATTCTCAGACTGGCAGAAAGAGAAGAAAGACATGTCCACGAGGTGAGAGCCAGACATGTTTCGGTATTTTCTGTACACTCTAAAACGGTTAAAATGAAATTTGCAGGGAATGGAAATAATTTCAAGTTATTTTGTAATATCTGAAGAGACTATGCTGAAACAGAGGACGCATCCCTTGGAGGCAAGTGCAATTAACGAATTACCTCCCCTGACTGCAGAAAGGTGACCCATAAGTATCTTATGTCTAAAGGCATTCTAGCCATCTAGGGTTCACTGAAAACTCTTGGCCCACAGTCTTTGCTAAAGAATTCACCTTTTCCGGCAGCAAATGGGTTGCCAACTGGAATGGCCATGCTGCAAGCTAGCATAAGCCATATTGAAAAAAATTGTTGCCTATGCGCATTCATTTTCTGTCTGCTGCAAATGGCGAAGATTTACAACTTTTTTCAATCTGAGCTCGGTTCATCAAGATTTAGACAAACTTGAGTCTTTCTGCAGATATCTGACTTTTTCATTAAACCTTTGTCAACTTCATGAATCAGAGTTCTTTTGAGTTGCAGCGAAAAACCTGTTCTCTTATGTATTAACATGTTTGGTTTCAATAAATCATCATTGATCGCAGCCTAGATCTAATAGAGTTTATAGACAATTTGATGCTCACAATTTTCAAAATGATACTGAAAAATGTCTATCAACTTTTCAAAACTGGCTTTCAAGAAACATTAACAAGCACAACTGGTTTGACCTACCGAATGCCTGCAAGTGGAACTGTGTATTTAGTGCATGACTGAAAAGACAATGGCCAATACATCATCTGATACCATGGTTGTGTGGCTATAAATAATGATGAAAATTGTAACAGCCTCACACATGCACGTAATAGGCGACACCCTCTCACAGTATATCATACTCAATTGGCACCACCTCACAGTATATCATACTCAATTGGACCGACAAGTGATGGGTGTGGTGTGACATGGGGGATGATGGGTGCATAATTTCCACACTCTTGTGCCTCAGGCTTTACCTTTCTTGTTGTGTCATACTGCGGGACGGTACAGCACACTGCGGGTACCAGTACTTGACATGCATACGGACATTTTCTTTGTTGGAAGAAACTGAGTTTGGTCTAGGTTAGGTTACGCTTGATATAAAAGAAAAATGTGATTGGGGAAATAACAACTGTTCCTTATAAGGCCAGTTTTTGCATCACCCCATAGTTTTATTTCATATGGGGGGGCGTGTTATTTTAACCTTTTCCACTCAGCATGTTCAAATTAGAGAAAAACAATGGAAAAAAATCGTCTTTTTCATACGGTTGCCATGGCAACGCCACCGTCTTGGATTTTGGCATCCCTAAATTGACTGATTTTAAAATCTATCTCCTCTGCAAAATTTCAGCGAAACTTGTTAAAACTTGGGGAACATATTCCTGATATAATATCTAAAAAGTTACATATTTTCATTCCTTCCCATTCAATAGATAATTTTCTATAAATTTTTTTTAAATGCCATGTAGTGAAAATTCAAATTTCGCCATTTTTTTTTTCAAAACCCATTTTTCTCTAAAACTTACTGACCGAATTTAATGCCCATATGTAATTTTGTTTTGTTTTGTGGTGACAGTGATGTGTACCAAATTTGGTTTGAATCAGTTTCGAAACAAAAAAGGAGAGAGAAAAAAACTAAAAAAAATGGGTTCTGAGAAAAATGCATTTATAGTTTGTTTTTTTTTCAGCAAAAAATTGACATGAAGAGTTTGTGTTCGGCTTTCAGCCTCAGAGCAGCCTTTTTTTTTTTTTTAACAAACTACCCCTCTTTCCATGACTTCTGTGTCATTTGTTGCCATTTTTTGGCTTTCTAGACGTATTTTAAAAGAAATTTTGCTCATTATATGAGCCACTTCGGGGCTCTTGAGGGCCTCTGTGTGTCTCCCATATCATTTTTGAGTACAAACCAAGAGAGTTTTGACCTTTAGTATGACATAAAATCAACAACTGAGCTCTTAGTAGCAGAAAGAAAGCAAGCTTGTGCTATTTATAGGATGGGAAAAGTCATTTTAGAACTCACAAATAATTTGCATGATCAGCAGTTTTTCTTGCCTCTTAGTGGTCATCCAGTGTCCATCCCTGGCACTAGAACTCGTGATATTGTTAGAAGAGGTGATAATCAAGTGCTTTTTGCACCCTTTGCCTACATATCATCAAACCGTGACGATCAACGGCCTCATTTAGCAGCCAGATGGAGTCGAATCCTGTCTGACAATACACTTGGTCTACCGTTGAATGACCAGGGGTCAGACATGTTAGAATGGAGTTAGCGACTTTTTGATACCATTTTTACACGCAGAAAAGGCAGTACTTTTAAGAGAAAACAAAAGTGCAAAATGGCATTTTTTTAGCAAAATCTGTATTTCAGGAGATGATTTTGACCATTACCATCAAATTCAGCATCGTCAAATTAAAGGAAAACAATAAAATAAAAATTCGAAATCGATCATGGTTGCCATGGCAATGGCTGCCATCTTGGATTTTGCTATGCAATAAGCTTTACCTTAGATAGGCCCTGAACTTTTCCAACCGAAGTGCTTGTAATTTTGTGTACATATTTTACCTTTCCATGTCTAAATTTTGTCAGAGGAATTTTTGATAAAATACTTAGTTTTTTTTTCTTCAAGTTTTAAAATTTGGTGTGTGAAAAGGTCACAGATTTTTCAAAAATTGACCCCAAAATCTCAAATTTCTCAAAAACTTAAAATGATATAAAATCCCCTCAGACAAAATTTAGATGTTATTTTGTTCTAAATTCATGCCAGATTTCATGGCAATTGCTCCATGAATAAAAAAATGTAGATAGCATATTTGTGCTAAAAACGCATTTAAATTTTTTTCGCTATAAAAACAGCCGTAAAGAGCTTTTGATCAAACTTTCACCCCAAATCATGTTTGTTTCAACTTTTAGACCTCTTTCTATGATTTGTATGCCTTTATTTGCCTTCTCCTGTGAGCCTACTCCCATTCTTCCCTACCCCCATCAGCGGGAGGGCTTGGGTGGCGTCATTTTAGGGTCTAGAGCAGGCTTTGTATGGTTGCCATGTCCTCCTTGTTCAAAACCAAAAGTGTTTTTACCCTTCCTATGATAGATAATCCACTACTGCTCTCTGAAAAAGCAGAAACATGGCATATTTTACCCTTTTAAGGCCATGGGAAGTCTTTATTTCAGAGGTCCAGGTGAACGTTTTTACTGATATTCGGTGTGGTCAGTGCCTCAGAAGGTCAGTCAGTGTCCCCCCGTGGCACTGGGATCCAGATATTGGTAAAGGAGATCATAATCAAGTCTCCTCTATGCAGTTTGCCCATACCCAGGGAAATGGTGATGATCTATCACTGAATAAGGAGCTCCATATGAGCAAGAGCCTGGACGGCAGAGGGGCAGGTCAACCTTTGCTTGACCACCCTCCCGACGCCTTAGAATGGACATATCAACTTTTTAATACCATTTTTATATTCAGCACAGATGGCACTTTTAGGATAAAACAAACCCAAAATCAAATATTTTGAGCAAAGACCCAATTTCAGGAACCTGTCCTTGATGGTCAGTCCAATTATCAAGATGGCAAGTAATGCTACAAAGTTCCTTCAGAAATAAAAGAGGACTGCACAAAAGAACAGAAATTTGTGTGTTGCATCTTCTTAATTTTTGTGCCTGGTACAAATGCACTATATCTGCATAACAGAAGCTAAAATTGCCTATCATATTGTGATCCTGAAAAGAATGTAAAAATTACAGATCTAAATGTAGAATATTTACATCGAATGGAATTTCAGGTTCATAATTATTCTGATGCTTTATTGGTTTGTTATGTGATACATAATGATTCTAAGTAAGAACATTAAATAATTACTCATAAATAGGCCTATAGTTTTCCTAGAAATATTCGATGAATTTTCTCCTCTGGTGTAGAGAGGTCTGGTGTTGTACAGTGCTCTGGTCAGTGGCATGAGATCAGTCCTCTTGCCTTGCAGATTACTATTATACTCTTGCTAGTGTTCACTCATTTTTCAACTTGTTGGTTACAGACTGCAGCAGTAGCATTGAGTTTGACTGGGAAATAGGTGTTGAAACTGGATTAGATTTAAATTTGAATGATGAGAAGTGGGCCAATACATCATACATGCACAATTTCAGTATCGTGTTTATTGTGAGGTGAGATCTGATCTAGATCAGAATAGACTAGGGGGTTTGAGCTCTTAATTGAACTGTGAGTCAGATATATCCACCTGCTATGTAGAAAAGTGGAATTAAGCAGATATTTATATTAGATAAAAATGAGAGTAGTTTGTTTTTAATCTTTTACTGTACCAGTAAAGAGCCCTCGCCCAGCCAGGGATGATACTGTCCTACAATTCAATGTGTATGCAAGTGTGCACACTTCGACGTTGTATTTTGGATGACTAAACTGAATGTTACTCAAAGAAAACATGTTTTTTGCTATGGTTGCCTGCGAGTTGAAGCTGAAGAACAATAATGTAATACATCATTGTATTGAACATACAATTTGGATCAAACATTCTTGCAAATTTACTCTTGAACTATTAGCGCCTTTTTAAAAATATTGCCAAATGTAGGAAGTTTTTTTCAGTTATGTAAGTAGAAACACATATCTTTATGCAACAATTTTGTACACCAAATTTCAAGTGGATCTATTCAGCATTTTTCAGTCCACAAGCCATTTATGTTTTTTTTTTTTTAAGATTTGTAGTACAGACAAAAGCCTGCGATAACCTCCCTTTTCACTTTCCCTCTCTTCTTTCTCTCTCTTTATGCTGCTTTTTACAGTGCGTTGGATATTTAAATAGATCTTTGATAAGTAACAACGGAGACAATAGATAAAACATTTATCCTTTTATTTAAATTTCAGAAATGGGACAATTTGCTTGAAAAAACAGATTAAAAGTGGTTGTTTCTATGCAAGGATTGAGAATCTCCTGGCAGGAAGTTACAATAATGTAAAGATATAGGTATCACAACAGGCAGGAAGTTGAAGACACACATAAAAATGGTTGCCAGTTAATATATGCGTGGATGGGTTTATGCTGCTTTTCTTTAATTTTTTTTCCCCCTTCTATTTCCAGCAAAGGCAGTGATGAAAAAATGGCCACATACAAAGATTTTTGTCAGAACCTTGACAACAAGGATTTAAAATCATGTCTTTTGAATGACCTCAAGGTAATTTTTTTTTCCCTTCACATAAATTAGATCATGAGTTGATTTTTGGTTGTCATTTGCTTTATCTCACCAAATGGAAAGCTTTGGAATGAGTATTGCAGAAAGCACATAGAAAGGTAAGCAATTATTCTGAGTGGATTATAATGTTCCTTACAGATTACTCAATTTTATAAATCAGTCTACAAACAATTAAGTGACATGTATAACAACAAGAATAGGGTCATTTCACCATTGTATATTGTTACTGTATAGTTATGTCCACCTATCTGATATGTGAAATTCTACATGAAAAACAAAAACAAACTGATTTTCCAGTCATTCCAACGTTATTGGAACCTGAAAGTGAATGCATCATAAAAACACACAAATTATCATGTTAAATTTGAAAAATCAGACAAATATTATGCAAATAGAAACATCAGTTTTTTGTTGTTGAAAGATTTACATGTTGATTTCTCTTCATTTCATGTTCCCAGCTGTGCCAGACAGATGATGTCAGATTATTTACATATCTTATTCCAGACATCTACACTCATGTGAGTAAATATACTGTACTGTTTATTTCTTCAAAATCTACAAATTACTTTCAATAAAGATCCACAGGCTTTCACACATTAAATCGTAGGATTTAAAGTTCTGCAAGGATCTAAACTGTTAAAATTTGCAACGAATCAGTGCTAACCACCCATGATATTCATATCAAGAAAGTAAATCCTTCACTGATATTGTTATGGAGAATAAATGTTCTAGTTTATTAGAGCGATGGACAAAATTATGTTTTGTCGAATTTTTGTCTTAAGTTAACTACCATTTCCATCACATCTTATGTTTTGCCCGTCCACTCACCACACATATCATGATGGTGTGTAGAAAAAGAAGTGTTAATTCTGTAAAAGTAAAATTAAAAAGCTGACTTTGATTTCTCTTTTTATTCATTGTACTTTTTTTTTTTTTTTTGTAACATTGATACTGAATAGTCACATCATCATTTTGGTTTCCTGGACAATGCATTCAATCACATCCACTGTTTTGGAAAAGGAGTTGAGAAAATAAAACCAGAGTTTGGTTTACAGAAATTCCTCTTTGTCTCAAAATTACTACCTAATGGGCTCATCTCACACTGCTAAACAAAAAGTTTCATGCTTGTTTTTCATTGCAGTTCCCAAGCATTGCTGTTGGAAATGCTACCATTTTGAACCTGATTGTCTCAAGCATAGATGGTACACAGGTAGAACATTTGAGACTTAATTATCAAGCATTTCAGTAAATCTTATCTTAGATTGTAGAGATTGTGGTCTTTAAGTGAGTTGTAACACATTGCTGTATGGATACAATACTGCCTGCTGATGGTTTTGCCTAATATCAACTATATTGGATAATGCAGAGAGACAGTGTGGAAGTTTTGCTGTCATACTTATATATATAATCCTTAGATTCTACATTATTTAAAAAAAAAAAAATGACTTAAAAAAACAAAAAAATAAGCCTTGGATCTTGATTTCAGCTATTCAGTGTCATCTGCATGTGAAAACTGTGAGAAGTAGTATGTAAGGGCAGACATTGAAATGGAATGTAATCATCTATACAAACCATTTATGCATGTCTTCTCAAAAAAAAAAAAAAATAACCTTCGTAATCTCATATATAATGAGATCGCCGAAAACATCACCGTTTATCACGAATGAAAATTCTAAAGATTTTTCTTCTTTTTAGTATCAAAAAGCTATGATAACATTTGCTTTGTCTGCAGGTGAGCAGGAACAAGAAAACAATAAAGCTGAGTAATAATAAACTTCTGTTACCAGGTCATTTATTTTCTCTCAAAATGTAATTTCAGAGGGAGAAACATCACAATCTTTCCTTTTTGATAGTTAAAAAAAATATACTTTTAAGTCTGAAAATTGAATATATTGTTATCTTAGTTTGACATATAACTTTGTAGAAAATTGACTTTTAGAATCTTGTCCTATTAATTTTGCTGTGAAAACTGCTTATTAAATATCACAGCAATTTGTAATTCCTGTTTTTGTTTCACTTTTCACAGTTACAGGATCTGATATGTCAAATTTTACAAGGGCATTTATTGATGTTTAAGAGCAGAGAAACATTTTTATCTATACTGAGTAAGTGTCAGTATTTATGTTTCATTTAGATGTACTGTATACTATTTATTGCTGTTGTGCTTGTATCATTACTTGCAGTTTCCTTAGCAAGCCAGTTGGTTACCCTTTTTTTTTTTTAAACTTGAAATGGGTTTGAATTGCAGATTTGTCTTAGCCTAAGATCCTGATGTTGTATTTTTTTGTGTATATAACATAATGTTACAGCTCAGTTATTGTACACATTAGATGCGTTGATGAAAATATAACTTATCTAATTTTGGATTACTTGTGTAATTTCGTATGAAGTGGTAAATCTTAGCGATCATCAAAAGTCCATTTCTGACAGAGGTTTGTTTTCCGTAGAATAATTCTGTTTGTGCCTTTGTGCAAAAAACCAAGAGTTTGATAAGCTGATAGGCAGATAGTTTTAAGAAATATATTTTGTCTATTTGTCAGATGCCAGTCTAGAATGGGAAACCATTGAACAGTACTTCTTGTGGCAGCTAGTGATGGCACATAATATTCCAGTAGAACACATATTGCCCATTTTACCAAAATTGGATTTCAGTGGTGAGTGTTCATTAATATCACATGGTCTATCATATTACAATATTTTTTTTTCTATCCTTTTTTTAAATATTTATATGTGTATAATGTGTGTTCACTTTTTCCTAGTTTATCTTTTAAGCTCAGTAGATAACATTTAAAACAATTCATGTTATGGTAAATTTTGCTCAAAATTTCTTGGTTTTTATCCATCAATATAAGAACAAAACCAGGGTCTTTAGTTTTCAATTAAAGTTGCAAATTCTTAATTTTTTTTTTTTGTTAAAATAAAATCTCCACTTGATAGATATTAATGGACATGTGAAACTAAGCAAAAGGAAAAAAATTATTTGAAAAATCTTAGGTTAAAAATGTTTCACATAAAATTGTAGTGGATTGATAATTCTAGGAAATGTATGCCACATGCATGCATATGGTAAAGAGGGCATCTTTGGCCATGAGTTAATTGTCTGGAAACCTTTCAGGAGTTAAGCTGTAGAGCCTTTGCCTTCACCTAACAGGTGTAATGGTATTGAAATCTAGTGATAAATCCAAATGAATGCCATCATAATGGCTTACCTGCACAAGCAGAGATTTTTTTGCTGTGCTAGGAACACAAGATTGCTTTAGGTCTAGATATAGATATTATATGGAGCAGTTGAGCAGATGGAGTAATTTTAAATTTGAATAACCTCCTATTTGGAGAATTGAATGCTCACCTTCATTATCTGATTCACAAGCTGCAAGGACAATGCCAAGCCAAAAGTATGCATTCAATTGTAACACGAAAGACACCGTCTCCAAAATTTACACAGAGTGGTCCGTGAATTATCTTGTTAAGTATTCTCATACACCCTGGTTCTTGATATGTTCCCAGTACAAACATTTGTAATGCACTGAGATTGATAATACACTGAGATTTATTATACAGGTCAGCTAGGTATTAGATTTGAATCGTAAGTGCATTATTATCTTGTTGATGATTAAGTTTTTAAATGCATTTGTGCTGATAGGATATACATGCTTGAAATATGTCTAGGCTTATTTGTTGGATCTTGTTTGCCACTGCATTCATTTGTCAGTATTATTGGCATTTTGCCCTTTTTTTTTTTTTTTCTCAAGTTAATATTTGAAGGCACAACTTTGAAATGAATTATTATTATTATTATTATCTTTTTTCAGCCAATGCAGAAGCCCTCACAAGTCTCATGGTTTTATTGAAACAAGTCAGGTAAAGTACGAAGGGGTTAAAGTAATTCTCTGTGTTCCACACAGCTTAAGATGAATTAAAACGTCAGCTCATTGCTAGTTTGCTGTAAATGCTATGTAATGTGCAAAAATTAAAATTGTTCAAAGTTAAGTTAATACTAGGCTGACTTGAAGTATTATTTTCTTTCAGCCCAAGCTGGGATCTCTTACGACCAGTTCTTTCAAGGGAGTGCAAAAAGTCTGATTTCTTCACAGTTTCAGTCTTGAAATACTGGGCACAAGAACATGAAGACAGACTGGCAGAACTGATCAACCTCCAGCTCACTAAGCTCAATGGCACTCCAAAGAAAAGACAGAGGTGGGTGATAAGAAAGATTTAGAAACCCATCCAGCTCTGTACGTTCACAGCCACTGATCCTAACAAAATATGGAAAATACAGTTGAGCGCAGAAAACGCGAACATGCTGTTCTTGAATTCACGGAAATGTTGAACGCAGTTGTTAGCCTCATTTAAATTAAGTTCCTTTTTTTTTTTTTTTTTATTGTTTTATCAAATTTTTAACATTCATTTCTCGAACAGTCTTATCATCTACGGGTTCTCAAAGGGACAGAATGTCTGTTTAGGCCGATTTTTCTCTGGCCTTTCTCGCCTCAGGCATTTGGTGATAAGGGAAATGTGTGTGGGAGTGGTAGGGGTAGGCAGTGTATGTTGTAGGTCTAACTTTGGGCCCCACTGAAGATAAATCATTAGGAGGTGTTGGTTTGGTAATTCAGCAGGGTGGTGGACTATGCGACACAGGCTGTCTGTATTGTAATCATTAAGTAGATCATTTCTGTTAAAGAAAAGGCGTTTTGGCCAAGTAAACCTAATTGCAGAAACCCCCTATTTCCCAAGCAAGATACAACAAAACCCTTTTTTTTTTTCTGGAAAAAGGTGTTATACATTTGAGTAGTGATTCGACAAAAGGCGTTTTTCATCACTGTTTATTTGTTTCAGCACCAATGTAAATACAACTTTACACAAAGTTAAAAGTCAACATAAAATGTCATTTCAGTTATCAAAACTACATTTTGTTTACTATATTTGAGGGGGAGTGCAGGTCCTGAAAATAAGTTTTGGGACTAAAAAATCAAAAATGGGGTTGTGCTATTTTTACACACTTTGAACTATTCTTATACCAGAAAAACAATGGATGGGGCTAGAAACATGTTTTATGCCCCAAAACGCAACAATATGGCACCACTAAACGACTGTATAGAGAGATTATGAAAATTCAATCCCAATTTTCACAGTATGTATGATTTCCACCCTTTTTTTTCTGAGGCATTTTTATTTCTCAACCAAATGCCTTCAAATTTGGAATATACATCCTTCATAGCATGTGTTTCAATAAAATGCATCATTTTGTCTGAATTTTATTTCTGTTTTTGAAGGAAAATTGGATATTTGGTGGAAAACAGCGAAAAATTTACATCCATCAATATTCATATTTAAAAAATTTATAACAAATATTCTGTTGCATGTAAACAAAAATCAAATGCATTTTGTTTTTTACATAGGGTTATATTATTCATGTGCACAGTTTCACACAGTTCAATATTCTAGGAGCTTTATGTTTTTGAAAATAGCTAATTTTCAAAACACAAAATCCAATATGGCAGCATTGTCATGGCAACGGGATGCAGGACAAACAATGTTTCTACACTTATCCTCTAATTTGAACATGCTGAATCCAAATTTAAAGCACAAAAAATCCCTAGTTCAAGCATTCGAAAAATCACTCTCAGGACCTGCATACCCCTCCTCCCTAAATTGGGAGATCTCAGAACAGCATTTTTTGGAAAAGGACGTTTTGTCAAATCACGTTAGAACAGCCTTATACAGTTCTGTGGAGCCATCTATCAGGCTTTTTCTATTGACCATACAAGTGCGCGTCCCAGATTTATACAACAGGTAAAGCGAATCCCTGCATGCGATGCACATGTTATTCATGGGGGTTCCTTGTTGCGCTGTGATATTTTTCACTATGTCACTTTGACTCGGTGTTGATGGACCTCAGTTTTGTCAAATTATCACCATAATAATTACGCGCAGCTCAATAGACACTCTTTCACAAGGTAAAGGAAACTTTACCTAATAGGACAGTGAGAAATTCCATGCCCAAAGATGAAATCCTCTCGAACAGAAGAGAGAAACAGAAATCAAAGGCCACATTGCCCACTCAAGTCCCCTCAAGTGGTCCGAAACTAAAATCAAAAGAAACTAAAGTATATTAAAATGTGAGAGAGTATCAATGACATGTATGTAGTCTCTTTGTTTATACCATGTTGAAGAATAACACAGACTCCCCTGACCATCTGGCCCACTCAACAAATTTTGCTCTTGAGAGTACAAGTGAGCTATAATTGGCATGAATGAAAGCTAAAGTAGCCTATGTATCTATTAGTTTATTTATCAGTTAGTTCTCTTGTGCTCTTACTCTGTGCCATCATTAGATCACTTGTATACAATAGTCTAAGTCCTCGTGGTCACAGGTATGATAGTTTGCAGTTTACACTGAGATTCTATAACATAAACGTAAATACATCCCTATGTGAAGCGGTTTAGTTCAAGCAGTTACATTATGTTATGAGCAAATCTGTAATGGGAATGGTCTGTGGGACAAGGGGTGATAAAATTGGCACCCATATGAAATTGACACCTCTAATGCAATTCCCTCTCCTACATTGGCTCACTGTAAATATTATTACATGTGAAGAAAGGGTGGAGTTATGGGAGGGATTAGCGAAAGACATTGTTCAGTAAGATGGTCAATCTGGGCTTGCATTGTGTCACTCAGAAGCCAAAGAGGAGTCGCCATAGTCAGAACAAACATCTTGAGGCAAAGTACTAGCGCTGAGATCCAGATTGGCAAGCCTGGCCAAGGGTGCTCCAGGGGGCTGTAGCCCTTAGGCTGGGTTGCAGTTGTAGAGTTAAGAAATGAAAATAGGGTAATTTTTTCCACTTCTTCTTCAAGAATTAATGTCAGTTAACTCGGTTTTTGTCAGTAAAAGAATTTCTTCTCATTTGAATTTGTAAAGTTTAATTTGTTTGCCTGTTACTCAAAACAGTGGAAATGGGGTAGGAGGTAATAAGTGTTAATTAAGATCAAACCATATTAATGTGATCATGTTCCTTTATTAGCCTTCTATTCCTCTGTAAATAAAGCCATTGTGGAAATCTCAGATTATGGAAATCACTGACATTTGTGATCCCTGAGACATTAAAGTTGCCATGTTCAGCTGTAGTACTGAATTTCTGCAATTGTCTTTGCTGGTTGAAAAGTTAGAGGTTGACTTAATAAAGGGGCTATGTAACCATTTAACTCCTGAACTGGTGTCCACTCTAGCACTGTGAAATCCTAGGAAAAGGGGAATAACTCCTCAAAATTCTTAGGTGTTGTTAGTAAAAAATTTATTTTAAAAAATCCATTCAAGATACATGTACAAAATGTTGCATAAAGAGAAGATAAATGGATGCTGAATGACATGGTAAAGTTGTCTTTGATGTGTGTTTTCAGCATGACACAAGAAAAAAATTGTGAAAGTGAGTGTATGAAAAAAAAAAAAAATGAACAATATACAGTCACAAGACGTACTCACAAAATCAAATACACTTCCATCACGTTCCTGGTCAATATTTTCCTCTGAATCACTATCAGACTGAACAATCGGAACCTCAACGTCACTTTCATCACCCTCATCAGCATTCAAATCATCCAGATTGTGCAGGTTTCCATTATAAGACTGACCGGTTGCCTCTCTGAAAGACGCAAAACCTCCTCCATTGTACAAAAAAAAAAGCTACAACTTCAAAAATTCACTGACAAGCAACCACTTCACCGATTTTTTTGTTTGAAAAGTCAGCAGAAAGTTTGTTTTCCGCTTGTTCCGGTTCCACAATTTTTATTTCACTATTAGGCATGTAAACACTAAATAACGAACCAAACCGAAAGGCTATGAAAAAACGACGCGCAACAACGCTTCAGGGGTCTACCGATCGACGACGCGCAATGACGCTCCAGGAGTTAAATGGTTAAAGGAACCTGGCAAAATTATGTTTCACAGTAAGTGGTGGAATGGAAAAAAAATGAAATTTTGTAGTATTAAGGCTAATTTGTTTTCAGCGATTTGCCGAATAAACTTTATTCGTAAATGATGCAGTGTGATGACTGACTGACATTTATTTGTATCTGTGGCACATCAGATGGGCAAAAGAAAAAACTGTTGAATGACCCAAGTGCATGTCAAAAATCACACACTTTCCAGTAGTTTTGGCAAAATTAGCAGTATCTCCTGTGCTTATAAGTGAATTTAATTTGTATTAGAAACTTGTATCTTTGCTGCAGATCTGGGGGCACCAAGAAAGATCATCCAACTGTTGATCAAATCCTGGCTCATTTGGACCATATGCGGCAAGTGTGCAGGAATATTTCATGTAAGATTCCTTGTCAATTATTCTGTTCCATAATTTTTATGTTTATTCTTAATTATAGTGGAATTTTGAAAGAAGCAAATAATTTTTCCCTTTCATCTGTTTCATATCAATGATGAGTGATTTTTACTTTTAGATAATACTATAACCACCATAGGATCTTATGCCACACTGATAGGAGTACACAAATCTGAACAGTGAGTTCTGATACTGCATGCTTGTGGAAAACTTGATATGTACTTTAGGTGAATTGATCCATACACACATCAAGATTTGTGATTGTATTGCTCAAGCACGAGATGTGGATTTTTTCTTCAGTTTTGAACCATGAGAATGTGCAACATGCCCTTCAGCAAGTACAAATCACAGCTAGTGAAGCTCAGAAAACAAAGTAAGTGTACTGTTAGCTTTAGGATAAATTGTTGATTTATTTTATGTTTCAAATGCAGAATATTGAGATGCAGCCAAACATCAATAGCTTCAAGACATTTATAGGTGGTGGGAGGAGGAATGGGAAGGGAAAAGATCGAGGGGGAGGGAGTTAAGGGTGGGAGGTTGCTTATAATTAGAAATAGCTGAAAAGGATGGACCACAGAATGGGAGAAAAAATCTTGTGTGAAATTCCTGACAGCTGAATAACTGCCAGATGTTGTTGTCTTTATGTTAGAGACCAAGATGGAGGTTCCAGCAAAGTAGGTGTAACTGCTTGTACCGTATAACATTTGTCATGAATTAAAGGCTTACAACCCAAAGGAATGACCTAAGTAGTATATGTAGAAAAGTGCATTAATGTGGAGAATCAGGATTACAAATTCTGATTTGTGAATAGTGATTAGCTTTATCCTTGGTGCACCCAACCAGATGTATCCAAAAAGGGAATAGCAGCTTCTTTAAATATGAAGTATTGAGTGGGTTAATTATGTTTTCATATGTATATATTTTTTTTAAAGATTGTTATTAAATTTTTTTTTTCCCCTTCACATTGTTTGTTTATTAGTTTATCAAACATCTATATGCTGGGTAGATTCTAAAAGTGGTTTTAGAATAAGGAGGACGTCTGTTATTTCTGCCTATTGTAATTTTCATATGTTATTTAAATTACCTGTAATTCTAAAAACTTCCTGTGGCCAACAGATACAGTGATTTGTTGGCATTAGCAGAAGACATTGATGACATGAAGACAGTACGTGTGTTGAGGGGCAGAAAAGCCTCAAATGCCAGTGGCCTAAGTCCAAAGTACTCCAAAAGCAAAAAATCAGCAGAAAGTGACAGTGAAAGTGACTCATCAGGGGTAGGTTTAGTTTCCATGCTCTCATTGCTGTTATTCAAAAAGGTGTGGAAACCTGATGTTGTAGACAGTTTGTAAAGCATTTTTTGAACTGCATTTCAGCAGTAAGTCTTATCAGAAGCTAATTTCAGTACAGTAGTCTCTGGATATAAGACTCCAAATACAAGCACACTCTGCTCATAAGCACGCTTTGGTCCCATGACGGATTTTTTACTATATAATTTATATGCATGTAAGCATGCTCACTCCACATACAAGCACGCTTAGCAAGTGAAAACTGTTAGTGAAAAAAAAAAAAAAAAAATTCAGCTAGCAATATGAGCTACAGTGGACCCTCCGAGTTAAGACCCGTTCTTTGTCATCCGTCAGTGTGACTAGGTAGTCCAAAGTCCCCGCCTCACGCACTTGGATAACGCCGACATGTGTGAGAAATAAGCAATTTTGGTGTTTTTCATCCTACAAATTTGTTATGATCTGTTTCAATTTTGTCAATAAAAAATAACCCTTGAGGTTCAGTGTTGTCTTATCTTTATGTTTTGTGAGCCTTTTTGAAGTAAAAAGTATGCTAGAATTACTTAAAAGGTAAAAACACGGCACGATTGAACTGCAAATTAATCGGCCGGGCGGCTCTCAAATTGGACCAAAATGTGTTGCCGTTTTCTTGAAAAGTCGATTTCTCCTCAATGACTGGTTGGATTTTCAAACGGTTTGGACCATAAAAATCAGGGAAAGCTGCTCTACTTCCGGATGTAGCGTTTTCCTTTGTGCATAGAGTGAAACCATGTCCAAAACACATGTGAAGATTTGAAAATGTGATTTTTCAAGTAAATCAGCTTTAAAGCAGGAAAAACGTTGCACAGATAGTTGGAGTACTTCTTTGTTAGTTAAGTCAAGGTGTTCAAATAGTTGTTTGAAGCTTCATAGTGATAGAAATCGACCGCGAGTGAGTCGATCTGAAGCTTCTTTTACCCCTTCGAGGCCAGCCATAATGGCGAAGAACGCTGTGCCCATCACCGATCTCACGCCCGGCAGCAAGCCCGATGAAACGGGAAATAATGTGACATCTTTCCCTAATACATCGATGAAATGGACCGAATTGGTTGATATACGTAAGTTTTTGTCATAATATGTGTTTATGATGTAAAACTTTGCAAGTTTAAAAGAAATACAGCTCAGATAAGCTTATGGAATGCTGTCTTATCTTTCATTCCAACTTCATCGCAAGGCAATGTATTGTTTTCCACCTCATACGGTGAACTAATTTACAATTGGCATAAATTCAGCCATCAACTATAAAATATAATGATCAAGTGTGATTTACTGAACTCGTACATAAATATTTGAGGTATTTTGGACATTTTAATGGGTATAAATCACTCGACGAGTTCTGTTCTATATTTAGTAATGGGAACCTAGAATAAAACTTAGATCATGATTGGTCTGCCAGCATGTGGTTTCCCCATTAGTTCAAAACAATCCATTTCTCACTTCATAGATAATTCTATAGAATTTTGTGATTATCACACCATATTATTTTATTATTATTATTAGAAAAACTGTTACATGGTTATCTGTATAGAATAGATCTAGATCTGGATCTAGGCATCAATATTATTTAGACGAGGTTTAGAAAAAAGATTCTCTGTGATGAGTACAAATAAATGTGACTAAGATTAAGAATCTGGTTATGGTTGCTCGAACGTGTCATCTTGCCTATTGAAAATGGATTATATTACATTGTCTGCTCAATCTTTAACCCATTGGATAGAAATTGTAAAACTGAGAATTTTGATATAAGGATTGTTACTCTGGGACTTGTAGTTCAGAAGTTATGACTTGACCCGCCCACCAAAAATCCTTAAATTATATTCTTTTGTCTGTCATACCTGCCCTTCTGAAAATTGTTCATATTGCAAATTGGCACCTCTGTTTTTTATCCCAGTGGATATTACTTGAAAAGCTGAGAATTTTGATGTATGGATGATTATTGTGAGACGTGTGGTTCAAAACCTATCACTCATCCAGCCCCCTTAAATTTCTGAATTTTTTTCATTTTGTACATCGTAGACCTCATTCACACTGTTGTTGTCAAGTTGTATTGATTTTGATGTTAAAAATGTCTATTTCATCATGTAGCCCTTGAAAAGCTGCAAATTTTGATATTAAGTTCATTGTTCTGTGATTATTAGTTCTCAAGTTATGAAGTTTGAAAATGTAGGAAAATGTCAATTTTTTCTCGAATTGTACAAAATACTGATTTTTTAGATTTTTGCCAACTTTGATGGCCTTCATTTCCTTTATTTATAGACACAGAGGTGTTAAAAAAAATTAGAGGTAATCTCTGTGACTAGGAGATGGAAATTATGAAGTAAGAAACCTGTGCAATATGGAATATAGGAATTATAGACCTCGCAATTTGATATCTGAGTGGTTACTCGACAAAAAAACTAAGAGCTGTTGGAGATTTTGTCAATTTCATAGTCACATATCTTTTTTCCTAATGTACATTCTGCCTTTATCTTCCATATTTTATTTCAATGTTGTATTTTCTGTTGTGTTATTCATTCATTTTGATGTTATTAATGATGTGCGTGATGCTTTTTGCATGCAAAAATGCTTGATTTTCACTTTTTAATAAACGGCTTGAAAAATTTTAAGTCCAAAATAATACAAACTCTCATAACTTTTTATTTTTTAAGATAATTTGATCTGGTTTTTTGTGTTGTTCATGGTTTTAAAAGCACTATCAGAATATGTAGAAATCAACTGCATTAGGCTCACTTGAAATTTTGGTTTGGACTACCTACTCTTAATTCAATAATAATATTCATCACTATTTCACTGGCTATGGGCAAATTGCATTTGGAGGATTATAATCTCCTTTAACACTATCGGACGCCCCTGTTTCAGGGATGGACACTGGCTGATCACCTGAGTTGTTTTTCTTAAGCCTTTCAATCCTAAGAGACAGGATTATCTCGGCTTGTAGAGGTTGCCAATTTTTGCTGAGAA
>JBCAUA010000001.1:2594223-2611492 GCA_038406235.1 Peronia verruculata | reverse complement strand
GCATATTTTACCATCGCTATCAAGTTCTTTATAGAATTCTGTGTTATTTGTTTTTCTTAAATTATTTTATTAGTTACAGGGCTGACAGTTATATTGTAATTTTATAAAATGAAATGATGAAGATTGTGATGATGATTTGACAATGTCCTGAAAGTTTCTATTTTCGGATCAAATGCAGGGCAGTTTGTTAAGATGAACCCATGATATTGTCCTCTGTCTGGATGTATGTCTGTCTGTCTGTTTGTCTGCCAACCCATTCATCCACACCCCCTACCTACCAACTTACTGCGTCCTTTCCCTCCCTCCCTCCTTACCTACATCCCCCCCCCCTCACTACACTACCTACCTTATCTACCTGCCTACCCACCTACCTACCTTTATCTATCTATCTACCTATCTAGCTACCAATCTCTCTACCTTCCTACCTACCTATCGGCCTATCTACCTACCTAAATAACTACCTATCTACCCACCTACCTATCCATCTACCTACCTTTCTACGAACCTAGCCAACTGCCTACAAGCCACCCGATTATCCTTCCTGTTTGTGCATGTCCTACGTATATTCATCAGTTCGTCTGTCTGTCTGTCTGTCTGTCTGACTCTGTCTGTCTCTGTCTGTCTGTCTGTCTGTCCGTCTGTCCCTCTGTCTGTCTGTCTGTCTGTCTGTCTGTCATCTATCTTTGTAGAGTACCGTACATGAGAAATTTCGTGACCTAATCAAGGTAATTACTTGGAGTAATTACTTGGAGAGACTTAGTAAGCTCCATATAAGCTAACAGACAGACACTGCACATATATACAGACAGACTCAACCTTCAGCCTGAAGCCCTACATTATTCATTCTGATTGGCCACAGGCGAGAACAGCTGTCCAAAGGTCAAGGGTCAATATAATATTAGTGTCTTTGTAGATCCAACCACCACCGTGAATAATGAATCTTCGCCTACTTAGAGCGTGAGATATTTGTCAGGCTTACACAGTCGCGGGCGGAGAGAGTAAGTCGGGGATGTGGGGTGGGGGGTAGAGACGTTCTAGGGGGAGAAGTACTGAATGGGAGTTGTTATTACCAGCGCCTCACCCCGAATACCCCCCTCCCCCTCCCCCCCTTGCCGGAGCTCGGGGATTATAATTAGGTTAAATACTCCCACCTGCAGGTGGTGCAAGACCACCATCGGTGTAAGCTTTCTATGGAGTGCAATCCTCGACCTTCCATTTGATCCCTGTTCTCTTTCTCTCTCTCTCTCTCTCTCTCCCATTGCTCCTGTCTGCTGTCCGGCATTCTTTCCTCTCTTCTTCTTGACGTGTAAACGCATCTTACCGTATTAGGTCCAATATAGCCGTGATCGTGCTGATGTCTCGTAAAACCCCACCACAAACAAACAAAAAGCCCAAATACGACTGCACCGTAGCTTACCATTAAACACGTTTTCGATGAAATACCATAATATTATCAACGTTGTCCCTGCTTTGAGAAACTTCCTTCAGAAACGTTTGCGATTTCTCATTTGTCATGCTGCGAGCTCGCAAGACACAAAACGATGGATAGGTAAATGTGAAGCAGCACTTCTATATATAGAGAGAAAACACAACAATGATCATGCAGTCGAAGTGTAGATGCCAAACTCAGCGGCCGTAGGCTGTAGCTACAGTGCATCTGTGTCTGTGTCTAGCTCGCACTGCAGCCGCATAATTATAGTCATGTTGCAGGCAGGTAAAACATAAAACGTGAGTTGATACGCCAGCTAGCCACTTGGTCAGACCCAGACGCACTACGGCCCGAGGCAGTGAGATGAGTATGGCCTATAACATTACGCGGCTGCAGTGCGAGAGTTAGACAGAGACGCAATGTGGCTACGGCCTCAATTTTTCTATGATGTCAGTTATGACGCGACAATGTTTGATACTTCAAACGCTGTAAACCCGGGCCAAATAATTATGTGCCAAGTAACTAGACACGGACACATTAGGATGGAGTTCTTACCCTTAACCCTTTGAACCTTGGTCACACGCGATCATGGGGACAGACATTTTGTAATCACCCTGGTCCTAAATATCCTTTAACCAGAATGATCTGTTATATCTATTTTTAACTATAGTGGACGCACAGGACTGGAATAAGTGTGTCAGCCCGGTCTACTCCGTAAAATTTGCTGTAGGGTTCAATGAGTTAAGCATTTAGATATTACAACTATTTGACTGAATCGTATAAGTAATTCACCAGTAGTTTTCAGATGCCATATTTGATAGTTTGCAGATCACAATCATTTGAATTCTAATACAATAGAGGTGACTGTTATATACCCAGAAGATAAGAATAAACAATGTACATCTTAGATAACATGCCCCAAAACTTAATGTCAATTTGGTTGGTAAGTAAGTAGATTGGGGAGACAGATAGACAGATAGACAGACAGATAGACAGACAGACAGACAAACAGACAGACAGAGAGATATAGATCGATCGATAGATAGATAGATAGATAGATTAGATAGATTAGATAGATTAGATAGATTAGATATATAGATATTTCCTCTGATCTGTTTTTCCCTCTACAACATAACTTGACCAATATCACTTTGATAAGGTCGAAGTCTTCATTTTTTATTTTTTTATTTTTTTTCATACCAAGAACAATTTCACTCTCTTCCTCCAAAAAATCATAAATGTTTAAAAAAAAAATGATGATTAAACCATGATTAAGTTTGAAAAAGTAAAAAAAAATAGATTCCTCTAGAAATATACATTGATTCTACCCAAAATGCAAACAAGTAAAAAAGCGAAAAGAAACAGACAATGTTAATCATGTGATAAGAGGCGAAATGTAGTGGCGTTGTAAACATCAGCAATTCCATAGCTGAGTCCATTGCATGAGTGTTGAACATGGCTTATGCCATTAAAATAAAAGTTTCGTGCACGCAGAAATGAACAGCAAATTTCTTTGCGAACTGCTACACTTCAGACTTGCTATTCTTTGACAGCTGTCCTTTGATATGTATGTGAAAGATACATAATTATGTATACAATCTTAAATCTCTGGAGAGTCGGGGATTTTGTTTATCTTCCTAGCTCTAGTTTTACTTTGGTACTTTGTTAAATATTTCTTTACATTTCATTTTCGTTAAAATAAAAAATAAGAAAAAGCTTTGATTGTCTTTCTTCTGCGCTCCTGTTCAATTATCATCCATCATCTATCTTTTCTGTTTTCACTTTCCTTCTGTATTCAACTCGGTTAAATCCGGCATTTCCTCTCTCACTCTTGATATCCTCTCCACTTCTTCCTCTTACAGATTAAATTTTAACTCACTTTCTCTCTCTCTCTCTCTCTCTCTCTCTCTCTCTCTCTCATTTTCACTCAGTCACTCACGTGTTTAGTCACTAATTCATTGACATCTACACATACTCATATGCGCATCCTTACATACAATTCTGTTTGGACGACTCTATGCTATCTTTTAATAAAGGGCCAGCTGGCATTTCATGTCTTAAAAATGTCCGACTAACTCCACATTTTTCTAAGTGTAACTTTTTCACTGCATTTTTATTTTAAGACATTTTCTATTTGTGGCACGGTATAGCCAGTAATCAGATGTCAAGCTAGATTTATTTTTGGCGTCTCTTGTGCGTGCTATATTGTAATTTCTGAATATCCCTGCAGTGCACCTTGGGAACAGTCTCCTTACAAGTGACTAAATTCAAGAAGGAGTTTCATTTAACTGGAGCAATCAAATTTTGAGAAAACGGGAACGGATGCCAAATTACTGGGAGTTTTATTATTTGTATTTCATCATTAATGTTTTGATTGATTTAAAATGTATAAAAGGATGACCAAATTACTTGAGCAGATATAAAAAAAAAAATCATATTTGAAAAAATATATATATATTTCAAATGTATTGAGACATCCACTGGAAAACGTTATTGTGTAAGCTTCGATTTGGTAAATATCTTCAGTCATCTATCCAGTCGTCGTGCTTAAATTTCCCAATGGGTTTTGGAAACTGTAAACATCATGTGTTCATAGTTTATTAACTTGAATTTATCTTAATATATACATTCTGACAAAGAAGGAGAAGTATTTTCATTCTGTGAGACGAGTGGTACGCGGAAGAACAGAGATATGCATGAACAAGATTGATAAATGTTATGGCTTTTGTCTATCTTTGCATACTAACAATGCGGAAAAAGTGCATTGCAGCCTGGACAGATGGGCAGAGAACATCAAAATAAAGATATTGTTATCGTGAGTTGACATGGTAGCAAAAGCCATGGAGAAGATACTACACAATGATAATGGCAATTTGGAAGTTTTCCAATAAAGATTTTTTTTTTTCAAAGAAGGTGTGTCCATCCACAATATGAAAAAATCTGACCTCTGGTTCTCTGGAATCGGGACTCAATTGTGCTGTTCTACATCGTCTTCAACATTGCTGTTTGGACGATCAGCGAACATAGAATGGCTTTATGTGTATAAAAAAAAAGACAAAAATCCACAAACTAATCATAAGATTGGGAGTAAATTAATAACATAGATCTAGGCCAAACTACAGTCTTCCTGTTAATGACGCTAATAATTTCAGGCTAATCATGAGCTATCTATAATAAAGAAATAGCTCTATGTGATCTATTTTAATGGTTTTAACAATTGACTTATTTACCACTATAATAAATCTGTCAGACAATTATCCAAAATGCTGTATCTTGATATGTGTTCTTTTCGCTTGTACCCAACTAACTTATTCCAATTATTCCGGGGAGAAGATTTTTAAAAAATTGACAAAAAAGAAAAGAACTCATTGGTAGAGCTTCTTGGCGCCCCAAGAAATCGAAAAGCGGCCAAACCGCATTTGCATTAGGCTCACGTCCAACGAAGGCAATAACGCACGAGAGAACACTGGCGGTGGGTTAATGTGAATCTTGATGCAAGCTGAGCCCAACACATGAACACCAAACGTAACGAAACTGATGTGATTAGCGATGGGCTGCACGCTCAGACTAGCTCACCCCCCCCCCCCCCCCTTTAACCCTTCCCCAAACTCGCTCTATCGTCAGCCAGTGCGCCCTCGCCCCGAGATTGGCAGCCAGAATGTGAGAGCCTGGGGCCAGGAGGAGACTGCGAGGGACATCCCGAATCTCCTGCCAGCAAAGTCCACCCAGGCTAATGAGGTTCTGGCCAAAACTTCCTTATTCACTCATGCATATGATTTCCTTATTTCAAATCGAATTCTCTCCGCAAAAATGGGCAGACTTTTGCTCGGAGGGAGAAATCACTGTGGGAAATTTGATGAAAAGATGCCGGGCAAGCCGCTTTACTTCTCATCATTGAATTCGATTAGCTAAAGCAAAGGGAACAGGGGGAAGAACTCCGTGCTAACACATAACTCTGCTAGCGCGTTGTTTGTCTCTCTGTGCGGGCAAAAGCTGTAGTCGAATACTAAAACAACTAAAACTTGTTTCTGACGGTGGGGTAACAGGACAGACAAGGAACTTAGAGAAATGAGTGTATTTGATAAGAAACTGTAAGAACATGAAGGGTTTGGTAAGATAACTATACAATAAGTACCAAAATATTTAAATGAGTTTGAGAACTAAACAACTTAATGTTTTGAATGTAGTTTTTGATGATGTGATCTCTTGCTTTTTTATTGATTATGTTTGAAAAATAATTTTTAATAAATATTGCCCGGCTCTACATTTTCTAAGACAGCTATAGTCACAATCTGTCAAATGAAAACATCTTTTTTAACCTTTTTTTAAAAATTATTATTATTGTTCACATCAATGCCATTCTTGAAAATACCACCATTATCATTTACAAGAACACTGTAATATGAAAATAGAGAATAGGCATAACTCGATGCCTCTGTATATAGCGAGTCTTTTGTCTTTTTGAATAGCATAGCACATTATTTTTTTATCTATATTATGCACCTTACCCACCAGTCAAAGCATGAAAAAAAAATCATTTCGATTCCATTAGTTGGCAAATTAAGTAAAGTTTTGGTATGTGTTGTATATTGTTGTTATTTTATTGTTTTCATCCTTTAATTAGAACTGTTCAGTGAAATGGTATTACATCACCCACTGCACTGAGGGGCGTTTCATTCCCTTTGCTGTATGGTGGTTGAGACTTGTCACAAGAAGATTGTTTCCAAGCTGAGAGACATTAACACCATTCCTGATACATTTCTTTGCTCACCTTCACAGCCGTCGAATGTACAGTCCTGTGGCACTAGGCGCGTGGTTTTCCTACAGAGTGTGCAAAAACTGCAATAGACAGTTTGTATTTATTAATTTTTTTCTTAAATTTAGTTTTCCGTAATCCTTTATCTATTTGTTTATTTATGTATTTATCTATTAATTTATTTACTGGTTTATTGATTTATTCCTTATTATTGATTTATTTATCACTTCAGATACATTGCGAAAATAATTCCATACCGGTGAAAATCAGAGGGGCTGCTAAGATTTCCTAATAGATCGGACAGTCAGAACCAAACAATCAGGTCGAGAACAAGCCAAAAAGATCGAGGACTGCCTATTTTTCTCTTCTTATCCTGACAAATGCCGATAGTGTTACCTCATTATTATCTGTATATCTATACTTTTAGTAAAGAGGTTGCTATAAGTGTAGTAAACGCTTTTAGTAGCCTAAATAATTTCTCATAACGAAACACAATTGGCGCTGGAGAAACTTTTTTGTTTAAAACACACACCATGAACAATTCTGGCCTATTTATAATGTAAGACAACTGTTTCCTTTTCATCGTGATAATTTTGTCAAATTTATCTGTGTCACAATTCAAAAACAACGTTACGCCTCCCCCCCCCCCCCCCCACCTCCTTCTCCATATTACTTGTTGAACAGCATTTATTAATTTGTTTCTGGCAAAGCGCAGTAACTGGGTTGATTAAAAACAATCCGCACCTCTGTTCTCATTACGCTTTTTGTGATACTGCCTGTCATACTGCCAATATGGTCCTTTCAATGTTTTATGTAACAGCTTTATATTACTAAATTAGTCGTGACAACAGCATTTTTATTTATTTCCTGGTTTTTATTTTTTTTTTTTCCTTTTTTTTTTTTTTTTAATTTTGCCAATGAAACTGGAGTGGTGCTTCACGGGAACAGAGACTATATACAGTGCATTTAAAACTCCTATCTTCTTAGTATCTCTACAACGCCGAGATAGCTGTTCTCGGGCGGCTTAATGCGTAAAAAGAAAGTACCGTACCCTAATATCTTCTGAACACGAAGGCAGGAAAGTGACAGAAGAATCTGGTTGTTTCTCCATACACTTTTTTCTTTATAACAATGATGGCAAATTTTAAAAATAGTAATGAAATTAAAAATAGAAAAGAAGGAAAATAATAAATAAACATTATTTGTTTAAAATCAAAATTTCATTGAATGTATTCCATTTGTCAGTGAAATTTTATGCGGAAAAAAGGAAGAAAGCACGGGTTGTGCGATAGAACAAATGATTTAAAGCGCTTAATATTTTCTATGTCATAGCTTACATTTGCTATAACTGAAGTGACTGGTAAATAATGCACCAAAAAAAAAAAAAAAAAGCTCATGAACATCCACGGGACACCTCATTCAACGATCCCCAAAGCCAGGATGCTAAGGAAAAGAATGAAGAAGAGCAGACTTCATCATGGTTGATTTCATCATTAATCAACATGACAATTTGCCCTGTGTTATCTTCCCGCAATGTTCCTACGCGCTAGAAGCCTCAAATCCCAGGTGGCGAAAGCAGTTAACGGCGCCCATTGCCGCTATCCCAGAGTCCTTCCTTTTTTCTTCTTGCCTCTCTGACTTTTTTCTCCCCGCCTCCTTTTTCGTTGTCCCCCCAGGCGTTTTTCTATGAAGCCTACATTAACTTTTACCGCTTTTTCTGATGGTTGCGCTGCGTGAGCTAGAAAATTGGCGGCTTAAAAAAGGCCCGCTGCAGATGACATAACTCGACTATTCATTTCCGGCCTCGCCAAAAAGGTCACGGGCGTGGGATGACCCCCAGGAAGCGAGCGCACCAGGAGTGAAATTGATCCCTGGGCAAGCTAGAAGCGATTACAAGGGGATTCAATATGTCACAGCTCGCTTACAGTTCAATGTTCAATTACAATACATCGCCGCTTATGGCACTGGAAGTGACAGGGCGAGGCCGGCCTGCTGGCAGAAACTGGCACTTCTCCATCACGCAGTGGCTGCTTCCTGTGACACCCAATATGGCGGCTGTCCGGTTGCCCCCTATGGGCCAGGAGATGAACTGTCCAGTGCCTACGTTGTCTGCGGTCTGGCTAGCAGACATACAGGACATGCATCTGTCTTGTCAAGTGATGGTCACATCAAGTAATGATTCTATGTTCCCCATAAGACCTACTCAACAGAAATGACCGTCCGCAGGTGACCGAAAGGCGATTTCAGAACACGATATTGGGTTTCAAATTTCAGTACAACTTAAGAATAAATGACAGCATATCATTTGTCCTGAAAACATGTAATTATATCTTGTTAATTTGATAAATTACGTATCATACAATATATAGAGGGACATTTAGTTTGTGTATTCTGATCATATTGCCCACACATTGAAGCTCCAGAATGAGTAAAATATATCACTTAGTATGTTAAACACTGACATATTCCTTGGACAATTTCGGCAAAAATTAATTATCTTCTGGTGTAAAACAATAATCACAACTTACTGTCTTCTAGAAGAATCATCCACTCTAGCAACTGATTTCCAACAACCAGTGTAGATTTTCTCAAGCATCTCCAGGGCGGTATTGGAAGTTCTCTAAGACACTTGGCCTACCTGTTAGGTGAGCTGTAATCAGTCTAACTATTTATCTGTTCCGTCATGTTAGTGGTATCCATTTCTGTGGTTCAATAAAATTTTGCAGTAAAGCCTGGATGAGCTTTGGACAGTTCTGAACTTGCCTAGTGTAAATAAATTTACGTTTTCCATTGTTCATGCGGTGGATATGAGAACAACTTTGGAGGGAAGAGAAGATTTTAAGGGGAAAAATAAGATCGGAAACTTTTTCACACATTGCAGTAAGGAGGGTTCCCGTTTTGATTTGAATGAAACACAACTTCTCATTCTTATTCTAACCTATACAGGCCACTTTCGGACGTTTCGTGCCAGCTGTATCGATATGGTGTGAAAGGGCGTGTGACAGAAATGGCGGTATGAGGGAGGAAAAGATTCAAATAACTTTTGATGACAGTTATATACAGTGGGAATTCAAAGCAACTGGTATCTTAACGACTACCTCCTGTAATTACGGTGTTGCTTTCCACCATCCAAAACTATAGTAATAGTGGCAGGATAATGACCGTCCTCTACCAAAGACGATGCCTCAGAAATGGTGAGCGTGTCTCATTGTAAAGAGTGCTCAATCTGGGCCAGTTGACGTGGTTGGGTAACTGGAACCCTGGCACAATCATGGCTTTATGACGCGCTCCTCCCGCGGTCGCCTGATAGCGATAGCCATGCTGGGAAACGTCAGAATGATGGATGGACCTGCCGCTTATTATTCGTCCCCTAGTATTGTGTCATCTCCGCTGGCGGGCGCCCTATCCTTTCGGGGGTTAGGTAAGCACTGCAGCACTAACCTTGGGAGAAGAGACAATGAAGGCTATTAGTTCAATTATGGCAGGCAGCGTTGAGACTTCCTGGCGGGCCGGCTTGCTGGAGCCTGGGTCTGGTGGCTAGCAAGGCAAAGAACAGCGGGCTGCGGGGAAAACTACAGAATGGACACTTTGTGCTGTGGCACAAGTGCTGCTGGACCATGAAAATTGGATACTTTGACGCATCTCTCAGAGAACCGGACGGACTAAATGCGGGTTCGATAACTTGAACATGCAATACCATGCAGTCACGTGATGTTGTTAGAGGATATGGACAGTTAATGTGATCACTCAAACATGGATTCCACTAATTCCACTTTGTCACATAGCCTAATGTCCTTTGATAACAGACTGTATTTAAACCTTGCCTGTGATAAAATTAATTAGGAATAATGTTCTTTTTATAATATTATACCTTAATTCAGTTCAACTGAAATAGTTACGCTTCAATTTTATTGAATATAACCGATTTTTAAACAATAGCAACCGATAGCTTTAGAGGATGCGTCATTAAGTAAAGAACTGAAATCAGCGAAGGCAACGTGTATATAAACAAAAATGATATTTTTAATCCACAATTTAGTCGCAGCTGCAGTAGCAGTCTTCCCAATTTTTGTTTACCTTATTTCAACTTTCATCAAATAAAAATAATGTACTGCGCTTAATGTCGTTGCCTTATCTTTACTTACTATTATTTCCCTACTTCAATAATACCTAGGAGAACAAAATGGTATAAATCATTCCTTCTAATACAGTGTTGGAAATTAACACATTATCTCATGTGGACAGGCATTAATAATAAGAAAATTCTGAGGTTTATGTTTTGATAACAGATCTCACGCTTTCTATTCTCCACTCAGTCATAAAATAATGTTCAAACATGTCTCGCAGCCAGACAGAATGACTCCCAAGTTGCTTGACTCGAGCAGAACAATCGGAAAATGTGATAAAGACTGTCTGATATTGGTTTTAAGAACTTTCATCTCTGAAAGGGAAACTTTTGCTCTTACAGGCAAAATACTAAATATTTCAGGACATAGTGAGGTGAATACACAGATCTATGCACTGGGCTATTCTTTTTTGCCTTTTTTCTCTAGAACTTAGCCAGTACTGAGAGGCCAAACCATATCTCTCATATTTGCAATATCTCTGGCTATAGTCCATTTAGCCCAAACTATTATACACATAAATCTATGAATTAAGGGTTTGTGCGATAATAATAACAAATTGGTGGAAAATCGATATTTGACTGATTTTGATTGGCTGTGTAACATGAAATTTTTAAATCAATGAGTGAAATTTACAAATGGCCTGTCAGGTCTAAATGTCAAAGCATTGAAAGTTATATTTCCTGTGCATTAAAAGATTTTCATTTATGTCTGGGCACTGTGATGGAGCTAAAGTACTCTTTGTCCCATACTTCAGATTCCACACAACTGAATCTGCTCCATTAATAATTTCATTGAGTTGTTTAATATAATAAAATTGTCTCTTAAGTCACCATAACTAGTCTGTCTGATCTCTTTATTAGCTACTATCAATACCTATAAATCAAGTTAAAAAACATTCCGTCCGAAAGGATACAGAAAAAGTGATTAAAAAGATGGCAAAATCCAATATTGTTTGACAGTTGACTGATGTCAGTTTATAACTTCTGTATATTTCAAAATCATCATCACATCTTTTTAACACTTGAGATCTCATATTACCTCAGTGAATTGGAGAATTTGGAATCACATACTCTAATTCTACTGTTTGTGAAATATGAAGTTGCGAATTGTCAACCATCATCATTCTGAAGCTGAGAGCGAATAGTTCCGAACAGAGGTTATTCAGTAACTCATCGAGGTCATACACAACTGATGACTATTGTTTGTCTGCTTGCTTGTGTTCCCGCTTTCTTGGGTCATTGGTTGCTTTGTAATCTAGTCTAACAGTGTTCTTTATGGGACATTTAAAACGTGACTAATAGTATGATTAAGAGAGCACTGACCATGCATCCTAGCAGATGCATATACCATGGTAATAAGTCATTTCAATGAGGACTATAGCCACGCCTTTTTAGTCAGTGGATTTAAGAAGTTGACTATACTCCTATTGTTGAAAGACCACTAATTTTGTTTTCTGTGAGGGTGATGAAGATAAGAATCAGATACGGATGAAAAAGCAAGAAGGTGGGAAAGCTTTGTGTTCGCTCTTACACTTGGATGATTTCTTGGGCACATTATTGTTGGTGAGGCCCTCCACTCACCGCACCCAACAACAACCCCCGTCACCTTCTAGTTGATATGCACCACTTCCTGCCACACCTTCTACAAACAGCAGAGATCCTTACCTAGAGTACGGCTCGTGCCGGTGGCCTTTGTCCCACCTTCCTCCTGCCGGGTCACAATTACCGCCTCTTCACATCAGTTTTTGTGTATTTCACTTTCATTTCCTATATCTCTTCATGGCTGCGGCTTATCCAGTCAAGTGGCATTGGGGCAATGCCAACAGCTTGAGAATCGCCAGCGTAACACAAATTATGCTCATCATGGGAGGGAATCTTTGAGCTCATTACAGGGAGCTGTCAACTCGCGCCTTGGCTGTATAGCTTCACGCTTGTGTGCCCTCTCTCTGTCCTCGGGCTCTTAAACTAAATTAATTTCCATCGCACACATAATTGCTTCACAATCTATGACCCCCTTCCACCAGGATAAACCGATTTCTCTCCCACAAAATCTTCCAATGCTAGAAAACTGTGAAAAGAAGTGTCATATGTAGAGCCCTTGCTCGGAGACGGAGATTCGATTCCCTGTTGGCACCCTCGAGATAATCGCATCAGGCCGACTTTCACCTCCTGTCACCGAGTAGGGCAAAGGCGTGCACCGCTGGAGGGAAGCCCTTTCAGTTCATAGGAGGTTAACACCAAGGTGCTGATTGGCGCTGACCACAGTTTCAAATGGATTAAACGGATAAACTTGACAGCCAGTTGCACGTTCTTTTTGAAACTGCCAAATCCAAAGGTAGTCTTTCTTCAGGTGTTGAAAGAGTTCAGATTAAGGACACATATAGACGTTCACTGTAATCCCTTTATGACATTATATTGGCTGACTAGCTTTATGTAGGTTCTCTTGAGAGGGATTCCTCATATGAAAGCTCATTTCAAGTTTTATGGTGTTTTATGTGAGTGTATAATTTGACCTGTGATAGTGTTTCTCTTTCTGTATGTAGAAACCAGACACAACAATCTGCTTTCTGAAAAAAACAAAAAAGGAGGTGAGGGAGTGGGTATTTTTGCACTATTTACCTCTCTTCCTGTTGTTGACTTTCACCTTATGCACATTGATCTGTGTCTACAATATAACCTCAGTGATAGCTATAATGTTCATGATATAACAATTATAATTCTTCATTTCAGGTCAACGCAAAGCCATATAGAACAGCAGAATTTTGACTGACTCTGAAAACCTGCCATCTATATACTTTCTAATAATTTCTGTATATATTCCTGATATAATGTTATTGTTACATAATCTTTTAATAGAAAGCGTTTATCGCAGCAATTTTGTTTTTTTTTTTGTTTTTTTTTTCTGAGGATCCTCTTTCTTATGTTTGCTGAACTAACATCATCATCAAACCAATGCCGTAGGCAGAAGATAAACTTGACCAGACCGGTAACTATACCAAATACTTGCCGTCACTGGCTTAGTTAATAAAAGCTCATTGGTGTAATAATTTTATTAAAATCCTCTAACCAACCGAGCCTAACGGGTATCAGTCAATACTGACTGCGCTTTATCATCGCCGACACGTAATACTCTCACATTCCACAGAATCCAAGAGAAGCTCGATACCATTTGTAATTGTGTGTTTGTGGGTCACAAGATAGATTTTTTACTTAGAATCAAAGGGCGGGTCTGCTCAAAACTTTGCCAGTCATTTTTCGCATTTGAATGTTTGTTGCTGTCCGACGGAATTCAGTACATTAACACTGTGCCCATCGTGAATAACCACTTTCGCCTGAATCGTTGTCTTCAACACGAACAAATATCATTATAGAAAAGCTAACATGACACTATACTAGCCTCCAATGATACCTTTAGGGATGTGTGGGCGGCATGAATATGCAGGTTGCAACATTCACGGTACGAGATTGTGTCAATTTTTTTTGCCTTTGTATTTATCTTTTCCCCATGCAACTGCCTATATGCGTTTGCCCGACCACGATCTAATTTGACATAGACCACAGACAGGGGTATGGTCTTGGTGAGTCTCAACCTCCTGGGGCTGCTTATCTCGGAAACTGTAGACATAAAGGAATCAGTGACTGCACTCTGCGAGATAGATGATGCCGACTGTACTCTGCAAGATATAAAAGCGTTACAGAGCACTCACATAATCGTGCAGCTGACATGTTTTGGCTTCCCTGTTGCTCGTGTGCCCCCATTTTTGGTAAATTTTGTAAAAAGTGTAGGTAATAGTTTGTTTGTTATATTCCGTTTCTTCTGTAAAGTGTATTTTTTTACCACGCATTTTTTTTTTTTTTAATCAGCATTTTTTTTTTTTTAAACTGTGCACATGTATAGAGACTAGGTTTGTTTAAAATTCATTCATGTGTGTGTGTGTGTGTGTGTGTGTGTATGTGTGTGTTTGTGTGTTAGCTTATGTAAGGTTTGAGAGTCAGCTTGGCAGTAGATAAAATTGATTGTGCAGCCGAATGTCATTTTTAAGCCTGTATTGATTATGGCAATGTGATGTTCTCGCCTTCACGTCTTGGCGATCGTGTCCCTGCTCAATGAATGCCAAACGTATCAATCGCCCCTGAAACATCCTCATATAGTAAGCCTATATCTATCCTGCGTTTCAGCATTGTCTCTTCAATACTCTATATTTAAGTGTATCAATATTTGCTACAGTGCTTTAAAAAAATGACATTATTACCTTCGTTTACTCGTTATTGTATCTATTATATTCGGTGTCTTCTGGATCTTATTTCAGTTGGTATGTTTAAGTATGTGCAGCGATCGACATTTGTTCTATACCATATATCCGAACCTCAAAGAAATCGAAATATGAGCCAACACTAAACAGATCCTGTTTCTTGGCAAATTTGAAATGGGTTGTAACACAGACTTCACTATAAATTGGTGATAGTATGTACTTTTGTAACCTTCGAGACAAGTTTTAGCACGAGACAATGTAATGCAGAAGGTACATCAGCTACTTTCAATGTGACTGTGTGAGAGAGGGGGAGCCAAGGAGGAAACAATATGGGGGATGATAAAAAAAAAATCCTCATTTCGTCAACATTTAGTGTGTGTTTGTTCGTTTGTTTGTTTGTTTTTCCCGGCAGTTTACTCAAGACACTGGAAGGTTTAATATTTCTGAAGATCTGTGACAGGCCACCCATTATTTATCAAATTGTTAATGTCAACTTATCTGACTATGCTAGGAGACGTTAGGTTACGTTCTCCATACCCCTTTTAACCTTCTGCCGGTGGTTATCTCGGTTACAAGACGAGAAAGTTCAGTATACGTTTAATATAATAATATATCCAGGAACTGTGAACACAAGGAGTGTATGATTATGTGAAAGACAATTGGATGGGCACACTGTTTACATTTTGGGATGCTCATAGAATAGATACTGAGGGAAAACTATAACAGCTAGCTACACAGTACATGTGTTAAGCTTTACCAACGTGTTGCAAGCGACTGAGTAGTGCCGGGGGGTCAATATGGCCATGTGGTTCGGCGTTTGCTCGTCGTGAACAACTCACGTCGTGAAGTTCAAGATTCGATTTGCGGATAGGAGGCAGGGGGTAGGGGGTTGGGGGGGGGGGGATCAGGTGGTTTTGAGAGGATGGGAGGATACAAAGATAAAAACCGCCATGTTTTCAGTGCCACTCGCTAGGGAAATGAATATACTTCACAGGTCTCGTGTTATGTTTGGCACGTTAAAGAATCGTTGGCTGTTGAAAATCGGGGAAGAGTAAGTGGAGTGCCGCTGCCGGGGCAAAATTTCCAATTTCCACATTTCTGCCCTCAATAATCTCACCAAAAGACAAGCCGCCACTTACAGCCGACATAATCCTCCCTTCACAGGAATGAAAGGCGTTAAAAAAAAAAAAAACACAGTGAGCCGTCCAGATCATGCATTATACTCTGCTCAAACCAGTCACGGGGAATCAACTCGTGAAACATAAACATGATAAAGCCTTCGTGGTACAGATTTCATTCTAACTATAAATCCCATCATGTTGAGAGGGTGGTGCTTTCTTTGTAATATGGGTTTCACTTTATGACGACACTGAAAAAAAAAAAAAAAGAAAGAAGGAACGGATAAGTGACTAACTCTCTTTGATAATAATTAACAGAATGATCCAGCGAATCAGTGTTTTTGTAATAAGGGGGAGAACAAAATGGAAGATTCATAGAATCCAGGTAGGATCACCAGAGCAAATAAGCTCATAAAATTTAATTTAATTGGATATGTTAACCTGCTTTTCTCTCATCAAAATTTCTGATTTTGTCCTTCTTTTACGCTGCAATGCCAGGCTTTGCTTCCTATTGTACAAATGTCGTCATTTTCCAAAGTAAGAGCATTATGTGGCATTGGACAAATTTATCTGAAATTAAATTTTACTCTTCCGCTGAGCGGCTGCCTTCAACCCTGAAAAGACCGCCCTGGCTTTAAAAATACTTCACTTAATGTGTCCCTTAATTCTTTGACTGTAACCGATTTTCCTGGCCGGTTTCCACTCTAGAGACAAGATAAAAAGGGGAAAAACAAAATAAAGATCTACTCAATTTTGCTGCGACAAAGCTCTGGGCTTGCTGATTTAATCGTATCAACCTTTCCTGCCGTCGTTTCCAGCTGGCTTGTTGCCTTAAATTGGGTCTTAGCTGGGTCTATATTCTGCCATGCTTGATCTTTTCACGGTAGGTCTTTGCTGGGCGTGCTCAGCGTGAGGCTGGCAATGGGGTGATAATGATCAATGGCTCTGACGTTCATTCTCTTTCATGTTCCTATGCTTCAGTAGTTTTATTTTTATACGACATTCTTTTCACCGATTTAATTATGATTTTGTTTTCATCACCACTTTTTTTTTTTTTTTAATACATTTTTTTTTTTTTACATTTGGTGTAATGATTTCTTTGAGGGTGGGGAGGGGGCGGGTATATTTCTTTTTACTGTTATTGTCACAGGTAAACAAGTTTAATCATTAAAAAAAAAAAAAAGAATCTAATTCAGCTTGTTCAACTTAGATGATACAATGAAAAACAAAAACACAAATGACTGGATTCAATTAGCTGCAATGGCAATGCCACCATATTGGATTTTGGCTCCTCTGAAATAGCTGTATTTGAAATCTATCGTCTCTGACAAATATCAATGAAACTTGATCAAACGTAGTCATCTCATTGTTTGGTATTATATAAATCATTACATATTATCAGCTCTTAATGTGAAAAAGAAGAAGTTGTCGGGATTTTTTTATAATGCCTTTTTCATAACTAAAATCTATTTTTTTTTTTTCCTCATAAACTTACAAACAATATGTGTATGTACTGTTTCTTTCTTTCTTTTGATCTTTTTGTGAGAATGATGCAGGCCAAATTCGGTTACAGTTAGTCCTTGCGGG
>JBCAUA010000001.1:2491382-2520648 GCA_038406235.1 Peronia verruculata | reverse complement strand
AAAGACAGAAAGAAAGAAAGAAAGAAAGAAAGAAAGAAAGAAAGAAAGAAAGAAAGAAAGAAAGAAAGAAAGAAAGAGCGAAAGAAAGAAAGAAAGATAAAGAATTATAAGAAAGAAAGAAAGAAAAAAAGAAAGAAAGAAAGAAAGAAAGAAAGAAAGAAAGTGATATTTTTTCTATCTGAGGACTGCGAGCAGAGGGATTAAATTAAACCATTAAAAGTATGTGTTTTTCAGAACTACTTTAATTTTAAAACTATCGTAAAAATGCTCTTCAGACACAGATTCATTTGTTACCTTACAAAAAAAAAAATGGATTATAATGTAGGCTTATCAACAATATTTATTGAATTCAAGAGCAATTTTCCCAAACTCAGAATTTTTTTTTTTATTAGAACCTGAGGAAGATTCATGATTTTTATGTTAGCTTTTGCACTTTCCATATTGTTTGTTTCTTGGAGATTACTGTGTAGCCATGGACAGTATCAAAATCATGAGCTCCCATGAGCCAATGAGAGAACTCTCTAAATTTTTTTTTTTTTTTAATGAGTTACCGAGTTTTGGAAAACCACTCTTCAAGTTTATTCCAAAATACAGAAAATGCTTTGTAACAGCTGATTCAAATGTAGAACAAAATCATTAAATTAAAATTTATAATCTACTATCTCAAAACACTATTATGACTAAGTGACCATTAGGCCTAATTTGGCAAGCAAAGACTGACAAAATCCAACTGCTTGTTTTTTTCATTTCAAGATTTCAAGCATAAAAAAAAATCATCTATTTGAATTAACAATTATAGATAGATCTAGAGTCTAGAGATCTCTAGATCTGATAAAACTCCTGTTCTAATAATTCTGTGGCCTCTGGTATGTCCGTGCCATTTCAGTAAGTTCTACACTACAGTAGACTATGCTACGAAGGTTAGAATTGCATCCAGTACCAAGTTGTCATAACAGCAAGATTTTCTTTATTTAGGCCTAAATAAATCTTCTCTTTAGTTTATGAGACTATTGTGAATCAGCTAATTTTAAATTAAGTAGAGTGATATTTATCATATCAAGACCAATAAGTATGGCATGAATCAAGCCTACAAAATTAAATTCTGACTAACATTGACTCGGGAACTAATCGATTAATAAATATTTCTCAAAGAAATTCCGAATCTAGATCTAGATTTAGATCTAGATCTAGATCTAGACTAGATCTAGAATCGAGATCTAGATCTATCTAGATCTAGATCTAAATATTCTAAAGGCTTATACTAAATCTATTCACTCAAATCTGCATACGCCTTATATGTGAAAGCTAGATCTTTTAGGTGTAGATCTAGACTAGATCTAGATCTAGATCTAGATCTAGATCTACACTTAAAAACTAAACTAATGAGATGGTCTCTAACCCTCTTGATCTAGACTAGATCTAGATTGTACATGATGTAAATGGAGACATGTGCAAAATAGATCTACAGCAAGAACACAAACACATTAAACTGATAAAATCCTTTCTGTACCTTCTAATGTCGAACTGCATTGCTATTCCTGCTCCTGAACTTCCTCGCCGGCCAACATTAACGGTTTGCTTACACTTTCGCGGACACAGGGAGGAGGATTCACATTTCAATGAGTATCCAATACTTTGTACATTCACGGTCGCAACGCGGCTGTCCCGTGCATAGAGCGCTGAAAATGTGAAATAAAAATTAATCGCTTTCGAAACTAAAGAAATATAATAACCCTCTAACTCACTCAGTTACTCAGTAATTAATTGGTCAGATTAAACTAAATAATTGTTTAACTAATTAATAGGATCTTACTTGATAAATAACTGAACAAAGAAGGAATGACATGTAAGAATAGATCTACACCTAACCAGTCCTGCTAGATTTGTAAATCATAAACAGGCAGTTCACAATATCTCTGGATAACTACCCACAGGATGAAACCGAACATAAACGAAACGGCAGTTCAAAAAATATTTAGCGTTGTCACGTCTGTACTAGCAACGTATGACATGAGAGATAGCGTTTAATCAGTTCTCTTGGTCGGGACACAACTAGAGAGATTTTTTTTTTTTTTTTAAGAAAGTAGGATTATCTCGGCTTTTTCAAGAGGTTGCCTGTTTTTGTTGAGATTTTTTTTTGGGGGGGGGGGGGTAGAACTTTGAAATTTGGAAATTTTGCCCGGACAGCGGCACTCAGCCTATTCTTCAAGCGTTTTTCAACTGCCAAGAGTTATTAACGTGCGTAACGTACACAAGGGACCTCCGAAATACATGTATGCCCTTACCCCTTTATTTGCAACCACTGTTCATTAGGCTGGCACTCTAGGATGGGGCTCCGCAGCCACTCTAGAAAATGCCATCCCCAATCCTAGTGATAGACCATCGTCTCTTGAGACGAATGAATGCCGACGACGATCCCCGTCCGATGGCTTATAGTAATATTATATAAATATATTATAGCGTTTCAATCTAAGAAAGTGAAAATAACTCTGCTGTAAGTGCCTGAGAAAAATTTTGTGGGGCAGAACCAGCAAATCTCCCTCGGATGCCCCCCAAAACCAAAGGTCTCCCGCGTATCAACGCCTGCTGCTCAAGGGACCCGCAGAGAATACAACTGTTTGAAGATGCCTTCAGTGAGAAGCTGTCTGCTAACACTCTCAATGGAACCGTTGTCAACAGCAAGTGGGCTTCCTAGGGGACATATCAGCACTCTCTGCATTCGGAAAGAGAGCGCCTAAACGAAGACTTGTACGATTTACACTTAGAAGCTAAGAAGGGAGCCCTGCTGACCCACAAGCAGAATCCCTGGACCAGCACGCGCGATGCCCTCAGAGCTGCACGCAACAACGCCCAGCAGACAATCCGCTGCTGCGCAAATGACTACTGGCTGAACCTGTGCAGTAAGAATCAGTCAGCCACCGACACGGGTAATGCGTGGGGCATGTACGACAGCATCAAGACAGCCACCAGCCCGACTGCAACCAAGACCACACCGCTGAAGAACAAGACAGAAGAGGTCAGCACGGACCAGGACAAGCAGCTTGAACGTTGGATGAACGTTGGATGGAACGTTGAACCCGGGACTGTACGCAACACAGAGCATGGTGACTGATGCCGCCCTGACCAGCCATCACAGCCATGGAGATGCCCTACCTACAGAGGAGGAACTCAGTAAAGCCATCGACTGCTTGTCTTGTGGAAAGGGCTCCTGGGAAAGACCGCCCCCCCCCCCACTCAAGAAGCCTTGAAGAGATGCAATCCGGTACTCTGCAGCACCTCCATGAGCTCTTGTGCCTATGCTGGAGAAAAGCCACGTCCCCCAAGACATGCACGATGTGAGCACCGCCACTCTCAACAAGAACAAGGGAGACCGCAGTGAGTGGAACAACTACCGTGATGTCTCCCTCCTCAGCGTTGTGGGGAAGGTCTTTGCCCGCATCGTCCTTGCCCGCCTATAGGGCCTTGCTTCCCATGTGTACTTAGAGTCACAGTGTGGCTTCAAGTTCGGCTGAACTACAGTGGAATGATCTTCTCACTACGCCAGCTGCAGTAGAAGTGTCGAGAGCAGCAGGAACCACTATTCATTGCCTTCATTGACCTAGCGAAAGCTTTTGACCTGGTCAGCAGCAGCGGACTCTTCAGCGCTTGCAGAGGATCGGGTGCCCCCCTCAAGACTACTACAGATGGTGACTTCCTTTCATGAGGACATTCACAGCACAGTCTGATTCAACGGTGGCATATCTGAGATTTTCCCTGTGGGCAGCGGTGTGAAGCAAGGGTGCGTCTTGGAGCAGACTCAGTTTGGGATCTTCTTCTTGATACTCTTTCAGTATGCTTTTGCCAACTGTGACCAGAGCGGATGGGATGCTGTTTAACATCGCGGGTCAGGACGAAGGTCACGGGGTCCTCTGAAATATATTAACCCTTATCGGAGAAGGCTAGAGCTCGGACATCCCTATGCAAGAGCCGGGAAACTGTTGAATTACATTAAACTAAAAAAAAAAAAAAAAGGTTCGAATCTTTTCCACCTCTTGGCTCGGTAGGATTCGAATCTGCAATGATGCAATTTTTTTTTTTCTCGGGAGTAGACGCCTAACCTGTCGGCCAGGATGCTTCCCATGTCCAACGGCCACTCTATTCTTTGATCTATTCTTAATCCTCTCTGTCTGTCTGTCTGTCTGTCTGTGTCTGCCTGTCTGTCTATCTATCTGTCTGTTTGTCTGTCTCTCTCTCTCTCTCCTTGTGCAGTATTTTCTTTCTTCTCTTTCTCTGTGTTTCCAAAAATGGAAATGATCCTCCCTGTGAGGAAGGAAAGAGAGAGGGGTGTATGTGCTTTATTATTATTCCCTGGCTTTATGAATGGGGAAGCCCAAAACGTCTAGCCTTTTTGGATAAGGGGGAATATTATCTAGGAGTTCCCGTGTGTAAATTATTTACCTTACTGAATCCAATTTAGTTCAAAATCACATGAAGAGTTATGGGAGACGCTAGTGTCCAGGCAAATTTTACGAATTCAAAATTTCTTCCCACAAAAATTCTAACTAAAAACAGGGCAGGTATTTAAAGCCAGATAATCATATTTTCTCTTCGGACTTAAAAGGCTAGATACATAATTAATATTAATAACAACCATTATCTCTGTGGTTGACACCATGGTCAAGGGGTTGAGCGTCTGCCGCTCAATGACAGTGTGAAAGGCATTAAGGGTTTGATTCCTACGGGGGATGGGAAAGATGAGAAACTTTTTGGAAGTTCGACTGTTGTTGTTGCTGTTGTTTCAGCCCAATGTCTAGCCTTATTGTTTGTTTGTTTGGTGTTGGGGTTAAACGACACATCTCCGCGATCACTGCTATAATCATTGTGCAAACACGGTAAGATACGTTACACGACAAAAGGGCTGACTATACTATGTAGGACAGAGAGCGGGGCAGAATACGGGAGCAAAGCGAGAGAAGAGATGTCACCCCAGCAACGTTGAAGAATAGGCGGAGGCACTGGTGTCCAGGCAAAATTCCCAAATTCCAACAAAGTTTCCACAAAAAATTCTTCTCATCCCACCCTGGACCACTTAAAGCCAGATAATCCTACTTCTTTGGGCGGAAAGACTACATCAAAAAAGAAAGAAAAAAAAAAAAATCTCTCTGTAGCCATACGATACTTTAGTGGTCACCTGGGATAAGACTATCAATATGCATTGGCATATTTTTATGAAGATTGTGTTGATTATAGAAGCTTGATTTTATATCATATACATGTATTGGACAGGGCATGTGTGTTTGTAAACGGATCTAAAGTCTGTCTGGTGTTTGCCACATTTTCTTTGAAAGCATAACAACAAGATAGGCTACGTATGATCTCTAATGCGAACCTAAACCTTTGGGTTCTCTCAGTCCCTGGTCAATTAAACTAAAGCCTTTATATTTGAGAGCGTTCTTTACTGTAGACAGAGACAAGTTTTTCTACGATGATGCATGAGCTAACGTAAATGTAAATGTTTTCTTAGAGTTTGGGGGGGGGGGGGCTTTTAAGTTGCGCCCTGGTTAAAATGTCCTCTCCTCTGTTCTGTTCCGCTGAAAGACATACTTTTATTTTCATAACAATGCATTTTTTTTTTCTCTATCCCATCAAAATGAACTTGATTCAGCACAGGCAAGCAAGGAGGCGAAACGACATGCACACGGGAAAATTAATTGTAGGCTTCTTAGTTCTTGCCACAAAGTACATGCAAACTTATCACAAGTTCAGATCAATGCGTTGGTTGCTAAAGCGATGAAGGAGAAAATAACGATAAAGTGTTGTTTAACTCTTGGAAATATGGAGTTAAAATTGCTGGTGTTTGTTCAGATACAGCAGTTATACTACGTGGCGAAGCATTTGTGGTGAATTGATGGTATAATTAATACATCGAATTTAATCTTGCACATTCCAGTTATCATAATGGATCATGCAAATCAAAATTTTTGTTATTTAATCAATAGTACTTAATTTAACGGAAAATTAGCTTTCTAATTTTTTTTTTTTGTCAGCATAGATGAATACAAAAAATGTCTTTTATGATTTGACCTAAGAGGAGAAATTTGGGAAGTAATGGGCATGCGCATGGGAGTGGCTCCGTCGATGTCAGCATTTCCTTGTGGTCTACTAGATGTACTGTGTATTGGCGCTAGTCCGTCACATTAAATACTGCTCGGTTTCCTCTCTTTCAAGACAGACTTGGAAGTAAACAACGGCAACGGTAAACTCAAAATCGTATGATAGCACCCCTTCTTGAGATAACGAGATGTGGTGGATCTAGATTTATGTGTTGACGCTAGTCGCTCTCATTGATAAGATAGATTTAGAAAAAAATGTTTAGATCAACTGTAGTGTAGTGTTGGTTTCTCATTCTCGCATTCACGGCAGATATAGACTTATAGATCTAGATCTAGATCTAGAATCTAGATCTATATATATAGATATATATATATATATATAATGCAAACTAAACTGACGGTGATTATGCTGAACTTTCGAAGTAAAAATAATCATAATACATGGGTCATAAGTAGATCTATCTAGATAGATGTCGGCTCTAGATCTGCTGAGTAGGTAGGGGCAAATTCGACCACGGGGCAACTTCGTCTTCGACCGATCAGAATACATTTTATATAGATCTAGATCTAGATCTAGATCTATATAGATCTAGACTATATATATACAAAGATTGTGAAGTCCTTATTATTGACCTTTTATTTACAGCATCACTATTTTTTGCTGGCTGATTTCATACTTAGTATAGATTTCTTTGAGGTTGAATTATTTTCCCGTCTGTTCTTAATCACCAGTGATGCCCATTATCTAAATTGTTTCCGCATTTGCAGAGAATTTTTCATTTTGTCTGAAATCGTTCATTGAGAAGTGAACTTATTGAACTGCATTTTCGTGTTTGTTTTGTTGCTTGACCCCAAATGTGATAGTAATTATAAATTTTATCTTATTATTTCTGATCTGGATGCGTAAATTGATTAAAATAGTGCATTGTTAAATTTAATTTTGTTTTCTGGACCGGGTCGGAATTGCCCATTCGGTTCAAATTCGACCGATAGTTTGGGCCAGTTTCGACGATAGTTTGGGCCAATTTCGCCCACCTCTTCAATCAGGGTAGAAGCAAATTTGTCTTGTACTACTGCTCTTAGAGCTAGTATAGTTGTTTAAATTAGGTTTAGACTTTTGAACCAGACTTATGCCAAGTTGTGCTCAGACTGAGCATGAGAGATGAACGTTAGCCAAAAATGCAACATCGCCCTGCAGTAAAACCTCTTCGTACAAAGCTATGAACAAGTCAGCATGTCACGGTGGGCAGAATCTTCAATTTTCATCAGCCTTTTAAAGTACCGTAATACAGGAAAAAGGTCAAAGCAGCCTCTAAATCAGCCATAAGTGTCACTGAAAAGAACATAGTAAGCGAAAACTAGAATGGTTTCTTTACAAACTGCTCACAGGTTTTCTTGCATATGAACACCATCGTAGAAGCGTAGAATTGAATACAAGTCACTTACGAACTGAATCGGTTGAAGTTTGCCCAACTTACCCTAGCATTAGCACTGTATTCTCATACTAAGGATGCCGCATAGTAATAGTAGACTTGGAATTATTCTTTATAGTACACTAGGTGTGGATGTCTTGCCTGAAAAGAAAAAAATACAATACGTGCACACACCACTTATATCAACATTCCTTTTCTAAAGACATTTCTCTGTAACGAATCATGTTGTGTAGTACACACGCAAGAGGTTATATGTATAGTCATGTAACCAGTTATAGTGCAGCCGCGAATGTTCCAGTATGCATGTGTGCTGTTTTGAGCTTGGCCTTGAGCGTATGTTCAGGTATGACATCTACTCTTTGGTTGCTTCCATCGTTTTCTCGACTGGGGTTCTGGACTGACTTGCGTGGGTGTTTGCTATACCACGTGACATACTAGTCGTGTCAAGAAAGTGTTCGAAGGAAGGTTGTCGATGGATGAGATGAGTATAAGTATGGGAGCCAGTGAGGCGAAGTGGAGTCTTGACTGCAACGTACTGAGAGCTGTCTTGAGTAGAGTTCAACGAGTGCGGTACGCACGAGCTTTAGACAGTGGCTGCCCTATGTGTGTTCTGCGCCTGTGCTTCACTGTACATACTGTGTAATATAGCCGATCACCTGGATTAAATTCTGTGTTATAATTCAACTTGGAGGACTCTTGTTTTCATTTCTCCGCTGTTGTGTGAGTCTCGTTCGCATCCACTGCCTGATCGCCTCTTATAAGTCACGACTACATCTACTCAACACTGAGAACTCATGACATTCTCTTTCATCAACATGATTTACTAAGTACAGATTTTTTCTTTGTTAGTAAATAGATTCCTCTATATCGACATCCTCTCCTTTTGACTTCTCTTTAAATATATCAACATGTCGATGAAACTCACTGAGCAATGCAGGCCATATTTTCGTGCGCAAGAAATTCTCTCATCCCTTCACGCTCACTCAAACTTGAAGTTGAAGTAAAGGTGAGGGTCGTGCCCTTTGTGTGTCACAGTTTCTTTCACGAGCTGGGTAAGGAGAGGTTTGGAGTGGTGGGCACAATAGACTAACAAAACCACATTGTAACCTGGTGGCTCTGCTGAAAGGGAAACACTACAGAGGCTTGTGTCTTGTTTGGACTACCGGTACAGTGAGGGAGTGGGGGTGGGTAACACTAACAAATGTGATGCGTTTGTGCATTCACCCACGTGATGTCTAGATTGTCTAACTTGGGTGGTGAACTGGTCTAGTATTTCATTCCATGGTTAGAAATCACTTGTATCAGTAGACGGGCACAACTTAACAAAACTGACAAATTTATGCAAAAGCCCAGATGGTCCGTTTAAGGCCAAACAGTCACAACAAAAAGTATAAAAATATAAAAGAATGGGTGCTGATTTTGTCAATTTTTTTTTTTTAACCAAGGGCAATATCAATATTTTGATTGTGGCATGGTTGCTTTCCCGTAAGTGAAAACACAGCACTATTAGTAATTACTTGCTATTAACTCATCGTTGCAAAAAAAGAATGTCTTAAAGAGGTTTTGCTATATTGACTTTCTCTTGTATTGACACAAACTATCTGGACCCTTACATATCAATATATCAGGTATGCACTGTCTTATAATAACCAAAACTATGGCTGCCGTTCCATCACCCCAACTTGGCATTTAGAGGTGGCTTAAAAAACTAAGAATTTATTAGCCTATAGTGATGTAGTTACTCTTTGTTTAGATCTAATACAGTGGAGTCTTCTTAATCAAATTTGCTGGGACCAACATAATGGGTTCAATTAAAGAGCCTTTGCCTTCTAGATTTAAATTTATAAAGGTTGGGGGGGGGGGGAATTCTTGAATGACTATTGAGGCACTATTATAATTACAGTGTATTTTATTACAGGATTATTTCCCTTTATAAAGAAACCATGTTATAAGTCCTGCACTTGGCCCTTTTCTTAAATTCAAGCCCTCTTGGATTGTTAGCCCTAATAAGGGCTGCCATTGAAAGCAAAAGTAATGTACAGAAAAGTAGAGGTAGAATGATGTTAGTTTGAGCCCTGAAAAGAACTAATAATAGGTTTTAGCCCTGAAAAGGACAGTTAATGGTTTAGTCCTAAAAAGGGCAGTGGCTACTAGTAAAGTTTTAACCTTGAAAAAGTTAAAGGAAGATCACAGTCTGTGATGGTGTCTGTGTAAGTGAGTGAACCACAAGCAAACAACTGCAAGTGAAAAAACTAGAGCAGTGTAGAATCTGGCCTATCCGGTCACAGTTTGAGAACCAACATCTTAAACACCAGTGCAGCGCTCTGTTAGCATAACCTACACACTTTGTAATACATGTAACACGTGTATAGATTTATGCATATGCCTGTACTGTTGGTCCTGCCAGGATGCTGGATTATCTTAAATCGATTGCTCAGCAGTGCTGGCCCTGGTACGCTGTTTATCCCCCTCCCCCCGTGAACACCGCCTACTTACACTGCTTGTGGGACACAATAACCCCTCACTAACCCCCCTCGCCCCATCTGCAACTCTGTCTCCTTTGTGTTCAAACCGCCGGCATCTGCTTCGGTGGAAATCATGTGGAGATGACAATAGTTGATTTTACCTTTGTGGTGGTGCTGACCAGTTCGATTTAGAGGAAACTCATGGTGATGGCTTCAAATAATGCGAGCTCTAGGCATTTAATGGGCGCAAAGAGGAAAAAATTGTTTCGTTTTTATTCAATTTGAGTGGACTCGACTGTATAGACTATTGTCATTGATACACGAAAATGAGATCAGAATGTATACATGTAGTACCAAGCTGTTGTAAGTATTTTCTCATAATGCAAGCCTGTGTCACAGATCTCTTTTCTTGTATTTTTACAGATTCTGATTGATATCTTATAATTTATTTGCACCACAATGGCAAGTGGTGTTGATGATGCACTTCAGTTTCACATTGAGGTTCAGGAAGGTGTGGAAGGATCAGATGGGGAGGTTATTATCATTTATAATTATGATGGAGCAGAGCTGACACCAGAACTTCTAGCGAAAACGCTGGAAGAGCTTTCCACACAAACGAGCTTAGCCAAAGCAGCAGCGAATCAAAATCAACAAGCTTTACAAAATGAAGAGGAGATTAATACAGAGGCCTTAGCCCAACAGAATTTTCCACTTGATGCAGGATTATTACCTTTGCCCATGATCAAGGTAGAAAGTCAAGATGCTACAAATGACAGCTTCACACTTGGCACAGAAGTTCCTGCGGATAACAAAAATGTTATGGAAGTTGAAACAGAGTTTAAAGTGGAATTACAAGAAAACAATGGTGAGGCGTTGACAAACCATGTTTCTCTAGAAGAAATCAAAGAAGATGATTTCATGAAAGATATTACAGTGAAAAGATCTAGGAGGGGGAGACCACCCAAATCAAACAGTTCAAAGAACATTTCAGCACGTGTTTCCGATAGTAATGTTAGCACAAGATCTGTTAAATCAAATATGGATGCATACAATGATTTGGAAGAGGAGGAACCAGAGGGAGAGTATATGTGTGACAAATGTGACTTTGTTTCTCATCTTCAAATAGACCTTCAGCGCCATCAGAAGAAAGAACACAAAATAGAGGAACCATTTGTCTGTCGCCATTGCAACAAAGCCTTTAAATTAGAGTTGAGCCTGGAAGTTCATAAAATAGGGCATTCAAAGAAAATTATTTCTCCGTTTTCGAAACTAGATCCTGGCTTTATTCATAAGGTATTAAAGTTCTTCTCATGTCCTGTGTGCGATTTTCAGTATCAGAAAAAAAGTCAGCTCACAGCTCATGTGAAGACAGCACATAAGGGTGAAAGTTTTATACGCTGTCCACAGTGCCCTTATACCTGCCTGACTGAAGAGGAGCTGACCACTCACATTTCATCTCCAGCTCATGAAGAAGATAAGCGTGCATTGTGCCCACTATGCGGCACATCAACAAAGGATATCCGCCAGCATTTAAAGCGCACGCACAATGACGAGCGTCCATATTTATGTCCTCAGTGTGGATTCAAAGCTAAAACATCCACAAATTTAGCAAATCACATGATTATTCATGACCCTGTGAAACGAGTCTCTTGCACATTGTGTTCATACAAATGTCGTACCAAAGATCAACTAAAGAGACACATGGTGAAGCATTCTACGGAAAAGAAATTTTCCTGTAACTTGTGTAAGTTTGCTTGTAAAACTAGTATGAGCATGAAGCGGCACATGCAGATTCATCAGACACCTAACAAGTATGTGTGTACAATCTGTGAATTTACAACTCATGACAAGTTGATTCTTCGCCAACACAAGAGCCAAGAACATGTTCTGAAGGCATCACACAAATGTAAGGAGTGTGACATTGAATTTGACAGAGGTGTGGAACTGAAAAAACATGCTCTAGCCGTACATAAAAGTGACAAAATTCACTTCTGTTCTTATTGTGACTTCTCAGGTCACACCATCACAGATTTACGTGTCCACATGCAAACTCACTTTGGCAAATTTCCATACACATGTTCTCGCTGCGGCTATATGTGCAGGCTCAAGGCATCCTATCGGCGACATATGGAAAGACACAGCAAGGTGAAACGATATCGGTGTGAATATTGTAGTTACGCATGTGTTGAAAAGTATGATCTTCAGAAACATTACACTCACAGACATTCAGAGGAGAAACCCCTATCATGTCCATATTGTCCATACCGATGCAAATTCAAACCTCGACTGAACAACCACATTTCTTATGTTCATAGTGATGTAAAGCCATTTTTCTGTAAGCAGTGTCCTTACACTGGTAAGTCAGCAGAAAACTTGAAGAAACATATGGTTAATCATGGAGTAGTCATTAAGAACTTGCAGTGTGTACTTTGTAACTATGCCACAGCTGAGAAGGCCAAGTTAAAAAGACATATGCAGGTTCATGTGAAGAAGGCCATATTTCAGTAAAATAAACATTTTTTAAAAATCTGTTGGGAGAGAATGCATATAAAATACATGTAAACATGTATTTATATCAGATTTATCAATGTGAAAGAAAAAGGTGCACAGGTTGCTAGTTATGTATTTGGACTATATTGATTGTTTTGTTTGAATGTATTAACCCCTTGAACCCTGGTCACCAGTGCCTGAAGAACACCTGTCCCTGGCCTTCTGGGCCAAGAACACACATCTCATTTCATGTTCGATATCTTTTGTAAACACATGCCTCAAACGTGATCATGGGTGCAAAGATGTAATCACCGTACTCCTAAATGTCCCTGCCACAAAGCGAACTTTTATACACTGTATATATATTTTTAATTGTAGTCCAGTGGACAATTAGGACTGAGTTAAGTGTGTCAGCCTGGTCTACTGGGCTGTGGAGAATTTGACACCAGAAGTGCGCACGGCGTACTGGACTGTAGGGTTCAACTGGTTAAAATGTTTGAATGTGTCGTATTTCAGAGAATGAGAATGATTCAGTTTCAATCACTGTGCTAGATCAAAGATTCCACATAGCTAAAGGCATGATTTATTATAATTTCCAGCAGAATTATAAACATTACAATTTATACTGTACATGTATTTGTCACTTTGTGCTCTTGTTGTCATTTAAATGTTCAATCTGAGTCTTCAGACAGTTATAAATTAAAGGTCCTGTCCAAGTAGTTGAGGAAAATTATCAAAAGAAAATTAAAGTTTGATACTGTTTTACTAAACAGTTTTGTCAACATTAGAACCATAATTCTCTGGGAAGTATAAGTTTGTGATTATATAAAAGTACATGAGGATTTTGGTTAAAACATGAAGTGTATTTCATATGGACATGTATTATTGCTTTTATATAAAATATCTTACCAAGTTCAGTTTCTTATATTGAAATCTGTGCAGCTTTAAATGATGTATGTGTTTCTCGCTCTTCAATATTATTATGTGTTAGTACATGTATATTTATGAATCATGTAGAAATTTGCTGGAGATGTCTCAGATCATTAATTGTCTAATCTTTAATTAACTTTAAAGTAAAACTATTGATTAAAAGAATAAGGAGAAATATGCCTGAAAATCTAAGCTTTTGTATTATTTTCCCTGCAACAGGGCTCGCTAAGACACAACTGTGAGGTAGCCTATTATGTGAATATATATTGTCGTCAGTTTCAACAATATCAGTATCGCTTGCCATTAAGATCAGTGATTCAGTGTATGAAAGGTTTTTATTGAGTCGCATGGTTTTGATTGTTTACCTTCAGTGTATCTAAATTCTAATCTGACCTTGTGGGTAGCAGCATTGAAACATGTTTTTCAGTTCCTATTGTGAAGATTTTTTACTGAATTATTGTCATAGTGAACTAAACTAACTACATGTACATGTAACATGCAGTTTAAGTAAGCTCTGCAGTGGTGAACAGGGTTTGATTTTAATATGTTAGAGAAGCCAAATCTAGTCCACTGGCCACCACGTAAGAACCTATTGCCTAAGAGCCCGCCTCTGCTGCAAAACAGAATTCTTTCTCAATAATTTACCCTTTTAAGAACCCACCCCCACATAAAAAAAATCCACTTCAGAATTTAGAGGCCAGTGTCAGGCCAAGATCTGCAAGTATTTATGGTGTAATTTCACATCAGATCATCCACTTGAAAGTTATTTAATAATATGTGCAGCAAAATGGGGATGGAGGGAACAGGCAGACAAAGAAATCAATGTGACTGTTAATGTATGACTGTATAATCAGGCCATGTGGCCTAACCCCTAAAGTATTTCTTTGTTCACCAAAATGTGGGACAAAGCCCATGATTGGGCTGACACCAGAGTCACTAGTTTCTAGTGCAATTATCTGGTTTTCTTTCAGCAATGATAAGATGTGAAAACTCTCCCCATGTAATAAAAGCTGGGGATTACTGATGAAATTACATTACTAAAAAAAGTCAGGAATTGTATGATCAAATTACAACACACACACATGGGGGATAAAGCTGCTCTTATCCACAAATCTTTTGCTAATGATATCAGTTAATCAGTAGCGAAGCAGTCTGTGGTCAAACGGGTTGCATAAAATTTTAATCAGCCTAAATGCCTGCCTTTTTTGTCTCCCAGCAACCAGGCTGTTAGACTGAGATCACTGTATACTTAGTAAAAATGTACATATGTATGTTCTATCACTGTCATGTCTTTTTTTTTTTTTGGTCCTTATTTTTGTTAATTTTTTTCTAAGTTTTACTTCAGATGTTTTGGTTCAATTCAGTGGAATATTATGATATACACCAATTTCAGTTTGTCATTTTTATGATGTAGTTATTCTCAGTTAGAAAAAGACATTATGAATGACTTTGAATCTTTTTATAAATCCATCATGTATGGGACACAAGGACTGCCAATGACTAAAAAAAAAAAAACTTCTCTGTTTTTGTGTGTTTTTTTTTTGTTTTTTTTAAATTTTTTAACGCACAGATTAAATCCATGTGTATTACATGTGTTACATGTGCATATTTCTTCTGCCAGATCAGATCATAAGAAATCTTTCACAAACTGTGTTTGCTATGAATGGTATCATTTGGCTGCTGTGGTTGTCTTTTGTCATTCCATTAATGCCAGTTGTGTATGTTTTTTTTTTTTTTAAATTCATTTGTGAATATTGATGTTATGTGATTTACTGACAGAAATAAAATTACATGAAAGTATTTTATTTGTTATAAAGTTTAAATTTTTCTAACTTGTGAGAGAAAGGGTTAACTATTTGTACTAGTGACATAAATTTACATCATCATATTTCAATAATCTGAGTGAAAGAAAAAAAAAAAAAAACATCATCATACTATAGGCTACTATTTTTAGATGTGGGTACGCACCATCTATAAGTTAAAGTTGTAGTGTAACGTCAGGGACAGCCTATATTGTGAAATAAAAAATTTCTAGCAGCCAAAACCAAGTTAGCAGTGTCATTTTTGCGAAAACATCACCGCTAATGTATTTATTTTACAAATAATAAGACGGCTTGCAGTTCTGCGTTTTTTTTTCGCCGGCTCTCTATGCCATTAATGTGCTATGTCATAATTATTTTACCATGCATCTCTGTACTATGAGGCTGCGCTTATTCAAAATGGTGTAAACAAAGACTTCAAAGAGACTAAATCTATTTGATATTCTTCTCTTGATCATCGTTTCTTTTGATTGCAGTTTCGGAGCACTTTAGAGGACTTGGGTGGGCCATGTGGCACTGGATTTCTGTCGCTCTCTTCTGTTCAAGAGGATTTTATCTTTGGGCATGGAATTTCTCACTGTTCTACATTGTATTAGGTAAACTTTCCTTTACCTTTTGAGGGAGTGTCTATTGAGCTGTGCATACTTATGGTGCCAAATATTTCAAACTGGGGCGATAAACCCCAAGTTCAAGTGATACAGCGCAAACAGAGCCCCTAAAAACGCCTTATTATCCTGCGGCCGACAGTTCTCAGCCACACAATACTCCATTGTTTACATACTGAATAGGCCCACTCAAGCATCCCGTTAGTGTGCCTTCAGGAAAAAGATGATGTCACGCCCGGTTTGCGGTCAATTATGGAAAACCAAGCGGCCCAAACGATCCTGTCTCTTTAACTGTTAAAATCTCAAATTTAAGAAGCCATCGGCTTCTAATTTATATGTCAGGGGGTCTACAGGTCTACAATAACTGTAACACTTCGTGTGAGGCAAAAACAAAAAGAAACTTGATACAACAAAATGATGTTCCACTACCCCTTTAATTTCAATAAAGATTGAAGAAAAGATAACGTGTCTCAAGTCAAATACGAAATTTAGCTGGACCATTCTGATGTTCCCATTATGACGTTATCTTGCAACAATATCAATTTTTGTTTTGTTTTTGTAATGTAATGCTTGTCAAACTATGTGAGGACTTGCCAGATCCTAAGATGCAACATTTGAGCTAGACCTTTTACTGCTAATTCTTTAGTTTTACATCATATTTTACATTCATAATGCATTTTCATACCATTTGAGTGTTATGAGAATAGAATTTGCCCTTGAATAGCATGAAATTATTATTTGTATAAAATGTATGTTCTCCATGAAGATAAGAAGAAAAACCTGATACAGTATATTTGAATTTCATTTTCATGTTTTTTTTTTTATTTTGTCTGTCTCAACATTCATAAAAAAGCATAATACCAAGACACAAGTAAAGTATAATCGTAATGGTTCACACACTTCAATTTCCAGTGCATTTCATTTCATGGAGAGTACTTCATTGGAGACAACATTTCATTTCGTGGAGAGTACTTCATTGGAGACAAAATTTTACTGCTGAATAATAATACTGAGTTATTTGCACTTGTATCAATGTAGCCCAGACCATTCTCTAACCCAGTTACACTGCCACAAAGAAAAATGTACTTTCTACGCTACAGACCTGCTGTACTAAAGAACCTACATGCATAAAACATTTAATAAACACACGTATTTTTCATCCTCGCTAATCAAACTCGCTGAAGCCATTACTTTTGAAGTACAGAATGAGAAAAATAGAAACACCCAAACAATTGTTTACCGCTGAATCTAAATCAATGAAATACATGTGAACTGCAGCCTAACACAAGATTTATACAAACTGACATTCAAAGAAGCTAATTACTGTTGAGTCCTGAAACTCAAAATTGGCTCAAAAAGGCTGAAATGGAAAAATGCTCATGAAAATGTAACCCCAAAAGATCGAGGGTGTTTATAATACACAGTAAACAAAAATATACTTGATGCATGTAATCCTGTTTATATTATTTCCATAGAAAAATATAAACTGCAATAAGTTCAACCAAGTAGTTTTCTAATAAAGATTCATTTATGCAGATCAATAGGCTACAAACTGCCACATTTTCATTTTCTGTGTCAGTTCCTGTTTCTTTGTTGAGTGGTTAGAACTCGTCAATAGCTTGATCTATGTGAATCCCTCGCTCTGCCATTGCCTTCTTCTTGCGTTCCTGCTCTGCTTCTCTCTCTAACTGCTGCTCTCTCTGCAGCTCGAGGATTGTGTCAATGTTCACTTGCTCAAGGGGGAGATTGTTCTCATTTTCAAGGTCCTGCAAATATGAAAGCACAGAATATGAGCATGAAATGGATAAAAATGAAAAAGAAATAAAAAAATTGAGACTTCACACACACTGGGATACATGTACATTGTTTATGGAGCAATAAATACACTACAGAGCTCTGTATTAGACATGACTGACAAATATCAGGACGCATACACTGCAGCAAAGTTCATCCCAATTAAACTGAGCCTTTTACTTTAGAGGGTGCCAGAGACATGAAACAACTGAACAATGAAAAAAGCAGATCTGCATTTTTTTCTAGTTCTCCAAGGACCAACAATAAATTAAGAGTGATGCTATCACTAGGTAGAAAGACCAATTTCTAGATCAGCTATGAAGTTATGCATAGAATCTATATGAACATTTATGGTATGAAATATTAGTTCTGGTTTTATCTCAGGCCACTACATGTACACTTGAGACCACCAAAACCGAACTCTGATAGTGCGAATTTCTGATAATTCGAATAAAAATGAAACGATAGATTTTTCCCCTCTTTCAGCCCATTTATTGCCTCTCGCATGATTTGAAGCCACCGCTGTGAGTTTCCTTTAAATCGAACCCGTCAACGCCGCTCCAAAGGTAAAAATCAGCTTTTTTTTTCCTCTCTCCACGTGGTTTCCACCAAATGGGGAAACAAAGGAGACAGCGTCATTGATGGGGCAAGAGGGATCAGGCAATTAATTTGCATAAATGTACTGTGAATGTGCCGGCACCGTGGCTTCAAGTGGGCCATGTGTCAGGAGGGGACACTTAGTAAGGGGGGGGGCAGTTTACGTGGAGCAGCGATGCCGATTGATAATCAAGCATCCTCGCAGAGTCAACAGGTAAACACATGCGTGTATTGTACTATTACTATTAGTATTACGATGCTTCGTGTGTAGACAACCCGAGGCGTTGCGCCTAGCGCCTGTGTTACTATCACTTCGTGGTGGTATAGCTCTAGTCAGTATTTACATCGTGCTCTTTTGCCTGCGGTTGCCTAGGTTTATTTTATAGACTAGATCTATGTGATTGCTTCCTCCAATCCATTGAAGAGAGAGAGAGAGAGAGAGAGAGACGGTTGAGTCAATAATGAAAATGCTGCAGGAAATAGACAGAAGTGCGATGTCCAAGAAGGCCATAGCTGAAAAGTATGGCATTCCCCCAAGTACACTTGACAATATTAAAACATCAGGAACGAGTGGAAAAAGCGGCGGCTCCTCAACTTTTTTTTTTTCCTCATAGTTAATTTGAGAGGTGTTTCCCTTGTCCAAAAACTGGAAGATGAACTCTCATAAATCGAATCCATGAAGATGGTCCCGGCAGATTCAATTTAAGCGGACTCGACTGTATTTAGAAAAAAATGTTTAAAGTGGAAGTTACTTGATAAACTATGCCATTGATTTTTCTGTAGAATTAGTGTATAAGTCCAGTGGCCGATTCTGTTTGTTCTTTTTTTTGTTTTCTTTTTACAGACATTTGATTGTCAGACTCAGTAATGCCCTGAGACATCAGGTTGATTTTGACATAGATCTAAGTCTAACATGTGCCATTGTCATAGAACATGGAAGATATCTTGTGATCAAAATGGAAAATATTAAATCTTACATGTGTGAATGTTAAAAAAAAATATCAAGGTAATTTTTTTTTTTTTTTAACTTTCTCAAAAAAGAGAGCTTTGAGTGCCTTTGAGTATTTCAAAATTCATATAAAATCAAGCCTTACTTCTGCTGGGACCAAAAATTTCTTAAAATACATAGCAGTTATCAATGGTAGGCATCTACCTAAAAATTTAACATTTCACCATGTGTAATCTGTTTTCTAGAGAGCTGAGCACATTTCAAAATGTGCTATACAATTGCTCTACAATTCTTGACTTGCAACGGAAAATATAAATTGATAAACCAGTCACTGAACTGCCATGAAGGTCCAGTGAAACTTGCAAGTAATGTCTTTCACTGTTCTGACAAATTTCTTGTTCTTCACAATGTCTTATTGTTCTAATATAGAGAAAAATAAAGACAGTTTAGGTCAGTTTATAAAGAAAGATAGATCAATGTTATTCTTATATAGTTTTTTTTTTACAGTTACTTCCCCTGTAGGTAAACCCATCTGGACAACATAACATCCTTTAAGATGTGACACGATGAAATCAGGCGCTTGTCAAATTTTCAGCATATGGAGTTATTGGTGTTTGCCTTTCTATCAGTAAACAAATTTTTGTTGTTCCTTAAGTGGAGGTTGAGATATTGGCAATCAAAGACGATGGGAGTGACCAGTTGCTGCAGCTGAATTTAGTGAGAAAATAGCCAGTCAGTGTTGTTAATCCTTATTGTGCCATGTCACTATGTTACAAATTTTGGACTGTTACTCAATCTATTTTATAGAACATAACTCTGAAATGCATTTTAAGATTGATATAGGAGGGTTTTGTCAAGAAAAAAAATCTGCTTTAAAATTTATTCACTATTGCAAAACAGGATTTCTCTGGTCACCTCATTTTGATGAGTGCCTGATTTCATCGTGTCGCGTCTCCTTTGTTTCAGGCAATGTATTTCAGTTTTAGTTATTTTTATTTTACAATAGTGATTGATATGGATTCAGTTTCCTGAGTTAAAATAGCCATCACAGAACAAATTGATACATCTGCCATCAAAGGCAGGCATATGGCATTTTAGTAGTGCATAGCTTGACTGTACAGTATGGATTGCTTAACTCGAAACCCACAAACCAGCCATAAAGCCCGCAGGGTTCTCTGTGGGTGAGATGCCGCCTACCAATCTGGGCGCTTGTGCTTTGTTTTGCTTTTGACTTATGACCATTGACTCCACCCAGGTTCTAAGTGGCCCAATATAGACCTACATGAGACCTCTAATTGATTGTTTGCTTTCTCAGATCCTCCCCTAACTCCACCCTCTTTTGACACATAATTCTTGAAACTAGTCATCGGTAGATGAGTTGTACTTACAAGTACATATCAATTACATAGGGATGTCAAGTTTGTTACCCCTGCACACAGACCATTCTGTTACACGTTCATCCATAACCCTAGCATAACTCCATGAACCAAGCCTTTTCATGAATGAGTGTATTGACATTCATGTTATAGTATCTCAATGTAAACTGTAAGCTTTGGCCGTTTGGCCATGTGGATTTCAACCATTCTTAGATCACACGTTCCAGCGTTTTATTTCATGTGGCTACAAAGAAATATGCACAACTGGTCAGATAATGGCATAGATTGAGAGCACAAGTGAGCTATCTGGTATATAGACGAATAGATACAAAGACTGCTTTAGCTTTCATACATGCAGAATTCTAGCTCACTTTTACTCTCAGCAGTTTGCTTGCTGGTCAATGCGAAACTTGTTGAGTAGGCCATATGGTTGGGGGTGTTCAGTTGTTATTCAATATGGAATAACTCATACTGTTTGCTGTTCCCTGTTGGCATCATTATTTGTGTTTGATTATAGACTTAGAAGGTACTTGAGACGACTAAAGTAGACCATGTGGCTTTGATTTCTATTTTTCCTTTCTGTCTAACAGGAGTTCATCATTGAGTAGTACAGCCATCTCATACCCTTACCGACTAATATTTCCACTGACTGTTCCACCAGATCATAATATGAGCTGCAACTATACCTTTCATTTAATGATTGTTTGACAAAATTGGGGTAGATAAACCGTTTTAAGTCACAGTGAATGGCAAGAAATATCACTGAGGAGCCAGCCGTTGCGTATATATACCACCGTCACACTATTCAGTGGCGAGTCACCTGTAGTATAAATACCACCGTCGCATTTCTTGGGTTAATGAATATGACCAAACTGGTAGTGCACACCTAGACACGAGTATAAACATGTTATGTATATATGTGCACATTCTGGTTAAAAACTAGAGTGAGTTAGCATTGAATTATGGAGATTAGAGCCTGACTCTCTGATATACATGTATAATAACTGATTGATTCCTTTGTGCCTAAGCTGTTAGCTATTGTTTGGCTTTGAAAACCTGGAGCAAGAGCAGTTTTTTTATATGTATTGCAGTATTTTAAATTCAGCACTGGCATCTGTAGGATTCTATCTCAATGACATGAATTTCATTGGCTCTACAGAGGACAAGGTGATTGATGAAGCGGAGTTGAAAGATTTTTATAAAGAAATGTTGACTGTGACAGCACCAGACAGAGACATGGACTTCTGGGTGAAGAAAGCCTTTGATTCTATGACTGACGTGAGTACATGTTGGCTTTTATATAAATAAGATACATAATTATGTAAATGTTTTTCCATGCTGTAGTGTCAATATGTCTTTGAAATATATGTTATTTATTGTGAAATGCAAGAGAGTTAGGTATAATATCAGCATTTCACTGTCATATAAGTTCCTGTGGAAAATAGTTTTAAAATCTAAAAACATTGATGACCGCAGGAATACCTATAAACAACAGCAACAAAAATAACAAGCCCTAAGATCTTGTCACCCGTTTTAAACATTAAGTATCAACACATTTTAATTTTTCTTTTTTTTTTTTTTTTACCTCATGTAGATCTATTGAAATATACAATGTAATTTTTGCTTGCATTTCATTTGGGAATAAAATGAAATGAAGAAAATGGTTAATGAAAGAGTTGACCCATTCTCAGAACGTCGACACTAAAATATTGCAATCTACCCAAATTTCAATGTAAGGAATATTTCAGTTTTTCTGACTTCCATGTAATCGTTAGAAGGTTGTTTATTGTTTTTTCAATTTAAGAAGATAACTGGGTTAGACATTTGAACAGTAAAGCTGATTACTGTGAATGGTCTCCTTTGATTCACTTTGACCCAGTTGTAAATGATGACACACAGACTAACTGACTATGAAGTATGATGAGACCTATTACTGCTTTAATTGCCTGTGCAAAACTATTTAATGTGTGTTATTATGAGATAGAACAAAAACTTGCAAAGTTTTAAGAAATTATCCACTGTTTGAAGCACTTGTGTGTGTCACTCTTTCAACCGAAGTAAGCATCAGACTTTCAGTTTGCTCTGAAAACAAGAAAGGCTTTCTTTTAGAAGTAATAGTTTGGGTTTTTTTTCCCATCATTGCGTATAACTCTCCTTCATAGTGTCTTTCTAATGCTTTTGGACATGAAGACATTGTCGCAACAATGACACATTGACCCTAAATTTCCCTTAAGCTTGTTTCAGTTATAAAGATTGTGGGATTATAATGCAGAATTTAAAGATTGAAAATGATAAAAATAGTGTAAGATACACAAAAAATAATTATTAATACAGGAAACATGAGACACATATAGGTAATAATGCACTGAAGACTATTAGTTTTCATATTGGTTCATTCTGTGCATCATACAGTTAGAAAAAGCAATGAACAAACCATATTCTAGCCGTCATTATTAATTTAATGCGGGATTTTACAAATGAAAGAAGTAAGGTACATATTATAATAAACTCTTGATCTTGTTAATGACAAAAAAAAAAAAAAAAATCAAAGCCATTCATACCATATATATATGGTACTATATTCATCCACTTTCTCTTCAAGAGAAAAAGATACTGCAACTCTTCTGAACAAGAGATATTCTCTCTGGTTGCAAAGTCGGCTTGGCCAGTGGAATATATACGTGACTTGGCAAGAACAGTTGCATCGGCACTGACAAAGCCAGAGAAATGTGATGAATTCCAGAAAAATACATTCGTCCAAGAGTCAGCAAGTAGTCCCACCCAGTTTGTGGCACACTGGAGGGAGCTGGCGACTGGGACATAGTAACCGATTTGATAAGACCGGAAGAATATCCCAAATCAATTAAGAGGTCAGATATGAGGCCGGACATTGTACTTAGCTCGAGCGTTGTGAAGTCATACATCCTTGTTCCATATGAGACAAACATACAGGAGCAGCACGAGTACAAGATGGCCAAGTATGAAGATCTCCTAACGGATTTGTACAGAGGGGGAATGAAGGCAAACATATTCGCAGTAGAAGTGGGAGCAAGGGGGTTATGTTCGTTCAACAGTATATTCTCAACTGAAGAAGCTCAACTTAAGTGGCCAGAATATTAAAAGTGCCCTGCATAAGTTAGCAACAGTAGCAGAGAACTCTTCCTGTTGGATTTGGTGCAAAAAAAAAAACAATGTGACCGCTACACCACTTGATGCCAGATGGTAGATTTAAATAGAATAAGTTATGCGGTAAAACCAGTGGCACGCATAGCATAGTGGTTAAAGTACCGGTCGAAAACCAAACAGCACTGGTTCAAATCCTCACCAGGAGTCTCTGAGCGAAAGAAAAAAAAAAGGTGGGTGACGGACATTGGGAGTCATGACTCCAGTGTGCCCGGGGTTCTAGAAGATGTCAGGAAGTTATGGTCGAAATATCTAATGAAAGAACCCACTCTTCCTCTGAAGACTGCCACCTGTCTCACTCCACTCTAGGAATTTTCCTACCACCCCCCTTCACTATATTCATTCATTTCTCTTCAGTGAGAAAAAGATACAGTGTATTGCATCTTTGCTGACCAAAAATAAAAAATCAGAGAAAAACTAACCACTGGTATTAAGAATGTCAACATTAACATAGGGCTTATACTGAATCATGGAAAGGCTGGCCCTATATGCAGTAGTACTGCAAATAGGGAGTGGCGTCCCCTTGCCTATTCGTAGTACTACTGCAAGAAGGAAATATGCCGTACTGCATATAGGAGCCCCACCATGTATTTCCTATTTGCAGTGGTGTTGATTTATGCTTGAAACCTACGATTTACACAGCATTTATTATCATTAGTAACAAGATGAACTTAAAATTAATCTTTGGACCTGGATCTCATTGCAGTTATGTGACAATATCTCTTTTGAATGATAGGCCTTAATTAATAATTGCAATAAGATTTAGAATCTGATCATGAAGTCCATAGGACTAAGGCCTAGCTCATAAGATCTAGATCTAGATCTGAGATCCCTCCATTCCACATCTCCTTCAACTATAATCTAGATCTACATCCTCAAACAAAACAAAACAAAACAAAAAAAGACAAAAAATTAGAAAAATTGTGTCTCAAAGGACACAAACACACACATAATACAAGAAATAGAAAAGAAAAGAGGACTACTGTGGATTGGAGATCTGCCTTCTTTTCTTGGCTAACACACTAGATCTAGAGCTAGATTTACATTATGGATCTAGCAGGCTGAAAACATTTTGAACTACCCCCTAAAAAAAACGTGCAGAAATGTAACTAAAAAGAAGTCAAAATACACAATTTTAATACATGTATTTAGATCTAGAACTAATATAAAAATGTTTAAAAAAAAAAAAAAAAAAAAGGATGTTTCCAAGAAACTACCAAGTGGTTCCAAGATTGTCACGATGGTTACGTAGCCATTCAGCCACAGAGAACACTGTTCTGCTGAGAAAATTTAAGTACATGTATTAAAAATTATAGTACTAAAGCACTAATGACACCACTTGTCAGTGACTTTTTTTTTTTTTTTTCTGTATCAGTGATCCACATTTTAGTCAAATGTGCATCAATATTGACTTATTCTGAAGTTAGAATATATTTTGACTTATTCTGAAGTCAGAATATGTTCTCAGAAAATGGTACTACAGTCAATGCGAAAAACAAAATATCGCTTTTAAAATTTATTTATTATTATTATTTTTGTTTTTGATTTATTGTATGATACGGTTTCTGGGGTAATAAAGCTAACACTTTTGCGACTGCAAAGTTATGGAAAATTCAGCAGTACTGCAAATTAGGAGTGACTTCCCCTTGCATAGGATTAGGAGCTCTGTGGCGCATTTCCCATCCGCAGCACTACTGCAAATAGGCACTCTGTTGTGGAAATCGGGAATTAACATATTATCTGTTGAAACAAAATACAAGCCAACAAAGCAACCAAAGCCCTGATATTTTCTAATTTCTGTTAATGCAAAAAAAAAAAAAAAAGGTGTGCATCTCTGCTGAACAGTTTGTGGACGTTCAAGACAAAATTACTATAAGTGCTGTATCTTTTATAACAAATACCACAAGCTGCTTGTGCCGAAATGCTTGTAACTTCTTCCCCCTGTTGTAATCTCTTTTTTTGAGATCATACACATGTTTGCAGTGAGAGTTCTCATTCTTATGTGATTGTACCAAAGTTGTTCTCAGTACAATTAAGAACAGTTAGCTGGCGGAGAGCAACAAAACATGAATGTCGACAGTGAAGAAGAAAAGTCTCAATCCTTGGTAGCTTTGTAAATAATTCTATCCACTGTAGAACTGATATACATGTAGTCAAAGTTTACATGTATTTTTTGAAAATCTTCATGGGTTAGGGAGCTGGTTACTACGCAGCAAAAAGTGAAGTGATATGACACACACTGCTATGACTAGTGGGCATTTAGAAAATTCTCTGTTTATAAAATCAGATTAAAATAAAGATTAGACTGTTTTGAACAGATTATAGCACCTGCTTTTATTTTGTCAGGCCATGTCTTGACTGCCTTTTTGCTTTTGTTGCTGTACTTACATGACATAAAAATAGTCTCCCTAGAATGCAACAAAAAACAGGATAATAAACAAGGCCTCTCTATACAATCTCTCTTTCTTCCAGTTGTGGATTTTGGTTGTTTTCCTATCGCAACTATTTCATTTCTCAACCCTAAATACCTAGTTCGTACAGATCCCTACATTGGCCATTTGTCATAGAGAAAGAAAAAGAGGCACTCTTCCTTGTCACCTTTTGAGAATGGGTCAGTTCTAAACTAAACTAGAAGAATTTTGTGAACTTCACAACCAAATAGATGAGATAATTCCAGCTTTTGTATATCTAGACAGTCTTACAAACTAGAGGTTCAGTGATGAAAGAAGTAAAAAGAGAGGGAACAAAAAGAAATAAAGAGGGAAAACAGCATCACCTAAGAAGCATCCTGTTATAAGTCTGCAGTTCTGAGTCATTGAAAGTTGATGATGATCTAACTGTTCCCACTTTTCAATTTTTCTTATCAACCAGAATGGGCGCTACCCTTTGAATCTTGACAGCTACGAACAGATCTTTGCCAATTTTTTAATCGGGCGCACCCCTCATGGACCTGGCAAATATATTTTTGGCTGCTTCCAACATGAGAATATACCATTTCAACTGATACAAGTTCCCAAGGATGCTGATGATGCAGTAGAAGAAAATGCTCAAAGGAGACCACGCAAGTTTGGAGTTTTATTTAGTTGATTTGCATCATCTTGATTCAGTTCTAGCATCACTGCAATAGTATTTTGAAAATACAGTGGAACTCGGATATTACAAAATTGGATGTTCCGAAATCTTGGTTATAAAGAAACGAATCTGCAGTCCCGTTTTATTTCTTTATTCTTTCTTCTAAAAAAATATCGGATGTTGTGAAATGCCTACCCTTCCGATCTCGTTTATAGAGAAATAACTTTCCTTGAAAATGATTAGTAAAATCACGTGGTGGCGTGCCGAAGATGGTTATGCAAAGTATTGCGCGCGCAACCACCTTTTCATTGGCTCATTGGCTCAACCACTCTTAGCAATGCCCACCGGCGCCGATTACATGCCGCTGGCTAAAGACGAGACAATGTATGTGTGATACTTATGCAAATAGGCTAGGGCCCAGGTAAGTCAGCCCGGGGTGGGGGTGATGTTTTTTTGTCCACACAGGTGAAAGGTTTGGGCAGGGTGTGTTGGGTGGGCAGGGATGTTAAAACTACTTTAAATAAGTAGTTAACTACAAGTAGAATATTTTCAAAAAAAGGTAGTTAACTACAAGTAGAATACTTTTTTACACGAAGTAGTTAACTACAAGTAGAGTACTTAATAAAAATCGTCAACTACTTTCAAACTACTTTTGCAGTTTAGATTTGTAGGGTTCACTTCAACTATAGTTCCTTTAGTTAATTATTATCTTAGTCCAGTTCATCTTTTTATAAGGATTTGTAGTTTACTTGTTTACCTTGTTGTCGGTATGGGTTGCTGTTTTGTGATGTAATGGACAATTTCAGTTCTCTATCCCTGAGAAAGGATTTTTATGTTTGGGGCATTCATAGCAGAGATTTCTTTTTCAAGCACTTGTTAGCCAATGGTATTTTAAAACGAACTAAGCTAAGTGCACTAGATCTAGATCTACATGTCCACACCTTTTGTCAGATCGTAGCAATGCATTATGCTAAATTTACGTCCAATCAAACGTTTTTGCTTGTTCTGGTTGAAGATAAAAAAAGTTAGAGAAAAGAGAGTGCGTGGATAATGGAATTAGTTTGGCGAGTTTCATTAGTTGGTACCGCAACTTCTGTTAGAGGAAGACAGCTATTAATCACTGGTACTGTCACCGGGCATGTAGCACTTCTATTAAAAATTTGGGGTAATTTTTGGTCGGAGTTAAAAAAAAAAAAAAAAACCCGCATGAAAGCGCCATAAGTTTACCAATAATCGTGCAGCGTTAATTAGCCAAACTCTTTGGATTGACAGAGTGGGATATTAATCGTTTTGTCCGGATAGATGACGATTATGTACATTCAGATTGAGGGCTGTAGGCCTAGGCCTAAACCTATTTCTTGTCGAGTCTCGATTAAGCCCATCGTTCGGAAATTTCGTGTGTCTATTTTTAGAAGAGAAGCAAATGTTGAGCTTCACTCGCTTGCGCTCTATGATGGCTAACAGCAAAAAGTTAGTTTCGGGGCGAAGAACATCTCATTTTTTTGCAAGAATGTCTATGATATCCCTCTTATGGTTCTGACAAGCCCTCCCTTCCTCATTATTTTTAGTCTCCCACCGCATAACAACCATACTTAGAAATAAGTTGCAAAAAATGTTTATTCGTTCATTTATTAGTGATAGTGCAATACCTTGCATTTCACGCATCTAGGCGATTTTTTATATTATTTTTTGTTTTTTTTGTTTTTTGTAATATTAATTTCGTCCTTGGCCAAGACTTGGATTAGATCTTAATTTAGAGTGGACTACACCTAGATCAAGACTGATATCTAGTTGTAGTGCGATCTAAACTCTTGATCGGTTGATGGACTTTATTTCCAAATCAGCAGATCAAGATCTGGATCTACAGTACTTTAACATGAGCTCAAATCAGCCATAAAATGTGAAATGAGCATAATAGATTTGCATTATCGTTAGTTTTACATGCATTTTCATAATAATCACGTTTGAATATGCTTTTCATTTCACCGACCATTGTGAGGTAGGCTTGTTTTGTTAGCTTTATGATACGGGAGGTGGAGAAAGATGAGAACAATATAATCAAGATACAGCAAAACTCTGCTCACACAAGTAAGACTTAACTTACGCAATGCTTATTCAACATACTCTTGTTCACAAGATCCTTCTTTTTTTCTTTTAACTAAATAAAAACACTGACACCCCTCCCCCAAACAGAGAAAGAAAACATGGACTATCTTAATATGGTGGTTGGGGTTTCATTACAGTGGAACCTGGATGATAAATTATATCTACACAAGTTCTGTTCCTGCACGGTTAGAGAGCCCAGAGGATGCCTACCATCGAAAGGCAACTCCAGGCAACTTTGGGCACCCACCAGGAATGGGCGGATACCAACGGCTTCAAGAAGTTTTCCACACAGAAAACTGTCGCCGTTCATTTTTGTAGAAAAAGACCGCATTGCAGGGATCCGGATCTGTTTCT
>JBCAUA010000001.1:2472382-2485847 GCA_038406235.1 Peronia verruculata | reverse complement strand
TTTTTTTTTTTTTTGGTTTGTGTTTTTTTTTTTTTTTTTTTTTTTTGTTTTTTTTTTTTTGTTTGTTTGTTTGTTTGTTGTTGTTGTTTTTTTATTTTTTGTTTTTTTTTAAATTTTATTATTAGTATTATTATTATTATTTTATTTTTATTTTATTATTATTATTATTATTATTTTTTTTTTGTCTTCTTAATCCCCACTGTTAACAAATCCATCAACGACAAAAGATACGTTAATATGAATTTGGAAATGCTGTAATAGTCAACTGGCAGAGATAGGATAAGACAGGATGATCATCGAAATGATGGGTTAAACAATAGATGAAAAGTACCCGATAACGGAACTCTACCACGTCAGCTTTGACAAAACGAATCTTGCTGTTTTCATCACTATGTTCCACTTCCTCAAAAGTGAAAATTTTCTACGATATCAAAAGATGATCTGTGGCATTATGACATTCTTTTAGAAACTGCATTTTGTTCACTGCATGTTGAACGAGAAATCACAAAACTTACTGTGATTTTCTCGGAACAGGATTTCGGGCTTTTTGTAAAAGTATGTCTGATGTTGTCTATATCAATAGCGATTTGACGTTATTTGAGGTAAACGGGTATGTGCTCGTTGATATAATTATGTGGTACCGCTCCATTGCTCTTTCATTATCATTACCTTTATGCTCGGCTTTTACTTTGTACTGTTTCTGTCATGTCCAGGGATTCTGGCAGGGGTCACGTGAGTTCAGTTCCATCAACTTGTTTGGTCCAGCCATACTTACATGTTAGACAGGAGAGAACAAAAAAGGTTAAAGACTTTGTAGGGGCGGATATGTACACATGCCGGTGCATTTTAAATGGAGTTTTCGTGTGTTAGATTTTCATGGTTATCCAACAGTAGGAGCGTTTAATATAATTATACGTATAACTGTTATGTTTTTAGAACGACTGGACCATGTACAATGTAATAAACCATATTCATTACGATAGTACACTAGCTCACTGACAGAAACCAGAGGACTATTTGAAGTAAAGATACATACAAATCTATACGGGTTATTTTACGAATTAACTGTAAGCGTTCAAGTTTAGTTACTATCTTTCTATGGCCACCTTTAAATAGTGTATTCACCTCACTTTAATCTGAGAACGTGCCATACATTTAGATTGAGATAAAATCTCCTTTAAAGCTTTGTCTATTTTATTGATGTTGTTTAACTGATGTTGATAAACTGTTTCAAATATAAAACATATAAGATTAGAATCCAACACCAAGTTACATTTTAGCAATAGTTGTTTACAGAAGTACTAATTCCCACGTCCAAACTCATTTTTTGATCATATTCTTGACTGTTCTAATGTGATCTAACTAAAGATCATCAAAGAATATGAGATCTTTCCAAACAGCATCTTATCCAGCTCGATCAAAGGTCTTAGCTTTCAGCTTTCCAATCAACTGCAGTGTTATTTTTCTTTTCTAAGGGTAATTTATTTCCTACTGCATCTATTCAGTGAACACAAAGAACTGAGGGGCCACATTATATCTCAGTCCACACAAAAACGTCAGGGAATAAGCATAATCGAAAGGAAAATCAAACACTGATGATTGGATTTGAACAGAAATAAAAACATCTGAGGGAACTGTGTTTCTGCATGGAGCCAAGACTTAACCGCATGAATTAAATTAATCATGGCATCGTTATTTATGTAATACCAGATATAGAAAAGAAAAATGTTGTTTGCGGAGCTCCAAAACACATACACACACACACACACACACACACACACAAAAATGGAGATAAACGTTAACCATAGGAGGTCTTATTTATCAATGCTCAGAATAAGCTGGCATGCTCAACTGCTCACAATAAGAAAGGGCTTTGAATGGGCCTTGGTCTTTTCATCGCTTATGATGAAGAAGCCACACAGAATACCAATCGATCCATTAAAAAGGGCCGTCACGATAAAAAGATCTGTTACGTTTGGAGGGCGGCGTGCCTGAGGCGGAGTTGATGACAAAAAGAAATCAAGAAAGTCGTAGACGTTAAGAGGAAAAAAGAAAAGTAGTCAACCTCGGGCTCTTAAAGAGCCACTCTTTTCTATACAGACAGGATAGCATTTGTGTTTGACAACGCTCTTATCCAAATATGGGCAATGAATGAGCATGTGATCTGGGGCTGCCGACCCCGGGCGTTAAATTCTGCCGCTCCAGGATAAACCGCTGGAAATCGTTATTGCATTTGATTGTACACCACCCTGGCGATTATTTCTGTAAGAGAGTCGGGCAGGTCGATACCGGCAGTCTTTATCTGCCACCTCCTCTTCCTCCAGTTCTCCTCGACGTGGGGGCCACGCGTCATTCAAATAGTACACGTTTTAATCTGTTTTCTTTGCCAGAATAGGAGCCCAGGAAAGCACATCTGGAGAGGAGCGGGTGGGCCGGGGCGGGGACGAAATGTGCGACGGTTTGGTGGATAGGCAGCCTTTAGAAAGCCAGACGGAGCCCAGAAATTTTCTTTGATTTTTCTCGATGCCAGACTTTTCACCTCGGTCTGCAGTCACGTGACTGTTCTTCATGCTTATTCATGGTCAGGTAGCCCACAAAATTCCTTCTGTCCTTGTGTAAGTCTAAAGATTTCAGAATGATTATCTGCAGGAGAATATGATAACTCGTTTTACCCTGCATGAATAGAATTTTGATGAATCAGCCTGTATCAATAGAACTGATGAATCAGACTTCTGAATATATCCAAGATCTCTGCCATTCTGCGTGACTGAGTATTTCTCTAATGCGTTGGCGTATTTATCTTGACCATAGTCATACTTTACCTTGAATAAACGGATTAATTCCAAAGCAAGCACGTCTTGCATCGGCAATGTATATTTATGTTCTGTTGCAGCTAAAATCATAATGGAAAAATATTCGGGAATAGTGGTAGAAGAGACTTGACTAGTGAACTGAGGATCTCAGCCATGTGATTGAAAATTTCTTTTCTTCTTTAAAAACAACAACAGCAACAACAACAACAACAACAAACCCTATGGAGTCAGAACTTTGGAGTGTTTGTATAACAAATTTAATGACAAAAGTATAGTGCACCTAATCTTTGTAATACAAGTATGATTTTCACTGATGGCTGGCAGTTAGGTTTACTACAACTCTTAAGTGTCCTAAGAGCCTATAAAATAACAACGGTACTTAGACAACAACAACAATATCCTGATCATCGTGCTCAACTTCAAAATGAAAGGGACACAACATTCTCGCGAAAAAGATTCAGTGTTGTGATCATCACGTACTTAGTAGAAAACAGTATTATATTATAAAAATTACTAGAAATGGTCCCAATTTCGTACAATAAAATGATTGTAATAAAACTACTCATTGTTAGCTGGAGGAGGAGTGTGCGAAGGAAGGGGGGGGGGGGGGGAGAGAGAGAGATGATGACAGTACGAACCCCTGAAATATGAAAACAAGAAATAAGCAGTTAACTCTCTAGATGTTGAAATTCGACCTTTGACCTTCGTCGAGATGTCGACCTCTGATCCAATGCTATTAATTCTTCTGTCGCTTTTTCTAAAATCCTAGCTTTTCTGTCTCAGATAACTAATGGTATCCTATGCATCTTCTATTCTCTTGCGGAAGTTGAATTCTTTAGTATCCTTCGCTACGTCAAAGAGACAAATATTTGAAATGCCTCTGCGCTGAATTGAGTATCTATTGTTGCATTGTTTGCGTCGCAGTCTTGAGCTTTTTGGACAATGGATGATGTATGTATGCTTTTCTTTTTTACATTGTTTGTTGATGTGAGCTCATTTTGTGTTCGCTATTTTTGTTATTTCGTTTGTTGTTGCTGCTTTTTGTTTTTCTTCCATTTTTCCTTCTTAATCTTGTGCCCGATTAATTTAGTTTTCCTCTGGTTTCTTTCGGTGAGTTGTTGAAATACCATTTTGTTGTAAATGAAACTGACAATACTTTGCTGTTATTACAAAGTAAGACAGATATTTTCCAAAGATTTATAGGAAATATTCACAATTCTGACACCAACAGGACCGTAAAACCCCGCAGGGATTATGAGTTATGAAGTCAATTGCTGTGTGTCCTTTTCCGAAAGTGTAAGCTTTAAGTCGGAATTTTGAAAACTCAGTTACAACTTTAAAAAGAGCGAAACAAAGAGCAAAAGGTCTAATTTTTCTATAGTTAAAATGTAATGGGCAGCATGTCAAGGTTATGATTGATTCGTTAAATGTCAAGGTATCATCGTTTTCAATTTCTTTCTCTCTTTTGTATGAAAAAAAAATCACAATTAAGACAGACGCTGGTAATGATACTCGTAATAATGAAAGAATTTTCTGTGGCATTTATTCTGTGAAGTACCGGCTTCACGCCCTTTCCTGACAGATCCAGGGAAGATTTCCACAGATGGTCTTAACTTCTTTGGAATGAGTTCAATGTAGCTGCGTGTTGGGCATTCAAATCCATATCAGTCTAGCAAAACTCCCTTTCTATAAAGCTTTATAATAATTTTCCACATGCAAAGGAAAACGAAAGTAATAAAGATCTAGTTTCCCTCTAGAATAACTCTCCACCATAACAAAACTTCGATGGGTTTTTGAAAAGAAATACAGGAAAAATGCTGAAAGAAAACTGCACAGAGAGGAAATGCATACCCAACTCTCTTTACACAATTCTCGTCTCTACCAAGATAATTACATTACTGGTTTCTCAGATTTGATTGGAATATCAGATGATAAATTTCCAGTATGTACACAGTAGAAAAGGCATAGACGTATCATATGGAACAATCTCAGAATCGTTTCCTTTTTTCCACACTCTATTTGTTTTACTATACTATCCAAGCAGCAAAATGCCCATAACAGCATCCAGTGATTCAGACTTCTTCGTCATCTCACACATGATTCCACAAAAAGACATTGCGCCCCAAAATCAAACTGTCCTCACAAACCTCAGCAATTCGATATTTGGATTGCTGTTTGCGATGACTGTAAATTAATTTATTTTAGAATGCCATAGAAGATAACAGATTTCTAACAAACAGGAAAAAACACAATTTAAACAGCATGCAGCCAACTGAAAAACCATGATATAACCATACTTGACAGAATATATCGCGCTATGAGAATTCGCCTGCGATCCATTTTTTTTTAGGGACAGCCAGTCCTTCTACTTCTACTGGAATAAAACTGTTTAAAGATTTATTCTCCGGAATTATTTTCACTCACTGACAGCTAAGTTGAACGTAGAGGGTCCTCAAGGAGGCCAGAATTGAATTAAAGGCAAGATGCCTCGTTCCGTTTGTTAAACCGAGAGGCTTGCAGCGTCCGCTCGCATTTCCATCCGTCTGGGAGCGCAGAGAATCCTACAGCCTGAGACCTTTTATTCAAAGGACAAATCTTGGCTTTGACCAGAGGTTCGGATGGTATAGCCTGTGTGGCTAGGCTTGTGGACTGTGTGGGCACTCAGGAGGTATAATGGTCAAATTCATGATGAGACTTAGTAAGAAAGGAGAAAATGGACACAGAGAGGGAGAGGGTGAGAAAAACGAAAACGAGTAGAGGAGAGTTAGATACAGGAGAGAGACTGGATAGGGCCGATGGTGGCAACAAATGTAAAACCCTTCTCTATAATGCTCTTTTGTCACTTGATCCAATAGCTGATTATCTTCTTCTTTTCTATCCATTTCACATCCAAAATTAGGTTGCAGAAATCGCTGTCTGACCACTCATCTGAAGATATTTTAGTTTTATTTTTTCTTCAGTTATGAATAATAACCAGAAAGATAATGTTAGTTTTCATTCAGAAAGACGACTACAAATAAATCGAGTTAAGAAAGTTGACAATTATCTCTTATTGTAACGCTTTGGCTGGGACGTAGAGAGACAGACTGCTTATATGCGAAGCCCCACAGTTAATACAATAAATTCCTCAACCCAGATCTTTGTCGTTGTGACCTAAGAACAACAACTATGACGATAATGGGATTCAGATTGATTAACAATTGACATCAAGGTCTTATCATAAAATGTTAAGGAAGGGTTACGGTACATTTACGCCTTTCAATCTCCTGTAGGTGGTCGTCTCTCTTTGATTAGGTGAACCTATATTAGTGTATTGAAAAAACTTAACTCCGACCTAAATATAGAGCAAAGGAGAAATCTTAGCTCATATTGAACAGTGTCCATTAAGTGCATACAAAATAATAAGAAATAATAATCCAAGTTGTCGTCGTGGTGCATAAGATCACACATTACAGCTATTATCGTGAGATGTAATTTCATAGACGTGCTTCCTATCATAAGACACGGGGGCTTGTATTTTCGACAAGAGGGTCACCACATACAAATGGATAAACGCTTTTTTCTTATATTTCTTCCTCTTCGTCTTCTTCTTCAAGGTTTCATTATTTTTCTATTTTTTTCTTCTTTTACGACTTCTCATCATCATTCTATGACACATAATGCCATAACTTCACTTATTACCTAAAAACCAATTCTGTAAATCTGAATTAGATTTTCAGTTTATATGTAAGTTTTTATTATTTTTGATGGCAGAGTTTCTGCATTAAATGTTATTTTCAATTTTCGGCTTACTCGCATCTTAAAATGTATTAATTACTTTAGCATAAGAGAACGAGAGGACAAAGCGAGTAAAACTATTATTATCGCTCTCGTCATCTTTTGTATTACTGCGTGTTATTATTGTTGCTACTATTACCGTAGATTGATTTTTTGAAGAAGGAAAGAAATTGGATCAGCTAACAAAGGGTACACATTACCGAACTATCAGACACTTGAGTTAAATGCATTTAACCTCTTCTCTGACCAGCAACAAATATGATTAGCACAGCTAGGGTCATGACCAGCATTATGCTCTGCTGGTTCAGTCCCAACTGCCCCTCTCCCTTCTCTCGCCCCCCCCCCCCCCCCACTTTTTATTCTTGGATTGTCCTTTTTCCTTCCTCTGTCGATGTGGCTAAAACCAAAGAAACTGCTCGCAGTGACCCATCCTTTCACAGTACATTAGCATGGTGAATGGGTATTATAGGCTTGAGCTGATTTAAAAAATAAAAAAGCTTTTGACGCACATTTAACAGGACGAATACGTTCGATGAGTTTGATGAAATTTACTTTGGAAACTACCTGAATATGAACAGTGAGAAATATTATGTCCGAGATGATTGAGGATATGGAAACAACATTCTCTCTCCAGTAGATGATTGTAAATGTAAATCTACTTCATAATATTTTTTTAAAAAATAGTTTTACGATTTTTTGTCTGCAGGGTTTCACATTATTATTTTTTTTTTTCAATTTTCGGCTTACTCACATTATAAAATTGTGCAAAACTATTGCACGCTTTTGAAAAAAAAAAAAACATAGAGGTCAGAATCAAAGTCAAAACATTGGAGCTATGGTTTCATCACAAGCTATTGCTTCAACAACAATGTCGTAAACAAAGAAATGGGAGACGAAAGAATATGACACGTTAACAGAGCCAGACAAATAAAAAAGAAATGTGAGCGCTCGCGCGCGCACACACACACACACACATACACACACACACACACACACACACACAAACACACACACAATAACAACCCACAACCGAATTAAAGTACCGGTGTAACAAGAGCACAGATAGAGGTTCAGGGCGTTACAGTTTTCTCACTTGCAGCTCAGATGATGTAAAAATCAACTTAGAACACGTAATATAATTTGGAATAAGATGAAATATAATGGTATATGTAACACACACGAGGGCCTAATCAATAGTGTAAATTGCGATCAGAAAACAAATATAAGTAACACCAGCAGTACCAGATGAGATAAATCAGCTGTCATGTTGACATGGTAAAAACAAAATTCAGTGTATCACGAGCTTTTGACCTCTGGCATGATAAAAGAGACGGACAAACATGTGGGCTAGGTCAGGGTGAACATATTATCAGAAACAAAAGGCCAGTGGCTACAGCACGGAATGCTTGCCATTACGGCCAAGAAACCGGTCCGATTCCCTTACAAATGCTCGCCTTGTGCGCACACCAGAGTTCTTTCCTGAGGGTCTGTATCTCGTATCTAGGAAAGATGCTGTATAATATTCGGCATTTCCTGAATGTATTTCAAAATTAAGGGGCCCAGCAAGAAATTAATGGATTTCTAAAAATTGGTCTCTGGTTTATAAATTTCACTACTTTATAACTACTAACTCCTCCCCCCGGCTTTTTAGGCAATTTCCTGACACAAGAAGAGAAACTGATATCAATGTTATTTTATATTTATCGACATCAGACTTGTAAACTGTTCAACAAACAAACAAATAAAACAAATCACTCCTTTTATGAACATGCTGCACCACTTCTGAACACACGTGTAACACGAGTCATTGATTCATAGACGTGGTTGTCTCGAGTTATTTTACAATCGAAAAAACGTTTTGTTTCATTGATGGTATGGACACATCGAACTTTCAACATACACCAGGTTTAAAGAGGTATTCTCAAGGCAATTGTCCTGTAAAATCATTTCACCCTAGAGTTTCATTCACTCGAGATCTTTAAATAGCTTTCCATCCATCAAGGTACGGTTTTAGTAAGCCTTTCAACCTCGTGAGGCTGGTTGTCTTGATCTTTCAAGTGCAAATTTGTTCTGCTTTTATATGTTGTGGAGGCAATAAGAATTAGGTTTCATCAGTTTTGTTTAAAAAATCGGATTCACTATCAAATGTGACGGCTTTTAATACAAATGACCATTATATAAAAAAAATTTACCCCCCCCCCCCCTCCTAACCTTCCTCCTCGTTCCCACCTTGTTTGATCGTTAAATTTCCAGATAGGCATTTAGTAATAAAATACCCCCTTGTGTTCCTTTAACAGGCATTTAGTTGTAGAATTTAACAACAAGATGATTAATCTAAAAAAAAAAAATTTTTTTTTTAAACATTAAGACCCGAAGATGTAAATTTTATACCGTTTCGTACCTTTTCTGTTATTTTGTGAGGGAATGTGAAATTATATCTTCGGGGCCTTCAAACCACTAAGCAATATCTCAATATATAATTTGCTTTCAAATAAATCTTCGAATAGTATTTCTCTTTATATAAGAATCCAAGTCCATCCTGTAATTTCTTAATTTCTTTTAGTGATCTGCAAAGTTTTTCCTTAACCTGTTTAAGTTGTTGGTTGTTTTAACCCATGAAGGTTCGAAACTGTTCACGTGAAATGAACATTAAAAAAAAAGGCTTCTTTTTTTATTTCGTTTCATTTTATTTCAATTGTGTACCATGCCGCCCTAAGAAATGATATAGATTATTCAAATTAGACATTAATGTTACATATTCAAATTAGACATTAATGCTACATAGTATGTGACTTCATAACCAGCTCTACTGTGCCACAATAAAACCATAGATTATGGCATGAAGTAGTTTGTTTAATCAGCAGCAATGTCAAAAATACATCAGCGAACTCTCCTATTATCCCTTTCTCTTTCTTTCCATATCTTTCTATCTGTCTGTCTGTCTGCCTCCCTCCCCAGCCCCGTCTCTCTCTCTCTCTCTCTCTCTCTCTCTCTCTCTTTCATGGACATTATCTCTGCCTCACCTTTTTCTCTCACTGTCGTTCCTAGTATAGGGAGTTATGAAATGTTAAAAATGGTTTGATAATAACCATAATCAACATGGAAGTCACTATTTTACTTAGACCAAAATCCACAACTCCCGTGGATACCATGGATCTGCAAAGGGCGATACCAGGTTGACTATACATAGTCCTATATGATCATGAAATTGATCGACACCAGCATAAATATCGGCATGAACTAGTTTTAGTTTACCTTATATTGTCATTTGACTAAGAAATGAATATGGAACATAGGGAGGGTGGTGTTTAACTATCAACATGTCAATACAAAACATAGGTTAGTATGAAATACATGGTGTTTACGCCTGGCGTGCTGTGACCGAACGTCTTTTTCTCTGAAAACATTGTTTAGATAAAATCATGATTAAGTTTGGAAATCACTCTTTTCACATAAAAAAGTGAACAATATGCCGTCTTTTATTTAAAGAAATGCCGTAATAGAGACCATTTATTTTGAGGGAAGTTATGTTTGAAAAGGTGATGAAATATTTAAACTGATGGAAACATCCGTTTTATCAAAGCACGTTAGATTGTGTCTTGGTTTGAAAAAGGCATCATCTATACTCCAGTTTCAAAGACAGGAATACTAGAACTATAAAAGAGAACAGAACAAGTACATGTACCAAGGATTTTATTGATCATACTCGAAATGTAGCAAATATTTTTAGAATATTGGCTCGTGAGCTTCTAAATGCTAAACAGAATATAGTAAAAAGTTAACCTGATAGTTGACCAAGGAATGGCTTATTGATTTAGTTATATTTGTACAAAAATAATAATAATAATAATGTAGGAAAGAAAGGAGATTCAAATTTTCTGACTTTAGATTTTGTGGCAATTTGTTAAAAAAAAACAATTATTATTAAATAGCGGTTTTGGGTGTACCGTGTCTACACAGAATGTGAATCATCCTGACGTTTTGTTTTTTTTTAAATTAATAGTCTAGCAGTGTTGACGATAATATAAATCAGATATTTACCGATAAATAAGCTAAAAAAACGTATTGCTTGTATTATAATCATGCACGTTCCTTTTATTTGAAGTCGTACTTGACAACTTCTTTATGAAATGATAAAGTTTGAATTATCGGAACTGTCTTGTTGAGTTTTGTAACCCAGAGCTGCTCTTAATCCTTAAAACATTATAGCTCCATCTAGTTTTGAACAGACAAACCTGATTTGAACAGAAAAAAAGGTAATTTGCTGACAGCATGTACATGTAAGACAATTATTAGTAAGCTGAAGGGGGAGAGCTGGGGAGGCCCCTGTTTTATGACAGACTTATTTACATACATAAACATATACAAAATCAATGTGTCCATGGAGAGGTAAGCATTAGCGCTTAAATCATAGTAACAGTGCCATGCATTTTTAAAAACTGTTTTTGAGCCGACGTAAAACCGTCTTCCCAAAGAAAAACTTCAAAACACAAACAAAACCAGATTAATGAAGATTAAACTTATAAATAACAGAGCAACTGACTGTTAAGGTTGCTGAAATATACTTGGACAGTCAAGAGAGAAAGGTCATTTGCTTTTACTCAGTGATTTCCTGAGACAGAGGTATACTTTCATCCGTCCCCTTTTCCTGCTGTTGGCCTGATTGCAAACCTTTACCTCGCCTATGATTCTGCATCTCTCTTATGTTTCAGGGAGATCCTTGGAATCTCATTGATGAGTCAACATTTTTTTTTTGTGGGGGGGGGGAGGAGGGTTCTATTTTCTTAATTCAAAAAGCATTAATCTCTACTTTCAGAGGTTCACCTTACGCCTTACAAAAAAAAAAAAAAATAGAATTCACGTTTCGTTCTGGAAACAGTAAATACATGAATGGCCTGTCTGTGTAGTTATGATTATGGGCATGGTGAACTGGTAACGGACAATATTAGGGCTAAATAATGATCGTTATAAAGTACGAATTTTACTCACCGGTGCCCTGGAATATGAACTCATCCACATATAGTCTTCTACGGAGCCAGATCCTTCCTCAGTGTGTCTCTTCTGCCTGTCCTTAACCTCTTTTGGGATCAATCTCTCTCTTTTTGGCCAGTGACCCCCTTGGTTGAGCTCATCTTCGGCATGCACGTAAGGCATATCTAGGTCATCGTTGACAGTTCCCTGCTCGGGAAACCGAAAGTCTACAAAATCTTGCACAGACAAATGTTTGGATTGATCTTTCTTGATCGACAGCTGTTCCAGGTAGAGATACGTCACAGAGGACACGAGTATCAAGGTAAGGCAGATGTTGATGGCGTAGAGCACCCGGATGTGGAGCTGTTGCGATGACAACTTCGCAACATATAAGACATCCATTCTGGATGAATTCCATACTTTTTTCTGAGCCACGCTGCTCCCACGTTCACACTTTCCTGATTGGCTACAACAGCTGTTCTGAGCAGCTTGTGTTCTGGTATCCTGTTCATCATCACGCAGGAGATTCTCCTTACTGGTAGAGTCAGACTTCGGTTCTGTTACTGGAAGTTTCCCGACCATGATCACCTGAACAACAAATGAGAAAAGACGATCAAATTTAGGTGTTTTAGAGCAGTGATCCCCCACCCCCGGGCCGGTCCGCGGATCAATTGAAACCGGACCCCACAAAAAATATTTCATTATTTCCATTTTACTAAGTATCTGAGTCAAACAATTTTTTATTTTCCTTTTATTATTAGGCTACTTGTCAAGCGAATCACGGTGACAGAAATCTATTTTTATTCAAGATATAAATTGTTTTTTTTTAACACACGTACAGATACACGTACTGACGTACACACTTAGCACTATCTACGCCCTCGGGTCGCGGTGAAATAATCAAACTTTGAGCGGTCCGCGGTGACAAAAAGGTTGGGGACCACTGTTTCAGAGGATCAACAGTACAATGTGCCCTGTGGCTAGATTTGCTAATTGATTGTCCTATCTTTATAGTGCACCACACTTTGCCCTGACAGTGCAAAAAGAAACACAAGGACAGGCAGAAAGATTTTGAGGAAGAGAGAACGATAACTATATTGATTATGAATCAGCTATAGCGTTTTATCATATAATAATTATCGTAAATGGAGGGAACACTGAACAACAGCTGTCATAAATGTACTGACAATAATGTAGAAGGGGATATGAATCTGCAACAAAGTACTACTGACGATCACAAGATAAATCTGGGAGTACGATGAAATGAATTACTTATATTTGACCAGAGCATTACCTATTTGAGACATGTTTTGATATTGACATCTCCTAGCGCGATCATGGCACTAAAATCATATAATATTCTTTAGAACGTCAACACATGACCATTGTAACATATAACTAGAGCCGGACTGGCTGCTCGGGAGTTTGGGAGTTTCCCGATGGGCCGGTACTTCTGTGGGCTGGAGGGACTTCTATGTCCCAGGTGGGCCGGGTTAAATTGTCAAACTCCCGGGCCGATTTTTCGAGCCAGTCCGGCCCTGCATATAACCCATGTCACAGTAAAATCCTTTAATTAAGGTTAACACTTGATAAGAGTCCTCTACAACTTAAAAATAATGACCTGTGCGCATAAAAATAATACAGATTTTTCAAAAAGTCTGGTTTAATCTTTGAGCGTGACAAATTATGTAATAACTAAGAAGTAAGGTTTTGTCTACATACTTAAATCTCTCTCCCTTTCCATCTCTCTCCCTCCCCCTCTCTCTCTCCCTCTCTGTCTGTCCCTCTCTCTCCCCTCTCTCTCTCTCTCTCTCTCTCTCTCTCTCTCTCGCTCTCTCTCTCTCTCTCTGTTCTGGTCTTCTTGCTCGTTATAAGACTTGTTCGGTTCCATGTTTTATTACTGA
>JBCAUA010000001.1:2459728-2470546 GCA_038406235.1 Peronia verruculata | reverse complement strand
TAGATAGATAGATAGATAGATAGATAGATAGATAGATAGATAGATAGATAGATAGATAGATAGATAGATAGACAATCAGGCAGGCAGACAGGTAGGCAGACACACTGATAGACTGAGCAAGAGAGAAAAGACAGACAGATGATAAATAGACAGACTGACAGACAGAAAGATACAGGGAGAGATAGATGACAGACAAACAGACTGACAGACAAAAGTGAGTAGACAGACAGACCACAGGAAAATTGACAGACAGATCTACAGTTTGATACCTGATCTTTGTAATGACGACCAGGCTTTTTCAGTTTGGTCTCCACTTCCATTGACTCCTCTGATTCTTTTTCTTCCTCGGCGTCTCCATCATCAGCATCATCTATGTCCCAGTCACCATCTGTCAATCTTCTCACATGTCTGAGGTAATCAAACCTGTTCCTGTGGGCAGTCCAAGAGGAAAACAGTGCAACATCTTCACAAATGAACACAGAAAATGATAACCTAACAAAATCACAATGCAGGGGTCAGATTTTATATATCAAAACAATAAAGGATCACATTGGAAACAGGTTTATGCCATCTGTGATAAGAATATTGTAAAAAAAATACTACTATTGGCACATCTACCATTTTATCTACATACACTCTTAGTCTTATTTTAGAATGCTGAAACTTTTTAATATGTGTGGTTGTGTGTATGCGAAAGAAGATGTATGTAAGTGAATATATGGTTAATATTCAATATTATTATTAAATATATTATTATTATGCTTAATTTTAATGATTCATTTACATAATTTTGAACTCATTTCGTTCTACATTGTACAAAAAATGTCTACTTTTGTGGCAAATAAAACAATCTTATCTGTTCTTATCTTATGAGGATGCAGGAAAGAAGATGGGACACACAAACTATTTTTTATTGATAACGATTGACATTGTAAAAGGTCACTGGTCAAAAACTTTCAAGTGCACAAGTAAAAAGAAAAGTGATTCAGAAACTATCAAAAGGGGCTTACAAAGTCAATGCATCTGGTCATAAATGCATGTAAGGTAAAAATTAAATAACCACAACAGTAATGGTAAAAAGAACAGCAACATTATTGTTTTGTTGTTTTCTTTTTTTCACTGATGCTATACTTTAAAAATATATATATATATATACTATATTTACATAATTTGTGGTCTTAGACATGGACTTTCATGAATGACGTAATTGGAACTTCCTGAACTAGCACATTTTGTCCTCTAATAAAAATGATCACATCAGATCTATATAATCTACTAATAAATTCATAATAAACTACTTTATTATTGTTATGACATTTATTCAGATATTTTGTAAGGAATGAAATACTAAGAAAACATGATTACAAGTATCAACTCAAATTTTGTGGTGTTTTCTTTTTCCCCCATGTGCACTGCAAAATAAAAAAAAAAAATATCTTGTGTTTTATTTTTTTTTTTTTTTACAGTGACCTAGATTCTGCAAACAATATTAAAAATACACAACAGTTCATCTACTTTTTCTGCTTTTCCAATAAACTTTTTCGCCGTGTGTCCTGATCCTTGAAGGAAGCTTTCTGTTTGTACTGGGAAAATCTTGGATGGGGAGCCGTTGTCTTGTTGGGTTCTGATGTGACGTTGAAAGTGGTGGTCAAAAAATCTGTCAGCTCTTCCATCTCTGAATTTGTGTGTGATCTGCCTGTAATTTGACGTGACACTGTTAGAACAGAGAGTTAGTGATCTTTGAGTGATTGGCTTAAACAAAAAACAACTTTCAATGGGAGATTGTTGTCATCTGCCCTAGCACTTCCTTTTGCCAATCACGGAATATGCTTTGTTTGTTTGCATCGGGGTTAAACAGTACATCAGCATGATCATGGCTTTATAATGTATAATATTGTGCCAAACACAGTAAGATACGTTTACATGTCAAGAGGAAAGAGAGCAGGACACGAGCAAGGAGAGATAGAAGAGATGTCACCCCTGCAATGTTGAGGATGGCATGCCATGGGAGACATCCCACCTATGGCGGGCGTTCACTGCCTGCAGGTGGGAACTTGGAACCTACTATATCCTGAGCCCCTGTGGGACACACAAGACATGTTGAGCAAGTGGTCTAAAAAAGGGGGGAAAAAATCACAATACTTCTTCAAAAGACTGATAACAACATAATTTGATAAAGTTATAACAGAAAGACCAAAACATTTTCACAGCATTTTTTCAGTTTGGGTGGGAGGGGGACAGTTTTTCATGAATGAAAGTATTTTTCAAGCTAAAGTGAATTTTTTCTTCTTCACTTTGCTCGTTCAACACCTCCAGTATCTGGCAAAGGGAAAAAATAGTGCTGGTCACTATAATCCCTCACTGATAAAGCACCTAGGTGTCTCTTGATATATGTAAAATTATTCAAACATTTGTTAAATAATTCAGTTACAAACTTAGTAATCCTCTCACTCTCAGTATTTAACACAATATGGAATAAACATGTAAATGAATTTTTTTTTTTTTTTTACGTCAGTGAAAAGGAAAATGAATGCTTTATTTTAATGTGATATCAACAAGTCTCTATGCACAAAAAATTGAGCAGTGTCTGATTTCTTGTGTCCCATCTCATACGTTTATCAATCAAAAGAATCAGATAAAGCTGCAAAACAAACTCTTGTTACTTTCTTAATCTTACCATTACTACACTTTTACTTTAGTCCATAACATTTATAATGAATCCATAGAAAGGAACCAGTAATTCTGTCTAGTTCCAATGATGGTTCAGTACCCTTAGGCCAAAAGGAGGAATGGACAAGTTCAAAACTGACAGATATATCAGCTGATGTGACCATTAAGCCCCAGCTGACAACTGTCAATAAATGAAGTGACTACCCATCATACCAATCCTCTATTCATCAATTCAATAACTATTAAAGTTCAGTCTCTCTATCATATTTGGTTGCAACAGCAATGCAATTTGTCACAAACATACCTGTAATTTTCAACCAACAAGCGCCAACATTTTCTATCTCTCTGCCTGTGCTTTATGTTGTTCTTTTACTTTTCAGCCACTGGCAAATCTCTTTCTCACCTTTCTCTCTGTGACAATGGTTCTGATGTTTATATAGCCTGGTGAGGCATGAGCCTACCTCAGTTTCTATTTATTTGTTTTTTTTTACAACATCATAATTCACAGCAGGACTACAATTTGAGCCATGAATACAGGTGAGATCTTAGCCAAAGATGTAACTGTCAGAGACAGGCAGGTCAGATGTAATAGGTACTATAATTTAATACTGTGCTACAGGCAATCTGGCTGATTTAGCTTGCGATATGCAATATACATATGATTTTTTTCTCCAGTTAGTGTCCTATAATATAAACGACCAAAAGATTTGAAATTTTAAGGACAGAGATGTTTGAATCTGTTCTGGAAAATTATTGTTGCTATTAACCCTGTAGATATTTAAACCGAAGGTATCACATACATAATCACAAGCATCACGCTGTCAAGTGAAAACAACTATTTTTCACAGCAAGCAAGGAACACCTGAGCCCATATTGACAAGTTCCTTAGGTGCTAAAGTAAAAACTGACGACCAGCTGAGGATGCTGTCGCTATGGTTATTTGCAGGCACATATATGCCCTGCATACAGCCCGCATCTTATTTCATGACTGATAATTAGACAGTACAATGACAACTCAAAGACAGCAATGTTCAGAGACTTGACCACAGTGAATTGCTGGAAATGACTTATCGTTTATCTCATGAGCAAGGTGCATTGAATATAGTTTTTAATGATTTGTTGACTTACTGGATTATAATGTGGCCACTTTGTTCCATGTCATTGTTAGCTGTGGTGGAAATTGTGTGTGTTTTTTTTTTTTTTTAATCACTGTTTTCTCTTTATCCCTCTTTTTTCACTCAGACTCAGCGATACAAATTCTATAAATTACCCACAATATCCAAATTGTTTTGGGAGAAAGCATTGTGCAGAAATGGGCAAAAACTTTGTGGCATGTGTTTAGAAAGGGCTTTATTTTAAATTACTGTTATTACTGAAAATCCATATGGTTACAGGCAAATTATTATATGAAACTGGACAAACAGGTAGGAAAATGAAAGACACTTCCCTCATATTTGAGGTTCTGGAAAATCTACTTGCATCTAAAGCTAAGTTTTCCATATATTTGTGGTTTCCAGACCTGCATAGGCAGAGTGACAGATTCTACCTTAATTGAAGGAAATAGGAAAGGTAATCCAAGGTCTAAGTGAGAAACAGACAGCTGCTGCAAAAGGGTGCCATGTGTGTATGTATACTTACAACCCATCATGGATATTGTTTATCATAGGAATTGTGGTGATAGATGGAGAGAATTGCTAGACTTCTGCAGAAACGGTAACTACACCTATGGTCATGGCAGCTCATGTGAATCCCCTCGTACTACATAATAAATGATGTCCTTAGTGGTTTTAAAACCATTGTCCAAGTTTGTGGACAACTGACTGGGTTAAATAATTACTCAGAAATTATGGCCACAAACAGACTGAATTAAGAATCATTTGCAAAGAAAAGGAAAACTAATGAAGAAGAAAGGCACAACAGTTGAGTGGAAAAGTGTGCAGCAATGAAGACCAGAACACATGTGGCGTGTTAGCTCAGTGATTTGCCTTTAGAAGCAGAGGTCAGTGGTTCGAATCGTAATGGTTGCATGTTGTATCCTTAGGAAAGATATTTAACACAATTTTCCTCAGCCCAGCCATCTGTAAAATGAGTACCTGATGTATATCGGGGGAAGGACAGTGGCACTGCACTGTGGCAATGTAGTTTGAAATGGCCAAGCCAATTTCCCTTCTTGGGGTCAAGGGATGGTACTTTTATTTCAATTTACTTTAACTCTGCAGAGCATTTCATTGAGTGTCGAGCATGCGGCTGCCAGGTGTATCAGATTTTGGTTGATTCTCTATGGGTTACAAAGATGAATGAAATGCTAGGTTGTACTTTGTTGTTCGGAACTGTCAACCATGAACACATTTATAAAATCATGAAGGGAGATGATGTAAGCATTTTTGTTTTTGAACCACTTTCACAGGCCTTTCCTTTGTCCTTTTTTTTCATTCTGTGCTCGCTCCTTCTTTTCTTGGTGATGGGCATATACAGACTCTTCCACACTGACTTCCTGATGAGAAAAACTAAGATAACATTGATCTTTACGTGGCTTAATGAAATATGGACAAATTCATTTTGTGAAATTGTTCCTCAAACACAAATCTGGAGAGAAGGATCCTCACATGAAAATGTGTATAGTTTTGAATTCTGCAGAAATGCTGCCAAACAGCGGCTCCAAATACAATTTTAAGGTGTCTTTCCTACAGTTGTGGAACTCCACTTTTGGCAAACCTGTGAGGAATTCCACTAAGTTCTTTTTCTTTTCACTCAGATCTTTTACTTTCATTCTTTTTGTGCTAAGCTCTCCATCGTCTTTGTTCATACCCTGTTTTTTTTTAGTTGGTCTCTGACCTATCTCTCTTTTAAACCAGTTAACATGAGGAAAAAACCAAAACACTTTTTCCTATCACCTTTAAGTGATACTGAAAGGATACGTTTTTCTCAAAGTCAGCTTCTTTCACCTTTCTTCTGTTACATGGAACTCTTGTCTACCGCTGACGCAATGAACACAGATTTTTCCTCCCACAACATTTGCCAAACACTGGAAAATCCGTTTACTGTCATTATCTGCAATGTCTTTGCACACATTGTTCATGGGTTTACCCAAACACCTCGCTCCAATCTCCCTGGCCACTTCACTCACAGAAGAGTACTTTCCAGACGCATCACAGGGATGTCAATCTGTCTACATGAAAAAAGCAGGAAAAGTTCCTGGCATATTCTTTAACAACATGTAAAACTGGTAAATAATGCCGGATTTGTGGCCAACAAGGAAATTACTGACAGCCAAAAAGTAGGAAATCCTACTAAAGTAGGAAATTTGACATCCCTGGCATCATACACACGTCCTTGGTATGTTTTACCATGGGCTCTCTCCCTCTTCTTGATGGCTTTGCCACAGTTGTTTCTTCCTTTGCACTTCTTCCTTCCTTCCGCAATTCCTTGTTCTTCAGCTACCTTTACAACATCACCAACCAACTCTGTCACAACATCTCCATGATTGTCAACAACTTCAGCAATTCCTGGTTCTTCAGTTACCTCTACAACATCACCAATCAACTCTGTCACAATATCACCATGACTGTCAACAACTTCAGCAATTCCTGGTTCTTCAGCTATACTACCTCTACACCACCACCACTACACATCAGTTGTCAATTTTATCTCCATTCAGAACAATACTGTTGGGGTCGGCCACCACTGAAACAATATTATTTTCCATCAGACTTTGCCATGGTATAAGCTGGGAGAACAAGATGTCAAGAAGAGACAATTCTGATGGTACTGGCAATTTAACCTCATCTGGGTGGGTCATCTGAGTCAGACTTTTCTGGAGAATTTGATTGCTCCTCGCGTTCATGTTCATAATCTGTAAAAAGTGAAAATGGGGTCACAACTTAAATATCACTGGCCTTGTACTCCACTTAAAATAGGCTATAAAAATACGACCAGGAAATGTATGGATGGAGAAAAGAAGGCAGACGAAACATTACATCAATTGTAATTCTTCCTGTCACATCTCCGTGTTATTGAGAGATATATATAATAAAGAATATTGTCAAATAGTTTATTGCTCATAGGGGGCGCTAAATTAGACGGTGTTGATGATGATGATAGCAACTGCGATGACAATGACGATGATGATAATGGTGAAGAAAGATGGTGACTACAATAATGACACAGAGACAAGAATGATGATACTGCAGCTGCTGTCTACAGCAACAATAGTAATGCATAACGCATAGTATGATAATAATAATAATAACAACAACAGTAATAATAATATAACAATAAAAATAATAATCATTATTTATATGTGTTATTTGCTTTTTTAAATTGTTTGGTTAGTTATTGGTTGGAAAATCTTTTTCTATTTCATAAAATCATGATAATAATGAAATGATCATCATAAGTCGACTCCATTTCTATAATTCATTAGATTTATCCTGTCAAAAGCTACGATGATGAGGAAAAAAAAAGCCCACTATTTCAGATTTTAAATTTTAAAAAAAACAACCAACCTTTCAAATAAAAAATTATCTTTCTCTTATTGCCGATAAACGGGCATCTCTCTCAACCAGAGATTGGATCACTGCTGTGCTATCCGTGTAAGATGCAAACGGCCATTGACACAATGAGTAGTAAAGTTATTTAAAATCATAACAAGAGAGAGAGAAAATTTGAATCTTTCAATTGATTCAATTCAAGAGTCATAAAAGAAACATCTCATAGATAAGATGGTTAACATGGCTATAAACATGAGTGTAAAATAAGACTAAACTCACCTTAAACGATTGAAATGGGCAGTTGAAGATGTTCAAAGTGAACTTTTTACGGTGAATTGGCTGACCCGAGTCATATACATTGCACGTTTAGCAAGGTAGAAATTCACGTGCATCTCTCTACGCATTTAGTAAAGCGAACAGATTCATTAAGTTCATATATATTCTTTCGTGAGCTATTTACAGAGATGATATTAGCTTGTGTGTCGTGTTGTACTTTGAAAAACGGGATTTTCAAAAAATTGTTCCATACCCCAATTGCAAACTGCAGTGATTTCTCTTCTTGTTCCTCCTGTAAAACTGAGATGACACTAGTGACAGACTTGTCCAGTTGTGTCCAGCACCTTTGATACATAAATTCCCTAATCTGGCTGACGTTTACATACATGCTCTTGATGCAAATCACAAATGCTAGACTAGATCGAGATCTAGCTCCCTAGATCTAGATTCTAGATCTCATAAACAAAACACTTTTCATATCATCCATTCATTTTTTCTAGTTTGAGCTTTTTACACTATGCATTTCTTAACAGATTCTAGTTTCAGATTTAGATCTAGATCTGTACTCAAGCTTTTAGGTCTAGACCTAGATCTATCCCTTTCACACAGATACCACCTACACGGGGTTGAAAGATAGGCCTAACCCTAGATTTATCTAGATCTAGACTCTACTACTCTAGATCTAGAATCTATAGATTTCGAGATGATTGGATCCATTTCTAAAAAGAATGTTATGAAATTTCACTCACTAAAGTCAAGGGTTCCTCGCTATCTGAAGACCAGATTTATGAATTTCATGATATTAGGCCTACCCTTCGTCGACATCGTAAAGCATATGTCTGACTTCCACTTCTCAGTCTGGTGGCATTATTCGGACCCCCGGAGTGCCCAATAATCTGGTTATTATTCGGACCCCCCTCACCCTCCCTACATTTTCAGGGTTGTCAGGGTCCTTTTGTCACTTTTGAGGTGAGGGTTGAAAAGGAAGAATTTGACCTACACCTACATGTTAGCGTTAGGGTGCATTTGCACTGATCGAGGTTCTCGTACATGTTAGCGTTGGGGAGGACCGTCACCCGCTCGTCGGTCTAGATCTAGATCTACATGTTAACGTTAGGATGGACTTGCGCTGGTCGAGGGTCCCAGCAGGTTAAGCCAGCGGCTATTATTTGGTATACTGAATAGGCCTACATTTTAATAGCCAAGCATAATCCATCCATATTTTTTGCCGTAACCGGCATTTTGACATTTCTCTTGGTACACATGGGGTCCGAAGAATGACCAGATTATTCACACCCCGGGGGTCCGAATAACGACAGCCTTCTCAGTCGGTCTCGTCTCTATTATCTAGACATGAGACCCAAGAGTTCATCAGAGAGTTCAAAATAGATCTAGACTCTAGATCTATCTGATTTGAAGCAAAACATTTTACATCTTACCCTCTATTCTCATTCCGATTTCAGGGACGGATATATTTGTTCTATCTTTCAGTCAAATTTAGACATAACAGGTCAGACTGAGGTTTGCATTCCTATTTTCGATTTCGTTAACTGGCGGAAGTTGGGCCAGCTTTTCTGTTCTTTATTGCCTGTTAGGCTCAGGCAAAGTCAATAATTTTAATAATAATAATTATATATTAATATAGGAGTTCATGTATGATACATATGTCAATACACTAATGACCTACATTAAAAATATTGTAAAAAATAAATGTTGTAAAATTAAGCATACCAGGGAAATAAAAACTAAAGCCGAAGGGATCATCTCTGTATAGATAGAGTAGGGGAAATAGGGATGCTGGGGGTTTGAAGATACCAAAGCAAGAATAGCAAGGGACAAACGAATGACCAAAACAACTTTTTTCTTTTTCAACAAAAGTTCGTCGAGGTAAGCTTCACTAGGAGCTTGAAAGACGTATTACAAAACGTAACATAAGGAAACCTTAAATACCCTTCAAACGAGTTCCCTCTTGACGAAATGCGATTGATATTAGCAGGCTCTGATAAAGCTGAATGGTTCAGCAGTCCATTTCTTCATCGCGCAGATCCGCCAGAAATCTTGTCAGAATCTCTAAAAACAGGACAACTGATCGTGTCACAAGACCAGAGACCTCCTTGGCTATGTTTATCTCGAACGATATTATTGTGCTCAAACCATGAAGAACAATGAGTTCAATGTGACAGGTGGGAACACATAGACAATATAGAACTGAAAGAATGTATCGGATTCCTTCTATACCTCGGAAGCAAGGGTAAAAATATAATTACCTTAAGAAGGAAAGGGGGAAGGGAGGGATCGGGTTCTGGGAGTGATTTATTAAATGCTTAATGAAGTGAATTATTAAGTTTTAAATTCGGATTCAGCATTTTCAAATCAGTTTTAAATAATGTGTGTATGTGTGTGTGTGTGTGTGTGTGTGTTCTTTCTGGTTATTGGTTGTTCTTGTTGTTTTGTGTCTTGTTGTCTTAAAAATGCTGCTATACTGAATTTTGTGTCTTGATAAAAAAGCTTTTCTTCAAAAAGTCCAAGACTTCTTTAATTTTGAATACATTCGTTTGAAATACAATTTACAAATAAATCTAAGTCATGCTGATGTCCCTTCCACAACTTTAATAAAGAAACATGACGCCCTATTCCGCCAAGTGCTGGGCAGGCAGGTACATATAACAAGCAATTCATTAACCTAGCAATAAACATGATAGCAAAGCCAATAAACATAGATCATTCAAGAATATTCAGTCTAAACATGATAAAGGTTAAACAGTGGACATGTTTAATTTTTGAATACATTCGTTTGAAATACAAATAGTATGCATCTTAAAATTTATTTTGTTTCTTTTTGTTTTGGCTTTAATTTTATTTTATAGGCCATAGAATGTCCGTCATGAATTTGGGAAACAAAATAATATATCATGTATATTGGCGTATGTACATTTTCTCAATTTTCATCAAATATTCCATTTTACTTCAAAATTGTGGGAAAAAAAAATCCGAAAATCCGATGCATTATTATTGAGATACATATATGCATTCGGGAATACATATTCAAATTTTGAAGTCAATCGGTTCCAGGAAAAAAAAAAAGCATTACAGACAAAAAATAAAAGAAAACACAAATACTGAAAAAAATCTCACCGGAATTTTCATAACTTTTGTATACATTTTCTAATTGGTGCTGCATTGATGCGTTTTGGAGCATACAACAGACGTTTCTGTTCCCACCCGTTAATTTTCTCATACCAGAAGACGCCAAAGTATTTAAAACTGGCATAATCCCCAATTTGAAATCTTGTGATCTTGATCTCTCTCATGACGTTGCCGTCGTAGAGGGAACGATGGAGCAGTTGACCGTTTTCCGCCAGTCCTGTCTCTCCCTGGCCTT
>JBCAUA010000001.1:2432476-2454866 GCA_038406235.1 Peronia verruculata | reverse complement strand
CCCTCATCACATTCAAAGCCTGATTTCTCCGTTCTAGCCCAGCGACTTACGTCTCATTTTGACTGGCCGCGAGACATTTATTCTGTTCATTCTTTTTTTGTGTGTTGCTTTTCGTTTTTCTTTATGAAACCTTTTATCTTTATGAGCTGAGAGTAGTGGCTTTCACAAGAAACATTATGGAATTCAATGGTATGGAAAGAAGTGTACAAATGTAGAAAGCACATGAGAAATGCTTCCTATTCAAAAGGATTTGCAGAAATTCTATGAGGATTGAATCAGAAAGTCTATGATTGATGATAGCTGTGGAACATGTAATCATTTTGATGAAAGATTTTTATTCATTTACTTGAATTTACTTTACACTGTTTCTTGTCATATTTGTATATATATTCTGTTTTTAGCCAGTATTCAAGAGCTCTTTTTTTTTGACAATTTGTCAACAATATTGTTCTCAATATAAAAGGAAGTATTAATATGTATTTTTTGTTTGTGTCTAATTCCAGGGAACTGGAAGCGAACTAGTGCAGGTGAAGGCTGAGCCTCCACACAACACAGAGCTGGCATCTGACAAGGTTGTAGCAGGTGTTGATCAACCTCCACCTAAGAGGACTGCACAGGAGAGCAGACAGCCCATGCAAATTCCCAGTAACTCAGTGCCCTCTTCAGAGAATGGGAAAGGTGATGATAAAGTAGATGGGAAAGATTCTGATGCCACTGATGAAGAAAGCATTGACAGTGACAGTATCAAGGGCATTTTTGGTTGGGAAACTGTGGACGACACAAGCATCCCGTATATTCTGAGAAAAAAGAAGAAGTTTGTCTCAGTGCGTATAGTGGAAAGAAAGCTGCTGAGTAAATATCCAAACACATTTCCTGATGAGCTGGGGAAAAAGGATCCTCTGGTTAGCTATTTCATCACAGAGGCTGAAGCCAGTTTGCTGAATGAAATCAATACAGCCCACTGTGATTATGAATATGGGCACAACCCATTCACGGTCAAGGACTTGATCGTTGACCTGGAGGAGTTTGAGGAATTCTTCAAGATTGTGAAGAAAACATTCCCAGCTGATGTCCTGGCCAAGATTGGCAGTGAGTCATCATCCCCCCCAGTGATGTCTCCACCTGTCAAACCAGATCTGTCTCATTACTGTGGCTGGATACAGATCAACAATACAGTCTCACCATATATTATGCGAGCTGATGGCAGCGGAAAGCGAGTCAAACTGGTGCCCCTTTCTGTCATTGTGTATGCGGCAGGGTTGCTGACCAATTCAAGTGTGGAAGGTTTACTACCCACACCTCAGGAATGTGCCATGCTAAATGAAGCATGCAAGGCGGCAGGTTTTGAATTCACCTTTGGAAAGAACACCCGGCTTATTTCCATTTCTGAAGTCCTTCGGCGCTGTCAAGTCCAACTGTTTGACCTACCCTTCAAAAATCCACTCCAGCATGCTCGCTATCTTGACCCAATGACAGGTCAGCCCTCCACTAGTCCATTGCTGGGGCCTGCACCTCATCCAGCCAACCAGTCTTCTGCTGCATCTCACCAACCTCCACCTCCCTTGCGTAGTCCCCAAGGGGGAATGGATTTGTCAACTCTGCCACAAGAAATTAACCCTTTCTTATCAGGATATCCACCAATGCAGATGGCACTGGCAGGGGGTGGGCAGGGTAGTATGCGAGGTGGAGCACACAGAGGTTCCACATCACCTGCCATGATGCGTATGCCAGGCGCCCACACTGTCATGGGCATGGAGCCATCACGCATGCCCACATCTCGATCTCAACTGATGGCAGGCAAAAAACTGGACAGTAATGGTGCTAACCAATCTGGGATGCCAGGATCAGTTTGGTCCATCATGCAGAGAGCACCACCCCCAGCTCATGCCAACAATGCCATAATCTCTTCAATGATGTCCAAAACTCCTCCGATCACTCCAGATTCACCTATTTCCCCAAGTTACCAGCCTCACAGTCTTCCATCCAACTCTTTGGGCCATTCTAAAAATACTTTGCCGATGCCAGACTTGAATCACCCTATTTATCGAGGTCCTATGGCAATACCACACCGACCATCAATAAGCCAGCCCATTCAGCAGGATCAGCAGGGGTCACTTCTGAGGTACCCTCTTGCTGTCTCAGGTATGCTTCCACCCCCTCCACAGTATTCAAACCCACCCTCTTTCCCATTTGGAATCAACCAGTTTGACAGTTCTCTCTTCGCTCGTACTGATCTGCAGGACCAGCGGATGGTGGGAACGGCAGGTGTCAATGCACTATCCCAGCCAACCTCGCGGCATCGAAGTGTTGAATCTCCCAAGAGTGCAATGCTGCGAGCAGTGAACAGTTCTCATCAGAATAACAGTGCATCACGGCAAGCTCCCAACTCACTCCCACATCACCTACCCAGCGCAAACCTTCCTACTGCCAGCAACAATAATCATGCTAAACAAGAGCTGCCCCACAAAATTTCTGCCTGCCTAGTGAATGGTAAAAGCATATCATGCATCAATGTAGATTTGCCCCATCGGAAAGGGAGCTTTTGTCTTGTGGAAGCAGTGTCCAAATTGTATTTTCCTACTGTACCTTTAGTGGAATTTGTGAAGGTCTTGCAGGTGATGCTGAAAATCAATCTGCATGAGTGCACACCTCAGGAAGAGGCAGCATTTGTGCAGTATTATAATTTGCCTGTCAATAAACTGAAATGCAACAAAATCATCAGAGTCAATGACTTAGAGAGGCATTTCCCTCGGCTGAGCTACATATTTACCAAATGTACATCAGAATCTTCATCAGCATTGAATCAACCACCCTCATCCCTTCTTACAGCTCAAAAAAGACGATTGAGTTCATCTTCATTAGGTCCACCTAACAAAATGCAACCAGCAAAATTAGATGGTATGCACAAATTACATGGGCACATGGAAAGTAAGTGATACGATTCATTGATCTACACATTTACTGTTATTTGGAGAATATGCTCAAAGCTTGCCAATCTGTAAATTTGTGTTGCTTGTTGTGCATATTTCAGTTTTTGCTTCTTTCTTTTTTCTTTTGTCTTGTTTTGGCCCTAATCATCTGCTTCATTTATTTATTTTTGTGGTGAGATATTTGTTAGTATTGCATAGTTTTTATTCTTGTTAACACTTTGTTTCTGGTCTTGTTTCCTTTTTTATACCATTTTTATTTATTAGAATGAACAATTGTCTTTGCCAATGTTATTAACTTATTTCCATTCTCATTTCATTTTGTCTAACACTCTATCTTTTGTTGATTTCCTCTCATTTGTGTAATAAAACAAATTTTGCGCTGCTCAGAAGTGTTTCATGGGAGTAGTGAACTTCAAAGGTTTTCTTTAAACATTTTTTTTTTCAAAATTCAGCTTGTGAATGAAAGGATTGTTATTTTTTTTATAAGTTTCATTTTTTAGGGATTTGGAAAGATGGTTTGTAGAAATTAAGAAAAAAATTTTAGAAAATGGAGAACCGTTTGGCCAAGTGTTCAGTTGTCAGAGAACGTGCAGTAAAGTATTCAATTCTTTTCTGAGATAATGTACATGACATCATTTTTCATTTGATTATGAATAGAGAAAAGAGCTGCTTGATCACCATGGTGTTGAATAACCAGTGTATTGTCAACTGTGTGAATATAAGTGAGATAGGATGTCATTTTGTTATCTTTTAGCACATTTTTGACACGGTCATCAATGATCCCATGGCTGATGTGGAGTAATGATATCTAACTCAATTAGATCTAGAGGCTTTTTTTGTAATTGATGTCAGCTTTACTTTCAGAATTCTGGTGTGTAGCAAAACACTGAGTTTGGGCTTGCATTGTTGGTAGTGAGTGTATTTTTAAGTATTTTCATGATTTTTGGGTCTGCTTTTGTCTTTTTTCAGGATCCCCAGCAAGCATGGGTATACCTGGAGAAGCTCCAGTTATCATACTTGATGATGAATAGGAACAAGACTGGCTGGATATTTTGCAGCAAATGTATTTCTCATGTCAAGTAACAGAGAGCTATCTAATTTCATATGCACAACGAACATATACATGTAAAAGAAATGTGAGTTAATAATTCTAACAACACTGGTCAACAACATTTTGCTACCTGGCAGCCAGTATGTTTACCTTATGTTTTCTCATACACTGATTTTAAATCTGAAAGCAGTTTTCTCCTATCACATCACATTTTTTTTAGTTATTGGCCATTTTATTTTTAAAAAAAGATTTTATATGCGATACTGATTTGTTCAGCAGTGCCTCCAACCGTAGGAATAATACAATAATTAAAATAGGGGTAAGAAATGATGCAATAACTTACTATAGGCCTGAGAATCACGTTCAGTGATGATGCAATCAAGTGAGTAATGCAGTACAATGGGCCTATTGTTTTATTGTTGCCACAGTGTGTCTAAGCTTTTCTTCACTGATGTTGTTTACTCTATGACAAGACTTTCCTTGTGAAAAAAAAAAAGGTTGAGGTGCTCTCCTTTTGGTTACAGCAATGGAATCCTTGACAAATAGGTACCAGAATAACTGTTTTGTAGTCACACACAAATCTTGTGTCCTATCTTCAAACAGAAAAGGACATTTCCACAAAAATGTCAACCCAAGGATCAAAATTGAAATGTCAACAAACATAAACATAATGTGCATATTTTTTAAGAAGAATCATTTCTGCACAAGTATCAACTGAAAATTTCCTGACCTTTGTAGGATCCATATATCTTTCATTGTCTCTCCTCCTGGTTGATGGTGTAAACTTGCATCATCATCTATAAAGCACACTGCCAAGCATTTATATTTCCACTTATTACAGATTTATTGCAAGCTAGCAATGTTTTTTGCAGAAAAGTAACTGATCCATTCATTTTCACCACTATGTAATTCAAATGGGGTTGGGAATTGTTTTGCTGGATTTGATCAACATTTTAGAGCCCCCATCATATAGGCATGTGAGTCCATCAGACATTTTTTAAAAAAGGTTATACTGCAGAACACACACTGGTGCTTTTTTATTTTCCTGTCTGAATCTCTGCTCTCTGAAATGTTAATCAATTATGCTCCACAAGTTTATGCATTGTGAGAAATGAATGTGACAGACTGGTAGTATCAGTGTGATGGACTGACTGTGACAGACTGACACATTTCCCAGTGTACCCTCTCAGAGCTGTCAGATGAGTCCTTTGAACTTTGCAATCTCTAGAAGTAACTTTTTGATTCCATCACCAGCATCAGCTTGCATTTATATGTCACATTTCATGAGAAAGAAGCAGTCAGTGGTGTTGATGTAGTGTGAAGAAGATGGCCTAGCAAACTGTTCAATCAGGAAAGAAGATTGTTCTGAGGACTGTGTAATTGTGATAGAGAAAAGCACAGAGATAACACTCATACTTTCAGATGACCCAGAAAGCGAGGACATTGTCAGAGAAGCGGATGAGAATTGTGATGGGATCACACCTGTCCCAAGCACATAAATCATAAAGGATTCAAGTGTTGCGGTTGAGTGTGAGGCAACCATCCAGTATGCCAAAATCTTGATGTGCCACCAACACTAGTCATAGACTGAGTGACAGCTTTGGAGATAAAACTGTAATGACCAGTACATGTGTGAGGCACAGTATAGAGACTGACAAAGAAAAATATTACATGTATGTTGTTATGTATGATCATGCTGATTACAATGGTGGAGTACTTGAGTGTCTTAAGCAAAGTGATGCAAAAATAAAGTTTCAGTGAGAGGTTTTTCCAGATCAGTATCACTGGCTTTCTAGAGATGTTGGTGACAAAATCTTCATTTTCTTTGGCATCTTTGCAAAAGCAAAGATTCATTGTCATTCTGTGAAAGCGATGAAATTAGAGCAGCTTACAATAGCATAGAAGACAGTGAATAATTGTCAAAAGATAGTTTCCCTACCTGGTAAATAAATTTGATTTCAGTCAGCATGTCCTTTGAACACTTTTAAAAAGCACACTATTATGTCAGAACCCTAAATACTGGCGAAATAAAATTCCTTGCATTTGCTTTGCTGGATCAGAATTCAGGACTATTTAATGTAATGTGCTGAGTGCTCACAATTTTCTTATCAGTTATTTCATTTGACATTGATATATTAAAATTGACAGAAATATATCTAGATATATTTCTGTCAATTTTAATATATCATGTAATGATTTTTGTGTCATGTTTTACAGGCATTTATTCAGGGGTGTCAGTCTGTCACAAAATGAATGTTTGTCCCACTCACCAAATGCTTAAAGGGAAATCGGCCAACTGTTGTGAATTTTGCTATTTCACTATAGTCCAAAGACTCATCTATATCATATTGAGAGATGAAGAACTTAACTTTTTAAGCTTCAGAGCAATTGAGCTCTGTCTTCAGGTACCTAAAAAAAAAAGATCAGGTTGACACAATGTTAATCTGTCACAAAATCTTTTGAATCCATAACTCCACAAGTACTCAGTGGAATTCTGTCAAATTGCATTGGATTACAAGTCTATATAAAATACCATATCACAGCAAATTTTTATTCTACATCATGATTGATATCAAACATATCAGTGGATAAAGGTATAAAATCTTTTAATTTGTCAATCCATCACATATGGAATTTGCTGAACTGTTGTTGTGCTGATGTGCCGTTAAACCCCAACCCAGTCAGCTCAGAATGATGTTGGTTCTCTAATGGCATTAATAGTCTAATGTACAAGCTTGGACACGATCACGTCCCAAATGAATGGAGGCTTTTTTTAGATTCAGGCAAGTCAGGGTTAAAAGCTGTACTGTTACACAATGGCAACAATAAGCCCTCTGTGCCATTGGCACATGCAGGGAATTTAAAGGAAACTTATGAAGAATTGGACCTTCTTTTTAGACGTGTCAATACGCAAAACATATTGGAACATTTAGGGTGATCTCAAAGAAATATCTTTACTTCTTGGACTGCATGCAGATGGGATACCAAACATCTACATGTGTTTTATTTATATATATGTCTTTGGAATAGTCATGATGATGTCAGTCATTACATTAGAAAACAATAGCCAGAAAGGAGTGATAGTTTGAATGGCAAGTGAAAGAGAATATGCCTCAAGTAAATCCACAGAAAGTGTTCCTATCCCTGTTTCACATAAAACTGGGATTAATGAAGAACTTTGTCAAAGTTTTGTACAGAAGTGGAGACGGCTTTCAGTATCTCAGGGAGAAATTTGGAGATGACAAAAATGAAGTAAAACTGAAAAAAAAAAATTTTTATGAGCCCTGAAATTCATGACTTGTTGGCTGATGACTTACTTAAGGACAAGCTAAATCCATTCGTTTATGCAACTTGGGATACAGTCCATTTGCCTGTGGAAAAATTTATGGGAGATTACAGAGCAAACAACACTATTCTGACTTGGTGGAAAACCTGCTGAAAACATATTGTCAGTTGGGAGCTTGATTGTCTATTAAAATGCACTTTCTTCACTTGCATCTTGACTTTTTTCTGCCAATCTTGGAAATGTCAGTGATGAGCATAGTGAAAGGTTTCACATAGGTCACCAAGATATAAAGCTGATGGAAAACAAGATGTCAAGGCAAGTGGAACCCAATATGACAGGGATTACTATTGGTTTTGTCAATGCAAAATGGCTACTCCAAACAGTTGTAAGTGCGAGAGGCTCAAGAGTCTTTTTGTTTATTAAAAAAAGATGCTGCTTATTTGTGACTGCTAACATTGTGTTGATAAATAATCTGTGGACTCTATCAGTTTTTTAGGACTTTGAAATGTCTAAAATATTTATTAAAATCTGTGGTTTACTTTTATTTCAGTGAAATTTCTGTTTTATGTTATTACATTTAAATGGGAACCCTGAATATTGTAAAAACCTGATGTTGTTGGCCAAATCTGACTTCAGATCTGAAATCAGCAACCCAAAATCACTTTAAAATGCATATTGTTTGCAATTGGCAGACAAAAAGTTGAAATTTGTTGACCAGTGTAATAATTATGTTCCATTTCAGTACCAGAACATTTATATGTATAATGACAAATCAGTTCAGAGGCATAAAAAAGCCACTGGTATTAATTCATTCCCCAAAATTTCATTCATTAGACTTTCCGCTACAGCTTTGCAAGTTGATAAAATACCATCTACTCAAATATTTTAAAGAGATTCATGAGATATAATGTTTTTGTATCTTCAGAAATTGACAATCAGGAGGAAATGAGTACAGTAACAATATTAACATCCAGATGCTTTTTATGTCAAGTTACTAGCTAACTTATTGTTTGCTTTCCCCTTTGCATGTTCCAACATCAAAATTTACAAACACATATTAAAAAAAAAAACACTGTTGAATGAATGATGGTAGAAACATCCTACATTGTAGAATAGAGAGGATGGATAAGTTTCTTTGTTGAATTTTTGTATGAAGAGCAGTTTTTGGTAGCACGATATTTGGCCTATACCTAACCAGGTTTCATATTTGGGTTTGTGTGGGGGAAGGTTGGGAGGCTGGGCATGAGACATTAAACTCAGTATTTGTTGTTTTCAGGTAATCTTGTAAAATGAAAAATGCAGCAAATGTATTTTCTAGGGATTTATAAGGACTGTCATTGTCAATCAAAAGCTGTGTAGTTTAATAATGACATTTACTTATTTGTATAGGGTATTACTGAATGCAAGATTCATATTTGGGTTGTCTCTCTACATTCAGGGCTATAATTTAGCAGATGAGCATTTTTTTTAAAGGGGTGGGGTGGGGGGGGGGGGTATCCTGAAAATAGGGTTTTGGGACTAAAACATCAGAAATAGGTTTTTGCTTTTCTTACACACTTTGAATGCTTCTCATACCAGAAAAACAAGAGATGGGGCCAGATACATATGCGTTATGCCCCAAAAGAGCACCAACACAACACAGCATCACTAAATGACTGTACAGAGAGATTATGAAAATTCAATTGCCATTTCTTCAATATGTATGATTTCTTCACTTTTTTCCTAAGGCTTTTTATTTCTCAACCAATTGCCTTCAAATTTGAAATATCTATCCTCCATAGCATGTGTACTTCCAGTTGGTCCTGGGGGTTTCTTTTAGAAAAGAATAGCTCTAGAGCAGAAAGTAGATGTTTGGAATGACATTAAATATTAAGATGGGCAATAGTGGGAATAGATTTACTATTTACAGGGAAAACAAGAATTTTTTGTAGATCATCAGAAAAAACATTTAAGAGATTTTTCTCAAAAATTTTCTCTATACTGTTGAAAGTGACAAAATTGACATTTTCAAAGACCTTGCAAATATGGCCTTATGACATCAATGACCCAGAGTGGAAGTATAGATGAGAAAACAAGAAGTACTCAAGACTATTGGGTGAATGAGCTCAAACATATAGCTCTTGAAAAATGGACTGTTGAGGGATTTATTTTAAATCCATCCTTCCTGTGGCATGAAATCATTAGAGTTAATAAAGAAAATGTATGACAGCATGCAAAAAACCAAACACATGTAGTCCTAACAGCTGTCATTGTCAGATGCTCAGAAATTGGACAGAAAATCAGTTGATAAAGAGAATTAGACATAGGTGTAAGGACAAACTCTTGGCAATAGTAAATACTTGTATATATGTGTCCCATTTCTAAGACATCTCTTGTACAGAAATAAAATGTCATACGCATTGTATTCTCATGTATGTTTTTCATTTGAACTGAATCTTAGACATTCTGCTGATGCTATTTATATCTCATGTCATTCAGATTTTTAGATGTTTCTATTGTGAACATAAGCTATCAATAAGAGGAAATTTATAAACTACAATAACAAAGAAGACCCAGAACTTTCAAGGTTGAAAGTGACAGATAAAGAGAAAAATAGGCAACAAGGAATAAATGTGAATTCATCTTGACTGTGACTAATTTCCATTTAACAAAAGCCTCCTGCATAAAAACTTGTGTGACATTTAAGTTTTAGTGCATACACAATTTGAATATACTGAGGATTAAATATGGTTTAGACATTGTCACTGACACATAAGAGTGCAGATTTAGTCCAGGAATTACAAATCAGTTATACAAAGAAGAATGTAGATTTTTTATTTACAGAAATCTTGTAGTGGCTGATGTTAAGATTTGAGACTGTCCCTGACTCTGTTTGCTTGTATTTGGTTGCTTTTAGTTGTTAAAGCAGTGTTGAAGTTCATCAGCGTGTTGTAAATTTCTCTATGTTAGCAATATTTGCTATAAAATGTATGCACGGGTATGTTTGAAGAATCATTACACAGTCTTCTCAGTGAAGAGTTGTTGATGAGGCATATTTTTAATTCTTTTAGATCAAATTAGTAGTACGATGCTCTTATATTTTGTCTTCTGTGTGAATACAATTTTTACTTGTCATAAGTGTGAAATGTGAATTATATTTTTGCTCATGCTTTCAAGATCATGAAAGCTAGAGAAAGCTTTATTTAAAAAAAAAAAAAACAAAGAAAAAAAAAACAACAGGTCATCTATTTTGTTTTTTTCAAAGAAAGAAAAGTTTTTATGATGGCCATTTATTTTTAAGAACACTGTAATATATATTTATTTTTTTTTTAGTTGTACAGTCTGCATTCATGACCATTCACACACTGAAAACTTTGTAATCTGTGCATGTATATATATGTGTACAAAACTGAAATACGGTACATATATTATTTCAAATTTTTTTTTTCTGTTTTAGTCATTATCAAATCAGATCAGGATGCTGTACACATGTAAAAAAAAAAAAAAATGAATAAATGAATAAAATTTGCACTATGGATAAGAAATTTATGATTTTTAATTTTCAAAAGAAACAAGGATTTGAAATACATGTGAATATGTATATACACGTTTAATTTTGTTGAAAGCTTGGGCAAATACTATGACTAGTGCTATAGAAATGCATTTTGTTAGTTTTACACATTCTATTTTTCCCTGTTTTTGTATAAAAAGAAGTTTTAAAAAAACAGACATAACTTGAGCCATGAGTTCTTTGAACTCCCTTTTAGGAGAAAGAAGATTATTGGGAAGAAGAGCCTGTGTGATAGTTGCTTGAATGATTGAGTAGTATAACTACATGTATGTGATAACCCCCTCTGCAAACTGCCCCACTCCCACAAAAATTAAATTCACTGATTAAAACAGCCAGATTGTTTCTGAATTTGTTATATTTTGCAAATGCTATGCCAATCATTAAAAAGAAAAAAAAAAGCATGGTAATAGGCCCTACACGCCATTGAACCTTCAATTAAGCCAACTTTGAAACTGGCCAGCCAGTTTTCTCTATTATGACTTGAATTCTAGCACTGCCATAAAGGAAATGAATACTGTAGCTGAAATACAAAGTATTATTATTACATTCTGCTTTGCATATCACTCTTCATCACATAGTAGTGGTCTTTCCATATGAACTAGATGTATTTCATCTTTCATTCCTTATTTTTGACCTTCTTGTTGTGAAATGAATGAAACTGCTTGCCTTTGGTCAACAGTGTGGTCTATATTTTGTCGATGTGGATTGTAGTGAATTATGAATGTACCTCCAATTGACAGGATGATGTATTATTAAGAACAATTGCAAGTGGAAAGGAGAATATTTTATTCTGTATTCATTTGCTGTTGTTTTTTGAAAATCACTGGATGCCAAAGCAATTTTTTCGCTTGACCAGATTAAAAAACACCAAAAAATCCCCACAAAAAAACAAAGGAAAAAAAGGTAAACTATTCAAAGACTATACAAAGAGGTGTCTTAACAGTTTCATAATTTGTAACCTGAACTTTTTTAAAAATTGTCTTTTTCTCCTAAGTTCAGTAACACCTGTTATTTTGTGCAGAGAATTATCATAATATTAGAAATGAATTTGATTTGGCCCAGAATTTGAATGCGTTTATCACAGATCAATCATAAAAGTATGGCATTGTTGATATGTTGCTTCTTTTTTATAATTCTGGATGTTGTTGTTGTTGCAGTTGGCTTACATGAACATGAACTTTTCAGTCATACCAGCCAAGGTAATGGTGATGTTATTTTATGGCAGTTAATGTTTGAATTAGATAGTAATACATATGGTAGATAAGCCTATTAGGTGTAATTCAGAACTGGTGATTAGCAGATCTGAATTTAATACTCATACTTTTTTGTTCTACCTCTTTTTTTCTGTGAACAGAGCTATAAAAGTAAAAGAATGATTTTTTTTTAGTGGAGAAAAATCCTTGAACAGCATGTTTGAATCAACATGTTATAGACAATAGGGTTTGCCTACCTTCTATAGTTTTAACTCCTAGATTTTCATCTTATCACCTTTCATCATTACTTTTATGTCCTATGAGACTATCAATAAATAAATCGCTGACAGCACCAGTTGGTATTATGTAATGAATACCATATTCTCTATACTTTCCCCTCCTTCTTTCCCCTGAAATACTGGATTTTTACAAATTATGTTTCCTTAAGCCCCCTCAAAAAGATTGACTCATATCCGCCCCATTTTGACTTATGAATGTAACTGTTTTTTTTACCGGTAATTAAATCAGTGAGATGTGTACTTCTTATACAAGAAGTTCATGTTTTCTGGTATATTTCAAAAACTGTTGGCATTACAATGTATTTTATATACACATATTTAAATATTAAATCTGACAATACGAAAATACAGGGACTGTTTGAAATTATTTTTTATATGCTGGTGAGATTTGACAATTGTAAGATGTCTCTTACAATGTATATATATATATCTATATTTGTAAAGTTTTTTTTTTTTCAATAAACATTTGTGCTACTGATGTTTTTAAATGCTCAGTGTTCATTACGAAGACTTGATGGCAATAAATCATGAAGTCTACTCTTGATTTCTTATTGAAGAAACATTCTCAGCAATACGTAAGCAAACCAGAATCATTTTGGTCATACTCTTTATTAGTGTAAATATGCAGAGAGATGAAATATTGCCATAGATATCTTCTGTTTTGATTCCGTAGTTATGTGGCTAAGTTAATCTATCCCTCCTCAAAATTAATTTAGTTTCACAATGCCAGAGGATAGAAGGAAGTAGCCCACATCTTTAAGAGGAGTTTTGATAGTTTGATATCACTGAAATGTGTGTTGAGTCAGCTTTATTGAACTCAGTTTTAATTAAGTGCTGGAAACGTTATGTGAATTATTTGTCACATTGCTGTCAGTTTCTTACAAAAATAATATGTAAAACACAACAAGAAAAATAAAACTCAGATAAATGGATCTTTGATTGAGGCACCACCCTAGATCATCAATGAAAAGCAGAGGGTACTTAATACAAAAGAGGATAAAGGGAAGCCAGTTAGCGGATGTTGAATTTGCAGCATTGAATGTAACAATTAAAAAAAAACAACAAACAATTAAAAATTAAGAAACAACAATCACAGACAGCAAGAAAAGTGAAGGAGAATCATGAACATGCATAGATGATTTGAACTTTTTAAAAAATCTTTTTTTTCTTCTTATAATTCTGACAACCCAGTCCATTGGCAGATGCTGGGAGAGTGTTGCTATATGTGAGTTATTTAAATTAAGGTGTCGTTACTTACTTGTTTGTTTTATCTGTTGGTCAATATTATGATGTTTTTTATCCATTTATTATGCCAGTTGGAGTTAAATTGCCTGCTTGCCCTCAGGATTTTTTTACTTAATGACTTATGTTCCCACCTTGCTTCCCATTTTTTTTATTTTCTTTGTAATCAAAGCAAAGATTTTATTAATTTTAAATTAATTTTGGGCCTTTTCATTACATATGGTATAGTGTATAGGCAAAGCATAGAATTCTATCATGATCCGTTCATAGAAATAGAATGACATTCAAAATACATGTAAAGTAATTTAACTTATTGTGTCTCAAGTTCTGTCATATTATTCCTGTAGACTACCTGTTGTTTTCTTGGATAGGGTCTGCCAATAATCGTTTTTTGTTTAAGTACTGTATCTAAATACCAATCTATAGATGAGTAGAATAAGATTCATGTTAAGATTCAAAATAGACATACCGTCATGTATTGATTTGTGTTTCAGGAGTGAAGATACATTTGGTATTATGTTAGTATTTTTGTGTTATCTATCTTTTGCACCGTTATAAAGTAGGCTAGCATTATTTTGCTGCTTATTCTTTCATTGTTCTATACAGAAAATACAACTAAAATGAAAGTAAAACAAAAAACATCCAAATTCTAGTTTCATTTATCACAAAACCCAGGGGTTGTCATGACAAAAAATTTCAGTTACCTCAAACTTCATGTTTGTTCTTAAATAATTATATCATGTACAGTGGAACCCCAATAAAAAGATTGATGGGACCAAAGAAAACTCCTGCTATAGGCAATTCCTGTATAAGCAACATGCAATGAATTAGAGGAATAAAAAAAAAAAAAAATGCTGGCCTATTACCCGATTATAGGAGACTTTCTTTCATGGGTAGTGTCCCTTCATTGAATTCGTTTACTTTTGCATGACTCAGTAAAAAACATGGTGATGACAGTTAATAGTGGTCAAGCCATCATTCTCGTGCATTGCAGTTTCAAAGTACTGCTAGGTGTACAGGTGGTGTATTGTGTGCCTCTCACTGTACAAGTATCATGTTGTAAGCAAGTTGACTATCACAGACCACTGCTGTATGATATGAATAATATTTTTTTTCGTAATGCCAAAGTAGGAGTGGACATGGGGATTTTTGGTGTATCATCCTCACTTCCCTGTTTTTGGCAAATGGTGATTTTAATCTACAGGTTATACATTGCATGTGCTACAGTGGGCTCACCTTTCATCCCTTTCTGATCATTCCCCCAAACGGCAAAAAAAGTGAGGGATCGCCAACTAAAGTCTGCACTTAAATTTCATTCGCCTTTAACCTCGCTTGTTCCTACTGTATACATGTACATTCTAGTACCATAGTGTGTTGTCTGGCATCATTTTCACTTTGTGCCTTGACCAATTTAAAACTAAAATAGAAATTATGGACCAAGAACTGTTGATCAAAAACAACATCAAACACAAAAAAACTAGTGTGATGACCAGGCATTCTTTAGGTGACAATGGTTTCCAAAAATTTGACATTCCTTTTTGGATGTGAGGTCCAGTCTTGTCAGGAAGAAGCTGGAATGTAGCAGGTTTCATTCTCAGATAAGCATTTTTCTTCATTGCTTAGAACATCATCCATTAAATGATGATATTCGCCAAATGTTTCCTGACGTTCAGTCATTCTATGAACCCAATATCGATGTGAATTTTGATATCGACTTTTTAACCAGTACAACAGCTTCACAGCTTCAATCTGTAGATCTGAACAAAAGAAGGGGATTAGAAGAAGGTGAACCCACTCTGTCACTTCAAGTCCCTTCCCATTCGCCTCCCTTTCCTCACATTTTTTTATTGGGCGAATAGGGATGAAAGGCCGATCCACTGTGTCTGCACGTTCACACTGCAACAGTAACACCTTTAAGTACGGTACATTATAATATAATTGAGAAGTTTCTGGCTGATTGAAACATAATTTGACATTCACAAGTGTTTTTTTTTTTTTAAAGTTTTTTCTTTTCTGAAGCACTTGCTGGTGATGGTTGAGAGAGTGAAGATTGTACTTACATAATAGTATGTTATGATAAGAAACATTTTTCAGTAACGTAAGACGATTTGTTCAAAAAAGAGAGGGCATTTCAATTTTTTCAAATATACAAGAACTACAAATTTAACTGGTTCACAGTATGTGAAAAGTTAGACTGAGTGCGTATGAGTTCATCATGCAAAAAAAAAAAAAATCATGTGTTTCTAGTCTTTTATTTTGTTCACCAATTTTAATGCAAACATGACGGTTCTACTTTACAGTATACATACTGGGCATTAGGAAAGGAGAATCTCCATTCACACAATTGTCATGTGGTTTGATTTTTTTAAAAATTTTATTTTTTGTACAGATTGTCTGATATACGTGTATTTGGGAAGAGCACGATGCATACATTTATGAACTGATAAGGATGATTTTTCAAGTGGTGCTGGCAGCGTTTTTTTTTTTTCCTCAGGTTATATTAATGTCTGTCCTTGTTTTGGTGGTACTAGTATCAAAGAAGTGCTGAATGACATGAATGGGACTAGTTACTGGCATGTGGATGGAAATCTTTATTTTATCACATTAATGAGGTCACTGTTAGTGGTATAGTCATTGCAGCAAGATCTGCTCTTGCAGGATAGCCCTTTCACAAGACATTTGACATAATACTGTTAAAGTGAGGTGTGCTCTTGCAAGACAGTCCTTTCATAGAATATTTCACATAGTGTAGTTAAAATGCAGTTGAGTTATACCCTTGCAAGATAATCCCTTCATCAAAGGATGTTTAATATACATATTATGCTCCTCTAAGCTAATCTCTTCACAGGATGTTAAGCATAATGTATGTTTGACATATTGGCAATTTAAAGAACTGGGTCTGTCTGTGAAGGATTGTTAGTGTTACTATAGTAAATAGTAGGTGCAATAAGTGTGGATACAGTATTAAATTTGGATATTGTAAGTAGATGTTTCTCAGTGTTGCTTGCGCCTTGGTTATATTGAAAAAGGTACATAGGCTTATTTCTTTGTTCTTTTTTTTAATTATCTGTGTAAAACCAGGTCATCTGTTACAAGAATGGCTACTTTTATTACGTGTATGTATGTAGCCTTTCAGTTTTAAGAAAATAGGGTTATCTCGGCTTAAGTGCCTGTCCAACTTTTCATGAGAAGAATGTTCCATCCCATGTGTATCAGGCGCAACTTACCATTGTAAAGTTCAAATTAATGTGTATCGTTGTCGTCGTGCAGGGACCTTGCAAGTGCCATAGTCTATTAGATCTAGACCAAATTTTTGAAGAGAAAGAAAAATTTTATGTTTTTCTTCTCTGGTGTTGTATGTAAAATCATCAGTTTTTCTCAGTAAAATAGATATTGATTGCTGATCACATTTACAGATGATTTTTAAACAACACACTATCATGTTGTTGTTACTGCACATTCGAGTTTCAGTCCTAAATTTTCCCTCGGGCACAAAACACCAAAGTGCCTAGGTTTATGCCCAACGACTTTCTGCACAGGCCATGGGCCAGCACTCGCTTACCAAGTCTAATGCTCTCTTTCGCCATTTGATCCACACATCATTCAACACAAAATAGTGGAAAAAAAAAGAAAAATGCAGAGTTAATCTAAAGGCCTACACTCCTTTTATTTTGAGTTCAAAATGAACAAAGAATACAATTATATACATATTACAGTTCGAAGAGAATATTTTCTTAAGCAATTAAATACCCGAAGTCAATGAAACTTTCTCTCTCTATCTTTTTGTCTGTCTTTCTATCTAATTATCTCTATCTCCTCGTTTCAGATGCACAAACATGCACACATTCAAACACACTCACAAACACATCAACACACACAAATATATCAATAAACATATGCGCCCACGTCCAGTTATAGACAGTCATAGAAGCAAACACATACACACACTCACACTAACTTTAGTAACAGATACGCTAACATACAGACACACTAATACACATACAAACATACACGCACAAAAACACTTACAAACACACCCACACACACGTGAATACACACATGCACATACACATGCAAACTCTGTCTCCATCATAGAAACCTCATTCATTTAATGTCAAAGATTATCATAGAAAGCATGGTGGTCTTTTGGGGTGATGGCTTTGAGTTCTTGAAGGTGCCTGAACTTGACATCAGTGATCTTAAGGCTCTCTGTGTAAAGAGGATCTGGTCTGTCAACAGCCATGTCAGCGTGTCCTCTTCCTCATGGAACGTCCGCCCACTCATCATCAAAGGACAGTTTAAAGGTGATATTCCTGTCAGGGGTATATTTCAAGCAATGAATGTAATTTACTTGTGGATTTCCTTTTCCACGTCCTGGTCTAATACTTTTATAGGGTCCAAGTTTGGAAAAGTCCTTGAAGAAAGTATGGTTTAGATATTTTACCTCAAAGGGTTCAGGATGATATCTGGCTCTGCTGAAGATTGTGATGTAGTCAGCAGGCATGTTGATAGGGACACCATTAGCTGCTCTTTCGATGAGGCTGTGGCAGGAATCTACTTCCATGTGATTGTGTCCTTCAACAAGATATTTGTGCTCCACAGTCTTGCTTGTACAGGCGCAGAAGTCACTGATGGCATTAGTGAGCGCAACATTTTTATTCTGATACACACATCCACCACTGTAAATGATGATCCAGTCAGTTTCTGTTTTTGTTTCTAGATAGTCCACTACATAAGATGCAAACTCACTAGAAGTTAGTCCTCCCTCTCCTCCGTGCCAAAGATAGCATACGACATCCTTCGAGGCCAGGTCATACAGTGTAAAGTTATAGACTGTAAGTTAGTCTTATAGTAGATGGCAGATGCCCGAAGAGAAGGTGCAAGGATTCCAAGTCCAAGCATATAGCGACAGTTCTCATTCCATTTGCTGAAAATTCAAGAGACAGTTTCTTGTCCAGTTCTTTTTTGGCAAAAGCTCTCTACTTTAGATCCATGTGCTTCTTCCAGGTTTCTTTATAGAATCTGTGTTTCCAACATTGTGGAACACACACAAATCACAGAGGTCTTTTCGAGGATGAAGTAAAGCTAAATTGTTTTTTTTGTGGAACTGCTCCTTGAACACTGTTAGTCCCAAGCCCTTCTGGCCAAGTTTTTCACACCTTCTTAAGTACTCTCTGTGTAAGTCCCCTAGAGAGCGAAAGTGGGGCCCAAGGTAGAGTGTTGCTGAGGTTTTCTGGCAATAGTGAGACAAGGAATTGCTTGTCATGTTAGAACAGGAGGCTGAACAATGCGTTTTGGCAGGGCATTCAGAATGAGAGTCCAACCAATCCACAGAATTTCGAATGGTCCACTCCCCAAGGGCAAGGCTAGTTCTGAACATTTTCTTACATACATGTATCTGAACTCTCTCCATCCTTCTTCAAAAAATACTGAAACGAACAGGATCGTCTGCTTGCCTCCGACTTTGTCCTTTTCCTCTTAATATCGGTTTTATCAACGAGACTGTTTATAAAATGAAAGGGACCATTGATATTACTGAGTCATTACCAGCTGAGGTGCCTCCGTCATCAGTTAGTGGTGCCTCCGTCATCTTACATGTATGTAAGAAAATGTTCAGAACTAGCCTTGCCCATGACACCTGCGGAGGTTGACAGAGGAGAGCATGGAGCCAGCTCTTTGAGATCCTCAACGTTGGTCACAGTGGAAGGATCTGGTTCAGTTGGAGCTGTGGAGGTGTTGCAATGCGGTGTTGAGCAAGCAGCAGGAATGTCGAACTTGTCAAAGTAGGACAATGATATATTGAGCTCTGAGGTTTTGTTGAAAAAAAACAAAACATTATCCACGATGTCATCAACAGCACTTCCAGAATGGTGGTCAGGTGTTAAATTGCCTATTGGTGGCCTCATCTTTACGAAGATGGGATGTGCTTTCAGACTTTGTGAGTGCCAACTGTACCATTAGTTGGCCCCTGTTTGCAGGAAATATTTTGAACATAGAAATAAATGATAAAGCACACTGTTTCTAACTCCTGGCTAACCAGTAGTGGAATATGAACGCATCAAGTAGTAAAAACGTGCACAGTTGGGCCAATTTTTTTGTTTTTTGTTTTTCTTAAGCCTTTCAATCCTAAGAAAGTAGGATTATCTTGGCTTTTATAAATTGCCAATTTTTGCTGAGAAATTTTGTGGGTAGAAATTTGGAATTTGGAAATTTTATCTTGACAGCGGCACTCAGCCTACTCTTCCATCGATTTTGACCTGCCAAGGGTTCTTTAACGTGCGTAACGTACAGATTGGACCTCCGAAATATATTTGTCCTTATTTGAGAAGGCTAGATGTCAGGCTTTCCTACCCACAGGAACACTCACTATTGGTTGTCATGCCTGGGCTCAAATCTTATTATGAAGAGACAAGAACAGTGACACTGTCCAATATGAGGCAAAAGCAATGGCATTGGGCGATAAATCCGTTCTCTGTGTAGAAAGAAGCTCTGTGAAAAAAGGCACGCGTAATCGACCAGGCGTGATGGATTAAGTGAAAAGGGTCATCGGACACAAAACTCGGACACGCCTCGCGGACAGTTGCGTGATTCAAGCCCGATGGATTTGATACCGTTGGATATTCGAGATTTTTTTCATTTGTGCTTTACATAATATTTGTTCATCAATGACATCTGTGCTTTCAGTAGAACGTCTTACGTTATGTAGGATCCGAAAAGGGGAAAAAAAAAAAAAAATGAATTTTGAAAATTTGGTTGCTTATGAGGTATATGCATGACGCCAACGATATGCTAGTGCTAGGTGGCATATCCAAATTATGAAATGCATGTTACAAATTTTGTTTGTGCTGTTTTTAACTCACTGAAGACTGAGCTTGTTTAGAGTTTGGAAGACTGGCATTTACAGAGGAATTTCAAAATTTAATAAACAGGACTAAATCAACACAGTCTGATAAGCAAACAGAAATGGATTATGTCACATAGTTATTTTTTTTTTTTATGATTTTTTGAAGAAAAGTCAATTTCGGGTTTCCGAGAATTTGGAGAAAATATTGGAAAATGTAGATCTAGCTGGGTTGTCCAATAGTCAGACAGTGGTGGTTTCTACATCTCTGCCTGTTGTGCAGAAAAAAAAAAAGCTTTTCTAGATATAGAAGCACTAGATATAGACAAGGAAGATGCTGGTGCTTTGCCTTTACCATTCTTAGTACTATGCCTGTAATCACTACTATTTTCCTTCTCTACGTTCACTTAGCAATGACTTTTCTTGTTCTTCAAAAACTCAAAAAGTTACCCACTGACTTCTGCCAAACTTCATTTCACACGGTTACGGGGGCATCTGCGGAAAATGGGAGGGTGTGAAGAAATTATAAATTCGATCCCGCATAGGTTGCAGGAAACTTCTCAGTTGACCACCAGACTGTCCCGCATATATATGTTGCAGGAAACATCATTGTTAAAACATTTTATTATCACTTCTATCTTTTCCTCATCTTGCATCATCTTCAGTTGTGACATGATCAGTACAGGTTACAAGTGTAAAAATTCTACTAACAATACATGATTCAAGAGGTGCCTCTGTGTGCCTAATAGACTGTGGTGAAATCATAGTAACCATACCCCTGTTGACATACTTTGATGGATACATTGCCTTATTGCAAATGATTAAAGACTTAGAAATCTGAGACAGTGCTTGAAATATCATCCATCTTAAACATGTGAAAACTTTAGAATAAAAACAAAAGTTTAACCAATTCCAACATTTTTTTAAGGATTTGAAAGACTAATCAGCCAGTTGATATGAGAATAAATGTGAGGCTGTAATGTAACCCTTATTTCACTACAGTAATGATGTGCTTGGATTCTGATTAAATTTTCTCACAAGATTATCAGCAAACGTGTACATGTACATTGTATCTGACAATTTTAATGCAAAAAGTCTGAAGCCAGTCATTTGATTGTGCACGGAAACTCACACTCTATACTGATGAAGAAGACTCAAATACATGTAAATGAGAAATGGGAAGCCTTGCTATCTGATTGATGTATATGATCTATGTGATGATGTATGAAAGATATACATATATTTCTAATTTAAATGACATCAAGATTCTGAAAAAAATAATCGGCTTATCTTATTCCTGCCTGACCTGAAATGTTCAGTATTTGACAGTATATTGGCAATTTCACTGCTTTGGTAGCAGTTGTGGTAATTGTTGTATACATGTGCATTTTAAATATTCTTTTAAGCTTTGTATCAATATTCTTTAAAGAATTTTATTGTTTTGTACATGGTCATCCAAAGCCTCATCCACATGTATAAAAATTTTAAGTACCTAAAAAAATGTGGTGCTGATAGCAATCTTTGTAGGCCTTTAGAATACTCATTTTACATTGTATTTTGAACAAGAGTAAAAACAACTACAGCAAAACAGCTGGATGAAGTTGTAAGTTGTTTATGATTTGGCTCAGTTCTTTTCAATCAAGGCTGATGTATACAGTATAATCAATCATTCTTGTCCTGACTGATCACACATTGCAATGTTGCAGCCACTGACATTTTATTGATTCACTTTGCCTAATATTTACATGGCAAATAGAACTATTTACTTTCTGGTGATCTGTCAAAAAAATTGGATGTCTGATAAACTCCCTCTCAATATGTGCAGTGTCCAGCAACACTGAAAATGTGTTGTCTGTGACGGACTTCTGAATCATGCAGTCCTTTTTTGATTATGTGTGTTACTGTGTGTGTTTGTGTGTGTGTGTGTGTGTGTGGGGGGGGGGGGGGGGGAGCTCCCTTAACTTTTTCAGGTTTTAACTTGTCAGCAAATGAAGTTAC